>CM060948.1:310225209-310600209 GCA_030765055.1 Mantis religiosa | reverse complement strand
TACGCGTTGATAATCGTCCTCTATAGCAGTTGGAGGATTTCAAGCCGGGAATTCTAAGGCATTTCCGCGCGTTAGAGACCTGCGGCCTACCGTGTTACCTGTTTTTCGGAGGGGTCGTATTACCAATCATTCCTCACAGATCTGCATCATATTTCAATTCCCACCTTCTATGCGACTCTGCCGTCCGATGTATTACTTTCTCACTATGAAAGTATTATATTCCACCCAAAGATTCAAAATTGAGAAATGACCCATGTTACCTGCCTTTATATATATATATTTCCGTTTGGCTCTCACCTAGGTGGTCCGGATTCGCTCCAACCCGACCGAAAATTGGAAATTTTGGTGGACAACATGGTGTTGGGGTGAATTTTCTCCGGGTCCCCCTGTTTCCCAAACCATCATTCCACCAATTGCTCCATTATTCATTCATCCCAGGCATTGGGCCGACCCTCCAACCCTGATCCCATGTTTTAGGTCAATATGCTTGGGCTGCTTCGCCCTGTAGGAAACCAAACGTCTCCTAGCTCCAATATTGGTGAGGAAGGGAAACTTAAAACTATATATATTCTTTATTTTGCCGTATTTTATTATTTCCATTTCATTACATTTTGCCTCCCGTAGTTTTACATATATACTGTGCATATAAACAACCATTAAAAAGGCTACACTCTAACCCGCAACTCTTTAATCGGCGGATGCTAGAACTACACTCACTATCTTACACGGCTACGGGGGCCGGCAATGTTTTAAACTCATTTAACTCTTTTAGTAAGCTACGTACGTGGTTTTCCTGTAATTCGAAAAAGGTTTTGATTAGGACGTCTGGGACACCTTAAACCATCTTACTTGAAAAGCCATAATGATTACGGTGACAGGAAGTGTACTGGATATTTGCTCAAAGTTGGATGTCATGAGATGGTGTGGCGGTGACCGCAGTCAAAAGTGACTGTGGTAAACTATGTAGGAGGGCCCACGTAAAATAATCGGTGTGATTGCATGTATGCATGACAGCAGGGTATCATTTAACTGTAGTTGCTTGGTGTTTGCTTCTTTTCTTATAAAATACTACAATGTGAATAATAATGACCATGGTGTCTGAGGCACTGAGAACTCGCCCCTCCAAAGTTTATCCCTACACGTTTTTCGTACATGCCGTCCTCACCTTCATGATCAATAATGGCTGTTAGAGGGGAGCAATATTACAGATCTTCTATCTCTCAAATTTTGCTACTGGTACGCTAATGGACTTAGGCAGAAGTTGCATGAAACCTCTAACTTTATAGCTGACAAAGGGGTGCATATCCTACTTGTGCAGGATACTTGTCTGCCAATGTCAAAGCCCGAATACCTGGCATGACTTGTTATCGCACTGACAGAGCAGATGGTTATGGTGGCACTGCCATCTATGTGCGCCTCAACATTGCTCATCACCCATTGGTCACCCCTCAGACGCCCAACTTGTAAGCTACAGGTGTGCAGGTGGACACAAACAGAGGGCCTCTTCATCTTTATTCAGTCTACATCCCTCCCGGCAAACCCATTGTTGCTGGCGAACTGGATCAGCTATTCACTTCCAATGCTGCCACCCTGGCCATGGGTGACTATAATGCCAAAAGTCCAGCCTGGAATTCCACCAACCGAAACGCGCGAGGAGTAAGTTTGGAGCACTACGTCAACAATAGAAGCCTCGTGGTACTTTCATCCTCATCTCCTACAGTTTATCATGGTGATCGTAGCCCACCGGACTGGCTAGATATAGCCTTAGCTAAAAATGGCCGATACCATCCACGGCTTTTCAACCTTCCCGAATTATTTTCTGACCACTATTCCGTCCTCTTCTTATTTCAATCCCGACCAAGCTTCAAGGCAAAACGCCTATTAAGAAACCCCCGGCGCACCAACTGGGAGGAATTAAGCGAGATAATGGCAGCAAATCCACCGGCCTTCAATAGATGTAAGACCACCAATGACGCTGACGCTGTGCTCATGAACATTTCATCGAGCATCACTAATGCCATAACCAGGGCTACACCACCTACCCGCATCACCCATGGCACAGTCCGGAAGCTCCCTCGCCACCGGCGTGATCTAATGGCAGCGAAAAAGAAGGCTCGGCGTCGAGCACAGAACACAGGTTGTCCCCTGGATCGCAGGGAGTACAGTAGATTGAGGCGTAATCTCAAACTCGAGCTTCAAGAGCATGTCAATGCAGATTGGGAACGCCAGCTCTCTACCCTGGACACAGAAGACCAGTCTCTCTGGAGAACGTCCAAAGCTCTTTTACGCCTCCCGACGCAGGACAAACCTCTTTGCCATGGCCACATCATAGCACAGTCTGCCAGAGAAAAAGTGGGACTCATGGCCACCTATCTTGAAACCACTTTCTATTCAGCTGACACCTGCAATCAGGATCAAATCCAACAAATTAACGAGGCAGTTAGGGCATATCTCTCCCGACCAGATGACCATGAACAACCCCACCTACAATCCTGACTGAACTGCAGCAATGCCTATCCTCTGTCAAACTTTTCAAAGCAGCAGGCTACGACAACATTCTATACAAGGCGCTACAACAACTACCAAACTGCTGGAAGAAAGCCTTATTAAACCTCTTCAATGATCTGCTACGACTGGCATACTTCCCGACCATCTGGAAACATGCCAAAGGGATCACCCTCCCGAAACCAGGAAAGGATTCCTCCACTCCGGAGAGTTATCGACCTATTAGCTTGCTCCCCAGCTTGAGCACGATCTTCGAGAAAGTCATCCAATCTCGACTTAACGAATCATTGGAGACACTTGAGATTCTAAGACCAGAGCAGTTTGGTTTTAGGAGGCAACGTTCTACAGTCCACCAACTTCTCCACCTAGTGGATCACATCATCACTGGCTTCAACAACCGCCACTTCGTCGTAGCCCTGATTCTTGATCTAACTCACGCCTTCGACTCCGTCTGGCATGCAGGTCTACTCTATCGCCTTATACAATACAACATTCCTTCTTACCTTATTCACCTTATCAATACCTATCTCCACATCAGAACCTTCAGTGCCACTATTGAGGAAGTCGCCTCTGACACCTTTCCTATTCACGCCGGTGTACCCCAAGGCAGTGTTCTTGGACCCGTTCTTTTTCTCATATACATAAACACCCTGCCATCATACTTCAGTTGCACGCTTTACCAGTTTGCGGATGACACCGCAATCGCCACCAGCTCTATACGCCATGAACTTGCAGTGCGTAGACTACAAAAATATGCGGACCAATTGACCACCTGGTTCAACACCTGACGGCATAATGTCAATCCCACTAAGTCACAAGCCATCACCATCACCAGGAGAAGGGAAGACAACGTCCCGGAACTACGCATTGCTGGCAATTCTGTTCACTGGGCAACACATGTCAAATATCTCGGTGTCATTCTTGACAACAGGCTTACCTGGAAACCACGCATAGAATATGTGCACAACAAGATCTCCCGTAAGATGGCCTTACTCTATCCCCTCTATGATCGAAATTCCTGCATGTCCATTCCGAATAAACTACTGCTCTACAAGCAAGTCCTTCGTCCCGCCATTACCTATGCTTGTCAAATATGTGGCATTGCTGCAAAAGCTCACTTCAAAAGATTACAAGTCCTCCAAAGCCGTTTCCTCAGGATATTGTTTAATGCTGGCTGGTATATTTCCAACGTCAATATTCACCGTGACACATCCATGCCCACTCTACGTGACTATATTCTCCCTCTCTATCACAAAAATTCTTCGGCTCTCTCCCGCAAAGCTTCAATACTCTCATACGAGGTCTCGGAGAGTATGACATAGACCCCGGCGAAAGCTACAAACGACCCAGACTTCTACTCACTAACTGAAATCACCCCATCTTTAAAACGTACCAAACCATGCCCTTTCTCAATATCACACTCTACATTCTAATAAATAAAAAATCCACCAACACTATCCCACTGTTTTTCCACCATCTGCTATTAACCACCACCTTTCGACCAGCAAAGGACCTAGTCCTGGCACGGTAACAGTTAGGAAAGCACCGCCTACAAGGCGGCTTAACTTTCCAACGACACGTACACGAGGGAATAATGACGATGACGATTAATGATGAGGCAAAATTCAGAACATCACCAGTTCGTAATTTTAATTGGTTAAAGGCAGTATATCAGGAATATAGCAGAAAAAATATATGAAAATTACTTAAAATAGCAGCAAAATGCTTATGTCGATCATATTGGACGCCATGAATGACAGGAGGGGCTTTAAAAGTTGTTTTGGGTAAATTAATGCCCCCCACGAAGGGGTTTCTTCAAGTTAGGGAAGAGAAAAGGTCAGGTGGGTCTGAACGCGCCCTATAGGGAGGGTGAGGGATGCATTTCATGTTGATTTGTTCAAGATATCCAGCAACAACACTGGCAAAATGCGGCCGCGCATTATCGTGGTGCAGCATTCAGCCTGCTTCACGGAGATATGGCCTTTTGCGCCTGATATAGACTTGCAATGTCTTCATGACATCCCTGATCCATTGTATAGCTCCTGCTGTGTGTGAAGGTACAATACGCTGACAAACCATTCCATGAATTTCAAAGAATGAGATGACCATATCTTTCAAATCAGAAGCAACAACTTTTGCCTTTTGGAGGGATGGTGATCAAGGAGATTTTCATACTGAGCTTTGCTGTTTGCTCTCAGGATCAAAATGACGTAGCCAAGATTCAGCAATAGCGATTACGTTTGACAGAACCTCCGGATTTTCCGCTAACATCAAATTTAACTGTATGCAGACCTGCATGCGAATGTCCTTCTGTTCGTGAATCAACAGTCTTGGAACCCTTCGCGCAATGGCAGCTGCAGTGTTGATGTTTTCTTCCTTAAGAGCAGTAACTGGAGCACCGGGTCCACCTTCCTTTGAAATTGATTTTTCCCCTCTTTAAACATTTTAAACCACCTTAGAGCTGAGCTGTAGGGAAGAACAGACCCTCCATAGGCCTCCTGTAACAATATATAGGCCTCAACTAAAGATTTGTTGAGACGAAAGCAGAATTTCCAAGCCGAATATTGTTCATCACATTTTACCTGAATTGCAGCGATAGGTGATGATGAACATGTCTGAACTTACCTGGCCCTCACAGGCGGGTAGCAGGAATACTGGCAATGAAACTACTACGGCGTGTTTGTTTCACATTAAGCTAACAGAATTAAATAAAATTGAATTTTATTGTGAAAAATTATGACAGTAAAACATATGATCATTCTTTAACGGATAGTCTTCGTATATCTGGATTTGTGTAGTTATTTGTTATATGGATATGGTAAATATTATGAGACAGAGTCCTGGATTTACTTAACTAAAATATGTTATTGAACTCTAAATTGAGATAACAAAAGATCAATGACAAAACACTGCCAATGTTCGGATCCCTGAACAAAAGACTGCAGTACATTAGATTCCAAGTCATGAGATGCTGTGAGTGTAGAAAACTAGTTGTGTGAGTGTGTGTTATTTACGTCCTCCAACGGTAAGTCATATCGGACGATGAATGGAATGGATGATATGATACTCCAATGAGTCCAGGGCGCATAGAGCTTAGAGTTACAAGATATTCGTATAACTGGTAAGGGAAAACACCTGAGAAAATTTATCCAGGTAAGTCACCCAGGCCGAAATTCGAACTCGGGACCTCTTGAACGTGAGGCAGACACGCTACTATCCACGCTACCGAGGAGGGTAGAAAACTAGTTAGGACATAGAAAGGTGACTAATCAATTTTACATTCAAGCTGTATAAATCTTTGCTTCTTGAGCAGGTTGATTTTTTAAGACCATCTTCCAAAAAGAACTGAAATAAAGATCAGCATCGCGACTAAGCTTGCTCTTCTCAAAGGAAATGGGCAAAGCCCCCCTAACTCTCCTCTAACAGTAACTGCTGCCTTTACCTACGACTGTGGTCTCCTGAAAGTTGGCTCTATGGTCCATATCAAAGGAATGCTCTGCCAGTCCACAATTCTCAGGTTGCATTAAGCGAATGCTCCTTTAGTATTCGTTTATTATGATATTGATAAGTCCTTCCGGCGTGTCTTATATACGGTGTCCCACATTCATATGTTATGAGGTACACTTCCGAATCTTTAAAGTCTGGTTTGTCTTTCATCTGGTCTCAACAGAAGTTCTATCTTCGGAGATGGCTTGTGGATGGTTCTGATCTATTTGGCGACAATTTGGTGCCGGCAGAGTAAGCAGAAATCTCTCCAAATACATCAGGATCATCAGCAAGCCAGCTCCGAGGATTAAACACCTGTCGAGATCGGTGAAAGGCACACCGGATTTCCCAGTTCCAGGAATGTACCGCATTTCCTGTGTATGTGGGACGTCGTATATAGGACAAACCGGAAGGCCATCGCTACCAGAATAGTTGAAAAGGAACAGAGCATTCGCTAAATGCAACCTGAGAAGCTTGGCCTTGACAGAGCATTGTTAGGTAAGGACCATAGGTTCAACCTTCGGGAGACGACCATCTTGGCAAAATGCAGCAGTTGCTGGGAGTGGACAGTTGAAGGAGGCTTTAGCTGTTTTATCTGAAGGAGCACGCTTAATCACGATGCTGTGATTTAGTTCAGTTAGTCTTGGAAACCAGCCTTAGAAGTAGAAACCAACCGGCTCAAGATGCACAGACATATACAGCTTCAATGTTAAATTAAGTAGTAATGTTCCTATGACCTAGCCAGCTTTATACATTAACGGCATCTCCCGACCTGGTATTTAATTTACTGCAAACAGTCATTTGTTCAGGGATACGAGTAATGGTCTTGTTTTGTAGAAGTTGATAGTGTTTTGTCGTAGTTGGTTTCTTGTTACCTCAATTTCATGTTTAACAACACTTTTTATTCTTTCATATCGTAATGATAGGAGAGATGTACGCCTCCGAGACATCGGTTTCAAATCGTTTTATGCAGATGGCTTGTTTTCCGAGAATATATTGAATATATTCGTTACCAAGTAAGTTTCAGGTCTTAGTCTAATCTATTAGACTTGATCGATGGGTTGTTCTTTGTCCTCTATAGCAGTTGTATGACTTCAAGCCCTGGAAATCTAAGGTGTGTCGCGCGTTTCAGTGACCTTGCAGTCTACTGTATTACCTTTCATTGGAGGGGTCGCGTTATCAATGATTGTTCACAGATTCCGCATCACATTTCAATTCGCAATTTCTATGCGAGTCTAATGTCCGATGTATTACTTTCAGACGCTGAGAGTATTATATTCCACTTAAAATTCAAAATTTTGGGATGTCCAAATTTGGGAGTCTTTTTTATTCTTTATTTTAATATATATATATTCCAGCTTGGCTCTCACATAGGTGGTCCGGATTCGCTCCCAGTCGACCGCAAAGTGGAATTTGTGGTGGACAACATGGCTTTGGGGTGGGCTTCCTCCGCGTACTCCGGTTTCCCCCATCTACATTCCACAAACTGCTGCACCATTCATCCATCTCAGGGGTTGGGCCGAACCCCCAAACCTGATCTCACATATCAGGTCAATATGCCTGGGTTCCTACGCTCTGAAGGAAACCAAGTGACTCCTAACACCAGCATTGGTGAGGAAGGGAGACATAAAAATTAATATATTCTTTATTTTAACAGTTTTTATTATTTCCATTTCATTACATTTTACTTTCTGTACTTTTACATATATACACTATAATATAAACCCCATACCAAAGGCGAGACAGAACCCGCATCGCTCTAATAGGCGGATGCTAGAAGTACACACACTAGCGAACACGGCTACGGGGGCCAGCAAAGTTTTAAAACTCACTTAACTCATTTAGTATACACCTAAATTGCTACTTACATCGTTTTCCGGTAATTCGAAAACGGTTTTGCCTAGGACGTCTGACAGACCTTCAGGCAACTGATTTGAATAACCATGACAATTACGGTGACACGCATTGGACTGGACATCCACTCAAAGTTGGAAGTCGCGAGTAGGTGTCGCGGTGACCGCAGTCCAGTGTGCCTAGTGGTAAACGGTGTAGGAGGGCTCACGTAAAATAATCGGTGTAATGGCATATATGGATGGCAACAGGGTATTATTTGACTTTAGTTGCTTGGATTTTGCTTATTTTCTTATAAAACACTACATTTTGAATAATTATGATGATGATGATAATGATGATGATGATGATGATGATGATGATGATGATGATGATGATGATGATGATGAAGTTCAATTCAGGACATCTCCAGTACGTAATGTTATTTGGTTAAAGGCAGAATATCAGGAATAAGGCAGAAAACATATATTAAAATAATTTCAAATAGGAACAAAATGCTTATGTCTATCATATTGGACACCGTGATTGATAGGAGAGTTTTTAAAGTAGTTTTGGGTAAATGTGTGTCTCTGTGTGGGGGGGGGGGAGTGGGTGTATGTGTTTGCGAATCTCCCTGTGAATTGTGCAAAGAGAAAACAAAAAGTCAGATTCAAACTTGTTTTTCGGTTCAGTATCTTCCTAGGATAAGTCAAGGAAATATTCAACCAAAGCCTCCACCCTGAAATAACTCTATTCCGATGCATTTTTTCAGATTTATTTTCTCAAAGGAACAAGGGGCTCCAAAGAGTCATTAAGGTTTAAATCAAATACCAATTAAAGTTACACTTTTAATTTTCTAGAAATGCTTTCTGAAGTCCCTTTCATTGTGTATGAACTTAGCTCAACCATTACGCGTATGTAACAACGTTAGCCACGGCGTAACCGCCCGTTAGCGGGCCACGGCCTGCTAACCCGACTGCCTGCCTATCGTTCACAGACGCAAGAAAGGAGATGTGGTCAGCATCACGAGACTCCAAAACGAGAAGTTGACTCTCTAGTACAGGGTTCGTTACCTAACGTAGCTCCTCGATTTTCTAACCATGCCGAGTGGGCACCTGTCCTACCTGCGCGGATGAGATCGATCCCGGACACTTTCCATAGCAGGGAACCAGAGCACAACGCTTTAGCGCATTGTTCCATGGAAATGGACGTGTACGACAAAAATAAGAGGGGCTTTCAATAAAGAAAGTTCACAATATTTTTTTGACAACCTATCTTTACTCATTATCATAAGTTTAATGTTCCATCTCAAAATGTTCTCCCTTGAATGGGATGTACTTGTCCCAGCGTTTCTGAGAGTCTTCAAAGACATGCTGAAAACCATTTTTGAGAGATCCTTCAAAATCGCCACCGCAGACACCACCACTGTTTTTATGAGAAATAATGCGGCCCACGAAGGCGTTTCTTTAATTTAGGGAATAGAAAATGTCAGTCAGGCATAAACGCGTACTATAGGGAAGTTGAGGGATGTATTTCACGTTGATTGTTCAAGATATCCAGCAACAACATTGGTAATATGCGACCGCGCATTATCGTGGTGCAGCATTCAGCCTGCTTCACTGAATTGTGATCTTTTGCGCCTAATATGGAATTGCAATATCTTCATGACATCCCCGTACCATTATACAGTTCCTGATGTGGGTACAGGTACAATATGCTAACACACCATTCCATGAATATTAAAGAATGAGATGACCATAACTTTCCCAGCAGAAGCAGCGACTTTTTCTTTTTGAGGGGGGGGGGTTGGTGATGAAGGAGATTTCCACACTGAGGTTTGCTGTTTGCTCTCAGGATCAAAATGATGTTGCCAAGTTTCAGAAGCAATGATTACGTTTGAAAGAATTTCCGGACTTTCCTCTAACATCAACTTTAACTGCATGCGGTCCTGCATGCGACTGTCCTTTTGTTCGGGAGTCAACTGTCTTGGAACCCATCGCGCACAAACACGTCTCATGTGTAATATTTCTGTCACCAACTGGTGGGTGGCACCCAATGAAATGCTCAGTATTTCCGAAAGTGATCTTGAGGTAATTTGTCGATCCTCTCTCACAATGGCAGCAGTAGTGTTGATGTTTTCTGCCATAAGTGCAGTAATTGAGGCACAGGGTCCACCTTCTTTGAAATTAATTGTTCCCCTCTTTAAGAATTTTAAACAGCCTTCGAGCTGTGCTGTAGGGAAGAATAGAACCTCCATAAGTCTCCTGTAACCTTGTATATGGCTAAACTAAAGATTTGTTGAGACGAAAGCAGAATTTCAAAGCCGCATATTGTTCCTCACCTGTTACCTCCATTGCAGCGATAGGTCATACTGAACATGTCTGAACGTGCCTCACTCTCACAGGCGGGAACCAGGAGTAGCAACAATGACACTACCATGGCGTGTTTGTTTCACATTAAGCTAAAAGAATATAATAAAGTTGAAATTTATAGCGAAAAAACTATGACCATAAGAAATATGACCATTCTTTAATGAACTGTCCTCGTATATCTGGATTTGTGAAGTTATTTGTTATTTGAACACGGTAAATAATATGAGACAGAGTCCTGGATTTATTAAACCTAAATTTAGTTTACTATCGAAA
This sequence comes from Mantis religiosa, assembly GCA_030765055.1. NCBI lineage: Eukaryota > Metazoa > Arthropoda > Insecta > Mantodea > Mantidae > Mantis > Mantis religiosa. Next base: position 310,589,743 of record CM060948.1, on the reverse strand, counting down.
GTAGTCCGATGGTTTTGATCAAAATTATATGCTAGGTTTGAAGCGTTTAGGTACACGTTAACAAGAGGGAGATTGAACCTTTTTTGCCACAACATAGATAAACCTATATAACCCGTGAGTATTCCAAATGCGTGTAGCACAAAAGTATACCCGGAGGAAAGTTTCAAAAGATTCAGCAATCCATTTATAATTTATTAGACTTATATTCAAGTTTTTCTCGGGATACAAGCCAGGTGAAAAGACAATTAGAAACCGACGTTTCGGGAAGTGTAGTTCGCTCCCATCATCAGGATATTAACGAATAAGAAATGTTATTAAACTCCAAATTGAGCAAACAAAAGATCAATGACAAAACACTACCAACAAAAGACTGCAGTAAGTTAAATACTGATACCGAAATTATTGTTTGCAGGAGCAAAGAATAATGATAGACGTCGAAGGAATGTTGGTCTTTGTGACGACCCAGGGCAAGGTCAGTGAGTTGGGGAAAGTATAATAACAATGCCATGAATGAAAGGAACAGTGTCCTTAGAAGGTTTCTAAAGGAATTGTCACTTGACATACATGAATAGGGTATTCTTTGGAGCGTTTACAATGGCGACCAAAAGAGCCACAAAAGGACTTTGTTTAAAGAGGAATTTGGAGAGTGAAAGTCATATAAATACACACGCGCAGCTGTGGTAAAGGGTAGAGTCAGACGTGAAGCCTATTAGGGTGGTCAACTTGTTCGGTCTTGAATATTTGTCAGGTCATCAAAATTTATCGAGAAATATAATTAGCATTCAGTCACTATAAACCGTGATTGGTAACCCTCGGTCGGCAGCTTCCATTTCGAGGTTTGAAATAAGAAGCAGTGAATAAATAATTTGGAAACGGGCATTCCAGTGTTGTAAACTTTCCTTCTCACACACATCCACGCATACCCTGAGAGAAACCTCATTGCTCGCCGACTTCTGTGTTCGCCATTATATTATATTTGCATCAAATTGGCGTTCCAACGTGGAGCTTGTGTACACCCATAAGCAATACTGCTTCAAACTGGCGCGCCAACGCGGGGCTCGATAAGAGAAGGAGGTTCGGCACGATAGGAGAAGGACGTTCGACAACAGGAGGAGGTTCAACCCGAGAAGGAGGTTCAACCCAGAAGGAGTTTCAACCCGACGACGAGGTTCAACAAGAGAAGCAGATTCAGCCTAGAAGGAGGTTCAACCCAGAAGGAGTTTCAACCCGACGACGAGGTTCAACAAGAGAAGCAGATTCAGCCTAGAAGGAGGTTCAACCCAGAAGGAGTTTCAACCCGACAACGAGGTGCAACAGAAGGTGGTTCGACAGGAGGACGGTCGACCCATCAAGAAATTCGTCAACAGCTTGACTGTACAGAAGAAAGGAGGCCGGCATCGTCATCAGTGACATCATCAGGAGCCAGTAAAAACAATCAAAGGTACAGAGTGTTAAATTATATACTAGACTACTGTGAATGTATTTAAGGAGTGGAAAAATGCTGAGTCAAAATTCTGTAGAAAGCACGGAAGTCCAGGAGGTTGATGCTAGTAGCAGTAGGCAGGAAGTCGAAGTACCAGAGCGTAGTAGAACTGTCCTAGATAATGTAGAAAGGGAAATAAATATGTTAGAGGAAATTAGAAAAGTGTTCGCAAGGTTTGACAGTTTAAGTAAAAAGATAGATGATAAGGCTGAAAGTTTAAGGAAAGAGATGAATGATAACAATCAAAATTTAAGTAAAAAGATAGATGATAAGACTGAAAGTTTAAGTGAAAGTTTAAGTAAAAAGATAGATGATAACAATCAAAGTTTAAGGAAAGAGATGAATGATAACAATCAAAGTTTAAGGAAAGAGATGAATGATAACAATCAAAGTTTAAAAAAGATAGAAGAAAAGTTAGAAAATAGTGTTCAGAAGTTAGAGGTAGGACAAATAGAACTAGGAAATAAGTTCGAGAGTCAACAACAGGCGTTAGAAAATGTCAGACAGCAAGTTAGTCTGGAAATAGAGAATGTAAGGAAAGAAGCTGGTCAGATAGCAGATAATGTGAGGAAGGAAGTTAGTCAGGAGATAGAGAACTCTGAAAATAAAATTGTTAACTTAGTTAAGGAAAAATCAGATAATGAAAACAGAAAACTGAGGGAGGAAATAGCACAGAAATTAGACAAAGAGAGAGAAATAGCTAGAAAAGAATTAGAAGAAACTAGGAGTAGATTAGAAGTTTCAGAAAGGGAAAGTAGAAGACAGATGAGGAATTTGGAGGAAATTACCGATCACATGAAAGAGGTAGCAGTAGAAATCAAAGGAGTAAAGGAAAACTTAGAAAATTTAAGAATAAGTGGAAATGTTCCTAGTTGTAGTTCTAGCAACGTAAGTGAAGTAAACGCACGAAACGAGGCGATGCCCAATAATGCGTCAGCTGACATTTCGTTGCTAAATATGGGTGCTAGCACCTCTAGTAATGACAACAAATACAATAATGGAGACAGAAATGGCGGTCCGAATATGACATGGCCGAACCATATTCTTAACGAAATTGTACCCCCAATTTTTGAGAAAGAGGATTCTGATGATCCTAAAGTGTTTATTGCAGGATTACAGGAGTATTTTGCGATAAAATGTATACCGGAGGAGTACAAAATGACAATAGTCAGAAAATGTTTTAAAGGTAACGCTGCGAATTGGCTAGACTTGTCCATGGGAAATAACAATGACTTCGGGACCTTTATTAATTTATTCCTGAACAGATATTGGGGGGCAAACAGACAGGCAAGTATAAGGCTCGAGATCAGCAACGGGAAATTTAACCCTAGAACCGAACAGTCGATGGTGAGCTATTTCATGAAGGTAGCTAGAAAATCAAAAATGTTAGATCCCCCTATCAATGAGAAAGACTTGATAAATCTCATGACAACTCATTTTCCTGAGACTATACAACATTATTTAATCATAGCTAAACCCAATAACGTCGCTGCTATGATTGATTTGTTATTAGCCTTAGAAAGCAACAAGCCGAGAAACAATTCAGACAATAAAAATCAAGAGACAAGCGGAAGCGAAAGATGGAGTAATTTCGGGCAAGGGGCACAGTCACATCATAATCGGAATGACATAAGAAATAGATATCGAGGTCCAGTGCCGAGGGTTGAAGCGAACTCCTGGGAAGGTAGGAGTAGAAATCATTTTGACCGGGACAATAGAAATCGGAATGGGGAGAACCGTGAAAGGAACATCCAAGTAAACTATATGAATGCCGGCCGATGTGATAGAAACAGCAGGGGACAAGTATTTAGATTTAGAAGACATTGTGGTAATGAATATTGGAGGAATGACGATAGTTATGAGTTTAGGCCGAGGTCGCCGAGGCAGGGAGACAGGAATAGAGATGGTCGTAATTCACCTGAGAACTCAGAAAGGTCTGAGGCCATTAATGCCACAAGACAGATGGTAGTAAGCAATCAAAATCAAGTGCCGGAAACCAGGAATATAAACAGTGGAACTGGAACCGGAGCTGTAAGTCGGACGCAGGGAAACGCCAATCCCAGTCAAACGCGCCTTCAGTGAGAACTGGGATAAATACACATTGTAATATGTACACGGAAACTAGGGCTTCTCGAGGGCAAATGATGATGATACAAAGAAATTCAGACGTTAGGAAAAGATTAGAAGACAATGAGAAAGTAATAGAACCTCCGAGGATCAAGATAGGGATTAATGGACAAAAATACGATGCGATTTTAGACACGGGAGCGAATAGCACAGTGTGCTCGCAGAAGTTCTACGATGACCTAATAACTAGAGGTTTTAAGGTGATGTCTTTACCGGTCAGTGGCATTTATTGTTCGCTAGCTGTTGGTAAGAGGAAGGAAAGGGTGAAATTTCAGGCGATGTTGAATGTTGAAATAAATGGGACAACAATAGAGGTTCTATTTCTGATTGTGCCCAGACTAGTAACAGATATAATCATAGGTTGTGATTGTCTTTATGCATGGGAAGCGGTAATAAATTTCGAAAGTAGATTTTTGAAGTTGGATACACAGCAAGGGTCGGTTATAATACAATTTATGGAAGATAGTAGTTCGGAGAACATTGTCAGGGATAAAGAAGAAGAAGAAATTAGGGCAGATACCTTTTTTGTTGAATATATACAAGTTGGAGCTATGGAGCTGGCAGATATTAACGTTGAAGAATACAACACTGAAAATGACGTGAATATGATGCCTGACGAAGATTTTAAATGCGTTAATAGTGTTTTAAGAAAACACCAAGAGAATTCCTCTGTAAATTTGAGTCACTCTCAAAGAAATAGGTACGGTAGTGTGGTAAACTATATAGATATAGAGGACTTATTAAGAGAAAAGACCAGTAAAGCAGCCGACTTAAATGAGGAACAGAAGAAGGAATTGTTTGACATTTTGGTAAGAAATAAAGAAGTTTTCTCTGAAAAACCTGGGAAATGTATCAGCTACACCCATTCATTTGAAATGACGCCTATCAAACCTTTCACCCATAAAGCGAGACCAATTCCATGTGCGATCAGAGAGGAAGTTGATAAAGTAATTAAATCAATGTTAGACGATGGAGTTATTGAAATCTCCAATTCAGAGTTTGTAAATCCACTGTGCATAGTAAATAAATCAGATGGAAAAATTAGAGTTACTTTGGATGCAAGAAAACTGAAACAACACTGTAAACCTGATAGATTTAGACCAGAGAGTGTAGAAGTAACACTAAACAAACTAAAGAAAGGAAAATTTTTCTCCACATTGGATTTGACGGCATCCTTTTGGCAGATACCGCTTCGGGAAGACTTAAGAAAATACACTGCATTTTTACACTCAGGGATTTTATACCAATTCAAAGTATGCGCATTTGGAATGAATACTAGTGGTAGTGCATTGCTCAGAGCTCTATACGGGATATTTGGAGAATCTATTAAGAAATTTGTAGCTCAATATATTGATGATTTTATATTATTCTCAATGAACGTGGATGACCATTTGCGACATCTCGACTACGTGCTGGGTAAATTAAGAGAAGCCAATATGACAATTAAACCGAGTAAAACAGCATTCTTCGTGAGACAGATGGAATTTTTAGGATACATAATATCGAATGAAGGAATCAGGCCAAATCCAAACAGAATAGAAAGTATTAACAAAATACCGGCACCGAAAAATATAAAACAACTGAGAAGATTCTTGGGAATTCTAAATTATCAATCTAGATTTATTATTGAGTTTGCAAACGTCGTCGCCCCATTAAGAGAACTTCTGAGGAAAGGGGTAGATTGGAGGTGGTCACCAGTGGAGGAAGAAGCGTTCTCAAGAGTGAAAAGATTATTTGCAGCTTCTATCTTGTTAGAGAAACCCAGAGAAAACCTCCCATATATTATTTTTACTGATGCTTCAGGGCGCGGTTACGGTGCTGTCATAATTCAACGAGATGAAGAAGGGAAAGATCATCTTATTGCAGTGGCCTCAAGGGGAATTTCGAGAACAGAAGCACAGGCATGCACTACTGAAAAAGAAATAGCGGCCGTTTATTTCGCGCTGGTCAAATTTAAAGAGTATGTTTATAATAACCCAGTGATAGTGTACACTGATCACGTAAGCCTGAGATTTATGAACTCATGTAAGCTAACCAATACACGTATTTCTCGATACATCCACGAGATTACTTCCCACAATTTGGAAATAAGACACATTCCCGGAAATCAAAATATTTTCAGTGACTTGTTATCTCGCATGGAGACAAATTATCCCATACCTGACACTATCAGAGAAAATAAGCATGAGGTGACCATTTTCTATCTTGAGACGAAAGAGGGAAAACAATTAGTTAAGAAATTTTTAAATTTGGAGCAATTACAGAGAGAGGATGACAGTATCAGAAAATTAAGAGAAAACGCTCAGCCCATAACGGAGAATTTGAAAGATACCATAGGACTTCATGAAGGAAAGATATATAAGTTTCACGGGAGAATTGAACAAAAGTGGAAGGTTATAATTCCGAAAACATTAGAAGAACAACTCATCATGGCATATCACAAGTCATTGGCGCATACAGGTAGCGAGAAATTAACTTTAGTGATTGGCGAAAACTTTTACATAAAGCATTTGGCGAGGAAAGTCAGAAAGGTGTGTTCTACGTGCGAGCTGTGTCAGAAGGCCAAACCTTTTAACATTAAATACAATACAGAACCGCAGGCAATTATTAGACGAGAGCGAAATGCTTTAGTTACAGCAGATGCACATGGTGAGCTTCCCATGGGAAAATTCGGATGCAGGTATATCTTTGTTTTACAGGACGTTTTTAGTAAATTTGTTAAAATATATCCTGTAAGAAACATAAGTAGCAAAACTTGCGTGGGAAAAATAGTTAATGATTATGTTCCAAAATATGGCAAAGTTGAAGCGATCCTAACTGATAATGCAACTGTGCATCGCAGTAAATGTTTTCAAGAGACGTTGAAAGAGAATAACATTAAATTGTACCACTGCTCGTCTTATTTTCCGTCGGGAAATCCTACAGAACGTATACTTAGAGACATTGGAATATATTTTCGAATATTAACACATAAGAACCACAAGGATTGGGTAAAATACTGTCCCGTGATTGAGAAAATTATTAATAATACAATAAACGTAACCACAGGATTCGAACCCGTTAGACTCATGTTAGGCATTGAGCCGGAACCAATATTCAAAGAAATAAAAGAAAATATAGACACCAACAACACCCAGTTAAGCAATGAAGAGAGGGCTAAAATTGCCTTTGAGAGAATTAAGCAAAAGGCAGAAAAAAGGAAATTAAAGAGAAAAGAAAGAAAACATAAATGGGAGCCAAAGATTGGTGATTTAGTACTGGTAAAAGACCATAAATTATCAAGTGCAGTAAAAGGTAGAAATAAAAGGATGGAATTGTTATATAAGGGTCCTGCGGAAATTGTCGCGAAATTTGGGGAACATACATTCGAATTAGCAGACGTCAAAAATAATAAACTCCTAGGTAGGTGGCATAAACAACTCCTTCGTCCTTACAAGAAGCCGTTAGATGCTCCTGATTCCTAGATAAGTTATGGGTATAATTTGCTTATAAAAACAGATATGTCTGTATTTTGAAGAACTAAAGTACAATAACAAAATTGTAAAATTAGAAGGGAAACAAACTTGTAAATTGTATAGGTTAAGTATGAATAGTGTAGTGTAAAATGTATAGGTTAAGTGTAAACAGTGTTGCGACAGTGCAGTGAAACTTAAAACTAAACAAGTGAAAAAAAAAAAAAAATATATAGTAATGAAAATCAGAACACTTAGACTTTTGAAAATAATATTTATATAGAATCCTAAAGAAGTATTCGGAAATGTATAAAAAAAAAAAAAAAAAAAAAAAAATTAACCAGTTAATTAAAATAAAACCGAACAATGAAAGACTTTTGGAAAGAATATTTATATAGAATCCAGAAGAACAATTCAGAAATGTTGTAAAAAGTATATATATATATAGATAGATAGATAGATAATATTATTAATGTACAATTGGTTTAAACATAAGAGTGTATATTTAGGAATTGTTTCAAGTGTAACAACAATATGAATTAATTTTAAGTAGATCAGATGGAGAAAGAGAGAGATGAGGTAGTTTGAAATATTTTCCGAGTAATATTTGAAAGTTGAAAATTACAGAACAGAATGTTGGTAAATTTTAAATGAAATGTAGTTATGTAACCAGGTGAATAATTTTTAGGAAATGTCATGTAAAAATTAATGTTGTGAGAAGAAATTGTAAAATGAATTGGAAGTTGCTGACAAAGGTCTAATATTTTGCGTTCTATTCGGGCAAGACATATATATTATTTCATTATTGGATAATAAAATAATATCTATGGGGGCATTTGATACCGAAATTATTGTTTGCAGGAGCAAAGAATAATGATAGACGTCGAAGGAATGTTGGTCTTTGTGACGACCCAGGGCAAGGTCAGTGAGTTGGGGAAAGTATAATAACAATGCCATGAATGAAAGGAACAGTGTCCTTAGAAGGTTTCTAAAGGAATTGTCACTTGACATACATGAATAGGGTATTCTTTGGAGCGTTTACAATGGCGACCAAAAGAGCCACAAAAGGACTTTGTTTAAAGAGGAATTTGGAGAGTGAAAGTCATATAAATACACACGCGCAGCTGTGGTAAAGGGTAGAGTCAGACGTGAAGCCTATTAGGGTGGTCAACTTGTTCGGTCTTGAATATTTGTCAGGTCATCAAAATTTATCGAGAAATATAATTAGCATTCAGTCACTATAAACCGTGATTGGTAACCCTCGGTCGGCAGCTTCCATTTCGAGGTTTGAAATAAGAAGCAGTGAATAAATAATTTGGAAACGGGCATTCCAGTGTTGTAAACTTTCCTTCTCACACACATCCACGCATACCCTGAGAGAAACCTCATTGCTCGCCGACTTCTGTGTTCGCCATTATATTATATTTGCATCAAATTGGCGTTCCAACGTGGAGCTTGTGTACACCCATAAGCAATACTGCTTCAATACCAATTCAAGAGCTGGAGTGGGTGTAGAAAACTAGTTGTTGTGTGTGTAATTTACGTCCTCCAAAGTTAAGTCATATCGGACTATGAATGAAATGGGTGAAATGATGATCAAATGAGCCCAGGGTCCATACAGCTTAGAGTTACCCGACAATCGTCTATCAAGATGAGAGAAAACGTCGGAAAAACCTTTTCCAGGTAACTCACCCTTACCGAGATTCGAACTCGGGGCCTTTTGAACGTTAGGCTGACACGCTATCATACACGCCACAGAGGGGTGCAGAGAACTAGTTAGGACATAGAAAGGTGACTAATTACTTTGACATTCAAGCTGTATAAATCTGTGCTTCTTGAGCAGGTTGATTCCATTTAAGACCATCTTCCAAGAAGAACTGAAATAAAGATCAGCATCACGATTAAGCGTGCTTTTCTCAAAGGAAATGGCCAAAGCCCCCTAACTCTCCTCTAACAGTAACTGCTGCCTTTACCCATGGCTTTGGTCTTCTGAAAGTTGGCTCTGTGGTCCATATCAAAGGAGTGCTCTGCCAGTCCACAATTCACAGGTTGCACTAAACGAATGCTCCTTTAGTATTCGTTTATTATGATATTGATAAGACCTTCCGGTGTGTCTTATATTCGGTGTCCCACATTCATAGGTTATGCGGTACACTTCCGAATCTTTAAAGTCTGGTTTGTCTTTCATCTGGTCTCAACAGGTGTTCTATCTTCGGAGATGGCTTGTGGATGGTTCTGATCTATCTGGCGACAATTTGGTGCCGGCAGAGTAAGCAGAAATCTCGCCAAATACATCAGGATCATCAGCAAGCCAGCTCCGAATATTAAACACCTTTTGAGACCGGTGAAAGGCACACCGGATTTCCCAGTTCCAGGAATGTACCGCATTTCCTGTGTATGTGGGACGTCGTATATAGGACAAACCGGAAAGACTATCGCTACCAGAATAATTGAAAATGAACAGAGCATTCGCTAAATGCAACCTGAGGAGCTTGGCCTGACAGAGCATTGTTAGGTAAGGACCATATATTCAACCGTCGGGAGACGACCATCTTGACAAAATGCAGCAGTTACTGCGTGTGGAGTGTTGAAAGTAAATTAATAATTAATTTTATTTATTTATTTAATAAGTAAATTAAATTATACAGCTTCAATGTCAAATTAAGTAGTCGCGTTGCTATGACCCAACTAGATTTATGCATTCACGGCATCTCCTGGCCAGGTGCTTAATTTGCTGCAAACAGTCTTTTGCTCCGGGATACGAGTATTGGTCGTGTTTTGTCTTTGTTGATAGTGTTTTGTTGTTAGTTTATTGTTACTTCAATTTAATGTTTAATAACATGTTTTATTCGGCCATATCATAATGATATGAGAGATGTACGCTTCCGAAGCATCGGTTTTTTAATCGTTTTTTCAGCTGGCATGTTTCCCGAGAATATATTGAATATACTCCTCGCCAAGAATGTTTCAGATTTTACTTTCATCTATTAGAATTTTTCGACGGGTTCTTCGTCGTCGTCCCTTATAGCAGTTGTATTACTTCAAGCCCTCGAATTCTAAGGCGTTTCCGCGCGTTTCTCTGACCTTGCAGTCTACTGTATTACCTTCATTCGGAGGGGTCGCGGCATCAAGTATTTTTCACAGATTCTGCACTATTTTTCATTTCGCACTTTCTATGCGAGACTATCACCCGATGTGGGTGTTACTTTCTTACGATGAAAGTATGATATTCCACCCGAAAATTCGAAATTGAGGGTCGTCCAAATTAGCGAGTATTTTATATATATTCCAGCTTGGCTCTCACCTAGGTGGTCCGGATTCGCTCCCAGGCGACTGCAAAGTGGGATTTGTGCTGGACAATGTGGCGTTGGGGTGTGTTTCCTCCGGTTCCTGCAGATTTCCCCACCATCATTCCACAAATTGCTCCATCAGTCATTAATCCCAGGCGTTGGGCCGATCCTGCAACCCTGATCTCATCTATCAGGCCAATATGCTTGTGCTCCTTCGCTCTAAAGGAAACCAAACGACTCCTAACATCAGTGTCGGTGAGGAAGGGTGACTTAAAGATATACATATTCTTTACTTTAACCGTTTTATTATTTCCATTTAATTACATTTTGCTTCCTCTACTTTTACATATATACACTATACATATAAACACCCATGCCAAAGGCTAGACTCGAACCCTAAACCCCTTAATCAGTGGATGCTAGAAATACACACACTAGCGAACACGGCTACGAGGGCCGGCAATGTTTAAAAACTCACGTAACTCTTTTAGTAAGCACTTAAATTGCTACGCACGTAGTAGGTTATTATTTGTAGTTGCATAGATTTTGCTTATTTAATTATAAAACAACACAATGTGAATAACGATGATGATGATGCTAATGATGATTTTCAACATTATGGTGATGATTATGATGATGGCTATGATTTACAATTCAGGACATCTCCAGTACGTAATTTTAATTGGTTAACGGCAGTATATCAGGAATATAGCAGAAAAAATATATTAAATTATTTCAAATAGGAACAAAATGCTTATGACTATTATATTGGACACCCTGACAGAAAGGAGGGGTTTTAAAAATGTTTTGAGTAAAGGTGTGTTTGTGTGTGTGTGTGTGTGTGTGTGTGTGTGTGTGTGTGTGTGTGTGTGTGTGTGTGTGTGTGTGTGTGTGATTCTCCCTGTGAATAGTGCAAAAATAAAACAAAAAGTCTGATTCAAACTTGATTTTCTGTTCAGTATCTTCCAAGGATACGTCAAGGAGATATTCAACCAAAACCTCCATCCTAAAGTATCTCTTTTCTGAAATATTTTTCAGATTTGTCTTCCAAAAGGAAAAAGAGGCCCCAAAGAGCCATTACAAAGCAATTACAAACTAAAGTTGTTCCTTTAATTATCTAGAAATATTCTCTGAAGTCCCCTTCATTGTGAATGAACTTTGCTCAATTGTTAAGCGTATATAACAACGTAACCCACGGCGTAACCGCCGTGGGTTTATGGAAAGCAAAAGGTAACGGGGCCTAAAAGCGTACTATAGCGAGGGTAAGGAATGCATTTCACGTTGATTCTTGGAAGATATTCAGCAAAAACATTTGCAATAAGAGGCCGCGCATTATCGTGGTCCAGCATCCAGCCTGCTTCACGGAAATTTGGTTTTCGCGCCTGATATGGACTTGCAATGTTCTCAGGACATCCCTGTAGTATTGTGTAGTTATTGATGTGTGTGCAGTTAAGACATGCTGATAAACCATTCCATGAATATCAAAGAATGAGATGACCGTAACTTTCCCAGCAGCAGCAACCACTTGCTTTTTTAGGGGCTGGTGATGAAGGAGATTTCCACATTCGGCTTTACTGTTTACTTACAGGATTGAAATGATGTAGCCAAGTTTCATCAGCAGTAATTAGGTTTGAAAGAATCTTTGGATCTTCCTCTAATATCAGCTCTAACTGCATGCAGTCCTGCATGCGAATGTCCTTTTTATCGGGAATCAAAGGTCTTGGAAACCATCGCGCACAAACAGGTCTCATGTGTAATGTTTCTGTCACCAAAGTGTGAGGGGTAAAAATGAAAAGTTCAGTATTTCAGAAAGTGATTTTGAGCTAATTCTTCGATCTTCTCTCACAATTGCAGCAGCAGTGTTAATGTTTCTTCTTTAAGAGCGGTAACTGGAGCACCGGGTCCACCTTCCTTGAAATTGACTGTCTCCCCTCATTAAACATTTTAAACTATCTTCGAGTTGTGCTGCAGGGAAGAACAGAATCTCCGTAGGCCTCCTGTAACATTGTCTAGGCCTCAACTGAAGATATGTTGAGACGAAAACAGAATTTCAAAGCCGCATATTGTTCCTCGCGTTTGACCGCCCTTACAGCGGTAGGCGGTACGGAACATGTCTGCACCAGAAGCACCAACAATGGAGCTACTGCTTCGTTTTTCTTTCACATTATGCTAACAGAACAAAATAAGTTTATGCCCGTAAAAAATTATGATCATTCTTTATTGAACATTCCACGTAAGTCTGGAATTGTGAAGTTATGTGTTATTTGAACATGGTAAATGTTATGAGAAAGGGTCCTGGATTTATTAAACTAAAATTCAGTTTTCTGCCAAAAGTAGTCCAATGGTTATCAGCAATATTAAACGCAAGAATTGAAGCGTTTAGTTACACGTTAACAAGAGGGAGAAAGAAAACCTTAGGCCATAGCATAGATAAGCCTCATTACCTCCTGAATATCCCAAGTGCGTGTGGCACAAAAGAATACTCAGAGGAAAATTTCCAAAGCTTTAGGAAACCACTTATAATTTATTTGATTTACATTCAAAATATTTTCGGTATTCAAGCCAGGTGAAAGGACTAGAGACCGACGTTTCGGGATGGTACATGGCTCCCATCATCAACGTATGAACGAATAAGAAATGTTATTACACTTTAAATTGCGATAACGAAAAACAAATGACAAGACACTACCAATATTCGGATCTCTGAACAAAAGACTGCAGTAAATTAGATACCAAGTCATGAAATGGCGTGAGTGTAGAAAACTAGTTGTTGTGTGTGTAATTTATGGCCTCCAACGTTAAGTCATGTTGGACGATGAATGAAATGGGTGAAACAATGCTCAATATAACCCAGGGTCCATAGGGCTTAGAGCTAACCGAAATTCGTCTATCAGTATTAGGGGAAACCCCAGAAAAACGTTATCTAGGTAACGCAATCTGCCCAAGATTCGAACTCGGGAGCTCTTAAACGTGACGTAGACACCCTACTGTCTACTCTACATAGGGAGGGCGGGGGGCAGAATACTTATTAACACATTGTGACAGGTAAATAATTAATTTGATATTCATGCTGTATGGATCTGTGCTTCCTGAGCCGACTGATTTCCATTTTACGACCATCTTCCAAGGAGAACTGAACTGAAGACCAACATTGCGATTAAACGTGCTACTCTCAAGGGAAAATGGCCAAATGCTGCTTAACTCTCCGCTACCAGTAACTGCTGCATTTTCCCAAGACTATCACCTTCTGAAAGTTGGCTCTATGGTCCATATCAAAGAAATGCTCTGCCAGTCCACACTTCTCAGGTTGTATTGAACGAATGCTCCTTTAATATTCGTTTATTCTGGTATTGATAAGTCCTTCCGGTGTGTCTAATATACGGTGCCCACATTCATGGGGAATGCGGTACACTTACAAATCTTGGAAGTCTGGTTTGTCGTTCATCTGGTCTCAACAGGTGTTTAGTATTCGGAGGTGGCTAGTGGAACCTTCTGATTTATTTGGCGACAATTTGGTGCCGGCAGAATCAGCAGAAATCTCGCCAAATACAACCAGGACCATCAACAAATTACCTCCGAAGATTAAACACCTGTTGAGACCGGTGAAACACAACCTGGATTTCGCAGTTCCGGGAAAGTAACGCATCTCCTGTGTATATGGGACGCCGTATATGTACCAAACAGGACAAACCATCGCTACCAGAATAAACGAAAATGAACGGAGCATTCGCTTACTGTAAACTGAGAAGTCTGGACTGGAAGAGCATTGAATTGATATGGACAATCGATCCAAATTTCGAAAGAAGGCCATCTTGTGGAAAATACAGCAGCTACTTGGGAGTGGAGAGTTAGCGAGATTTTGGCCATTCCTCCGGCAGGAGCACGCTCAGCCTGATGCTGTTTTTCAGTTCCATTACTCTTGGAAACCGGCCTTAAGATGGAGATCAGCCCGCTGAGGAAGCACAGATTTATAGAGCTTACATAAGTTTGAGGGTATCTGCCAGGGCAATCCACATTAAGTGAAGATTGACCTCCCTTCTAACGACCAGGGAGTTACCAAGCTGCCCAAAGGGCACACGGTGTCTCCGTGGGGCTATTCATAGGGCAAGACCTAGGCATTAACAAGGGACCCCCCCATCTGATCCTCCGGAGTCAAGATGGGTTGGAAGTGGATACGCGAATTATGCGTGCCAACCCAAAAGTGAATGGCTACTGATTAACAACGGTAGGGCCCGCCTCGGAAGCGTGGTGGTAGCATGTCTGCCTCACGTTCAAGAAGTGCCGAGTTCAAATAACGGTCAGGGTGAGTTACCTAAATAAGGTTTGTCCGAGGTTTTCCCTTATCCTGAAAGACGAATGTTGGGCAACTCTAAGCTCTATGAACCCTGGGCTCATTTGAGCATCATTTCAATCATTCCATTCACCATCCGATATGACTAACGTTGGAGGACGTAAATTACCAAAAAAGAAAAAAAACTCCGTAAGGTCGCCTGGTGATCTAGTGCACCTTCTACTAGCTATGCAGGTTAGTACACGAAATTATATGGCTTCCCTCAACCCCGTCGGAAGACGTACCCGATCTCCCGCGGTTTTTGGAAACCACTTCCCCCTCGATTCCAACCCATTCCGAACAACTCCTATTCAGGGAGCGGCTCGAAGGTTCGTCCGACGTTCCTCTAGTAACGTCAGAAGTACCACGAGTGCTAAGGACCCACAGCACCCACACCACGGCAGCTGAAGGGGAAGATTCCCCTCCCCTACGGGAAATCATACAGCTAGAATGTCAAATTAGGTAGTCACGTGTCTATGATCTAAATAGCTTTATATACTCACGCCGTCTCCTGACCTGGTATTTAATTTACTGCAGTCTATTCTTCATATCTACGAGTGTTGATAGTGATTTGTCTTTGTTGATAGTGTTTTGTCATTGTTGATTTTTCGTTATTGCAATTTAGCGTTTCTTAACATTCCTTATTCATTCATATCCTGATGGTATAAGCGATGTACGCTCTGCTCATCTGTTTTTTATCCCTAGAATACATGTTACATAATCGTGGCAAAGAAGATTTCAGATCTTACATTAATTTACGGGTTGCTCATCGTCCTCTATAGCAGTTGGAGGATTTCAAGCCTGGAACTCTAAGGGCTTTTCCACGCGTATGGGATCTGCGGCCTACTGTGTTACCTTTCTTCGGAGGGGTCGCGTTATCAATCATTCCTCACAATTCTGCATCATATTTCAATTCGCACTTTCTATGCGACTCTATCGTCCGATGTATTACTTTCTCACTATGAAAGTATTATATTTCACCCACAAAATTCAAAATCGAGAAATGACACAAGATACGTTTCTCTATATATATTCCCGCTTGGTTTTCACCTAGGTGGTCCGGATTCGCTCCAATACGACCGCAATGTGGAATTTGTGGTGGACAACATGGTGTTTGGTTGGGCTTTCTCAGGGTCCTCCTGTTTCCTAAACCATCATTCCACAAATTGCTCCATGAATAATCCCATCCCAGGCGTTGGGCCGACACTCCAAACCTGTTCCCGTATTCCAGGTCAATATGTTTGGGCTGCTTCGCTCTGAAAGAAACCAAGCGTCTCCTAACATCAACACTGCTGAGGAAGGGAGACTTAAAACTATATATATTCTTTATTTTGCCGTATTTTATTATTTCCATTTCATTACATTTTGCTTCCTGTAATTTTACATATATACACTACATTTAAACACCCTTACCAAAGCTAGACTCTAACCCACAACCCTTTATTCGGCGGATGCTCGAAATACACTCACTAGCGAACACGGCTAAGGGGGCCGGCAATGTTTTAAAACTCAGTTAGCCCTTTTAGTAAGTACCTAAATTGATACGTACGCCATTTTCGTGTAATTCGAAATCGGTTTTCATTACAACGCCTGGGAAACCTTCAGGCAACAGACTTGAATAGCCATGACGATTACGATGACACGCAGTGCACTGGACATCCACTCAAAGTTAGAAGTCGTGAGTTGGTGTCGCGGTGACCGCAGTCAAATGTGACTGTGGTAAACGGTGTAGCAGAGCCCACGTAAAGTAATCGGTGAGATAGCATATATGGATGACAGCAGTGTATCATTTGACCGTAGTTGCTTGGATTTTGCTTATATTGTTATAAAACACTACAATGTGAATAGTAATGATGATGATGATGATGATGATGTACAGTTCAGGACATCTCCAGTAGGTAACTTCAATTGGTTAAAGGCAGTATGTCAGGAACATAGCAGAAAAACTATATTAAAATTATTTAAATTAGGAACGGAACCTTTATATCTATCATAATGGACACCGTGACTGAAAGGGGGGTTCTAAAAATGTTTTAGTTAAATGTGTGTGTGTGTGTGTGTGTGTGTGTGTGTGTGTGTGTGTGTGTGTGTGTGTGTGTGTGTTTGCGCGCGCGTGATTATCCCTGTGAATAGTGCAAAGAGAAAACAAAACGTCAAATTCAAACTTGTTTTTCTGTTCAGTGTCTTCAAAGAATACGTCAAGGAGATATACAATCAAAGCCTCCAACATAAAGTATCTGTTTTCTGAAATATTCTTCCGATTTATTTTCTGAAATCAAAAAGAGACTATAAAGAGCCATTAAGGTATAAATCAATTACAAATTAAAGCTTTTCCTTTAATTTTCTAGAAATATTTTCTGAGGTCCCCTTCATTGTGTATGAACTTTGCTCAATTGTTAAGCGTATGTAAGAACGTGATCCAAGGCGTAACCGCCCGTTACCGGGCCAGGGACTGCTATCCCGGCTGCTAGCCTCACGTGCACAGACGCAGGAAAGGAGATGTGGTCAGCATCACGACACTCCAAAACGGTTCGTTACCTACCTTAGCTCAATAAAGATAGGTTACTTTTTTTTCATAACGTACCTTTACTCATCATAATTGTTATGTTCCTTCTCAAAATAGTCTCTACTGAATGGGGGGCACTTGTCCCAGCGTTTCTGCCAGTCTTCAAAGACATGCTCAAAACCATTTTTGAGAGATCCTTCAAATTCGCCTCCGCTGCCTTCACCACTGCTTCTGATAATGGATAATGCCACCCACGTAGGCGTTTCTTCAGTTAAGTAATAGAGAAGGTCAGGTGGGGCTAAACGCTTACTATAGGGAGGGTTAGGGATCAATTTCACGTTGATTTGTTCAAGATATCCAGCAAAATTTTTCGTAACATGCGGCCGCGCATTATCGTGGTGCAGCATTCAGCCTGCTTCACGCAAATGTGGTCTTTTGCGCCTGATATGGACTTGCAATGTCTTCATGATATCCCTGTACCATTTTACAGCTTCTGATATGTGTGCAGCTACATTAAGCTGACAAACCATTCCATGAATTTCAAAGAATGAGATCACCATAACTTTTATAGCAGAAGCAAACACTTTTGCTTTTTGGAGGGTTAGTCATTAAGGAGATTTCCATACTGAGCTTTGCTGCTTGTTCTCAGGATCAAAATTACTTAGTCAAGTTTCAGCAGCAGTGATTACGTTTGAAAGAAGCTCCGGATTTTCCTCTAACATCAACTTTAACTGCATGCAGAACTGTATGCAGCAGTCCTTTTGTTAGGGAATCAACAGTCTTGGAACCCATAGCGCACAAACACGTCTCATGTGTAATGTTTCTGTCACCAACGTATGGGTGGCACCCAATGAAATTTTCAGCATTTCAGAAAGAGATCTTGAGGAAATTCGTCGATCCTCTCTCACAATGGCAGAAGCAGTGTTGATGTTTTCTGCCATAAGTGCAGTAACTGAGGCACCGGGTCCACCTTCCTTTGAAATTGATTGTTCCCCACTTTAAACATTTTAAACCACCTTCGAGCTGTGCTGTAAGGAAAAATAGAATCTCAATAGGTCTTCTGTAACATTGTATAGGTCTTAAATAAAGAAATGTTGAGACGAAAGCAGAATATTCAAAGCCATCGACAGTTCCTCACCTGTTACCTCCATTGCAGTAATAGGTCATACTGAACTAGTCTGAACTTGCCTGGCTCTCACAGGCGGGAACAAGGAGTACTAACAATGAACCTAATACGGCGGGTTTGTTTTACATTAAGCTAACAGAATATAAAAAGTTTGAATTTAGTGCGAAAAATTATGACCGTAAAACAATTATGATCATTCTTTATTGAACAGCCCCCGTATACCCGGATTTGTGAAGTTATGTGTTATTTGAACATAGCAAATGATATGAGAAAGGGTCCTGGATTTACTAAACTAAAATTTAGTTGTCTGCCAAAAGTAGTCCAATGGTTATGAGCAATATCAAACGCAAGAGTGGAAGCGTTTAGGTACACGTTAACAAGAGGAAGAAAGAAAACCTTAGGCCATAGCATATTTATACCTCATTACCCCATGAATATTCCAAGTATGTGCAGCACAAAAGAATACTCAGAGGAAACTTTCATAAGGTTTATCAAACCACTTATAATTTATTAGATTTACATGCAATATATGCTCGGGATTCAAGCCAGGTGAAAAGACGATTAGAAAGCGACGTTTCATTATGGTACATCGTTCCCATCATCAAAGTATGAACGAATAAGAAATGTTATTACACTCTAAATTAGGATAACAAAAAAGCAATGACGAAACACTACCAATCTTCAGATCCCTGAAAAAAAGACTGCAGTAAATTAGATACCAATTCGTGAGATGGTGTTAATGTAGAAAAATAGTTGTTGTGTGTGTAATTTACGTCCTCCAACGTTAATTCATATCGGACGATGAGTGGAATGGGTGAAATGATGCTCCAATGAGTCCAGGGTGCATAGAGATTAGAGTTACCCGAAGTTCCTCTATCAGGATAAGGGAAACCCCCGGAAAAACCTTATCCAGGTAAGTCGTCCTGACCGAGATTCGAACCCAGGAACTTTAAATGTGAGGCACAGACGCTACTATCTACGCTGCCTAGGGGGCGGGGGCAGAAAACTAATTAGGACATATAAAGTCGAGTAATTAATGTTATATTCAAGCTGCATATATCTGTGCTTCTGGAGCCGATTGATTTCCATTTTGTTGGCCACATTCCAACGTGTAGTGTTTAACGCCCGCTTTTACTACATGCGGCACCGTAGGCGGTGACACTGATGATACATGGGATGAAAATGGAGCACCGGTGGAATGAGATGGCAGGGGAGGTCCCGGAGAAAACCCGCCGCAGTGCTATGTTGTACAACACAAATCTCACTTTGCTGTCGCCTGGGATCGAACCCGTGCCGCCTTGTTGAGAGCCAAGCGGTCTAACTACTGGGCCACGGCGCGGCCGCCATATTCCAAGAAGAACTGAACTGAAGACCCGCACCGCGATTAAGCGTGCTCTTCACAAAGGAAATGGCGAAAGCCTCCATAAGTCTCCGCTAGCAGTAGCTGCGGCATTTTCCCATGACTGTCGTTTTCTCAAAGTTGGCTTTATGGTCCATATCAAAGGAATGCTCTGCCAGTCCACACCACTCAGGCTGTATTAAACGAATGCTCCATTAATAATCGTTTATTCTGATAGTGATAAGTCTTTCCGGTGTGTCTTATATACGGTGCCCACGCTCCTGGGGAATGCGGTACACTTACAAATCTTGGAAGTTTGGTTTGTCTTTTATGTGGTCTCAACAGATGTTCAATCTTCGAATGTGGCTTGTGCATCGCTCTGATTTATTTGGCGATAATTTGGTGTCGGCAGAATCAGCAGAAATCTCACCAAATACAATATCTGAATCATCAACAAGTCACCTCCGAAGATTAAACCCCTGTTAAGATCGGTGGACAACCTTGATTTCGCAGTTACGGGAATGTACCGCATTCCGTTTGTATGTGGGACGCCGTATATAGGACACAGCTGACGGACCATCGCTACAAGAATAAACGAACATGAAAGGAGAATTCGCTTAGTGTAAACTGAGATTTCTGGACTGGAAGAGCACTGCATTGATATGGACAATAGATCCAAATTTCGAAAGAAGGCAATCGTGGGGGAAATGCATCAGATACTGGGAGTGGAGGGTTAAAGAGGCTTTGGCCATTCCTCCGAGAGGAGCACGCTCAGTCCTGATGCTGGTTTTCAGTTCTGTTACTCTTGAAAACCGGCCTTAAAGTGGAAATCACTCCGCTGAAAAGCACAGATTTACCGACAGTTACCGGGCTGTCCCAAAGGGCATCCGGTGCCTCCGTGGTGCTTTCCATAGTGCAAGATCTAGAAACTAACAAGCCCCTCCCCCCATCTGGTCCACCGGCCTCAAGATGGGATGGAAGTGAATACGCCAATTCCGCGCGTCAGCCCAAAAGTGGAAGGCTACTGATTAACCTTGGTAGGTCGCCTTATGATCTAGCATACCTTCTAGTAGCTATGCAGGCTAGTACGCGGGAATATATGGCATCCTTCAAACCCGTCTGAAGAGGTACACGATCGTCCGCGGTTTTCGTGAACCACTTCCACTTCCAGTACAACCCAATCCGAGCAACTCCCATTCAGGGAACGGCTCAAATGTACGCCCGATTTTCCTCTAGTAACGTCAGATGTACCACGAGTGCTAAGGGCCCGCAGCGCCCAAACTACGGCAGCTGAAGAGGACGAATCCCCTTCCCTACGGGAAATCATACAGCTTGAATGTCAAATTAAGTTTTCAGGTTTCTATGTCCCAATTAGCTTTCTATACTCACGCCATATCCTCTTTATTTTTTATTTTTTATACATCGATCAGCAAGTGTGTTTTACTGATGTTTGTTATTCAGACACTTAGTAACAGTGCACATAAAAATTGAGGTAGCCGTGAATGACTCCTCCAGCTAAAATGACAGGATGACTGTAACACAAATTGAGAACTTCAAGTTTGGTTGGGATCACTCGTCTGGGTCATCGGTGCTGGAGAGGTCACTCATGAGAAGATCTTGGGGCAGTCTGCGCTTGAGGCGAGTTGGTTGGCTACTGCGAGCGCCGATATTGTACGCCAAAGCTCCAGGGGCCTCCTGGACATGGTAAAAGAAAGATCGTGCTAGCTGGCAGATGTGCTTGTGAACTGGTAGAAGACCAAACTCGTGATGAAGTTGTTGATTTCTGATGAACCATGGAGCATTTGTAGCCGTACGGAGCACCATGTTTTGTAATACCTGCATTAGGCTGAGATTAGTTATGCTGATGCCACCCCAGACCGGAGCTGCATAGGTAAAACTGCGACGGACTAGAGATTTGTAAAGAAGGGAGGAATCATAACCAAGTGAGGTGCGCCTGTTGGGTAAAGGGTACAGTTTTGAGATCCGTGCAGACAAAAGTGAAACAGACCGACAGATGTGGGCATTCCAAGTTAGTCGAGTGTCCAGTAGCACCCAAATATACTTCACTGGCACACTGGTTGGTAACCATGAGAGTTGTTCCCCGAGCAGCTGTAGTGAAGGAGGATCCCTATGAGGACGTGAAGAGAAGATCTTAAACTCTGTCTTGTAATGTAGTGTAGAGGTTAGCTGTGAATTCCTTCTTCCACGACTAAAAATGATCACAATGTACACTTAAAACTTACCCTCACTCGTTAAGGGTTTCTTGTTGACGTTGTTTGATGCATCAGTGTTAAAATTGAAGCTTAGAGCTACAGAAATACGACAATTCTAGTCAGCATTATCACACTCAAACATGAGGAATCCACGGCCTCCTTGTACCACACGCCATCTCCTGACCTGGTATTTAAATTACTGCAAACAGTCTATTGTTCATAGATACCAGTGTTGACAGTTTTTTGTCTTTGTGGATAGTGTTTTGTCGTTGTTGACTTTTTATTTCTATTTAGCGTTTATTAACACTCCTTATTTATTCATATCTTGATGATATCAGCGATGTACGCTTACCTTATCTGTTTTTTATCCCCAGAATATATGTTATATATTCGTCGCCAAGAAAGATTCAGATCCTACTTTAATTTACGGGTTGTTCATCATCCTCTATAGCAGCTGGAGGATTTCAAGCCTGGAATTCTAAGGCGTTTCCGCGCGTTTGTGACCTGCCGTCTACTGTGTTACTGTTCTTCGGAGCTGTCGCATTATCAACAATTCCTCACAGATCTGCATCATATTTCTATTCGCACTTCCTATGCGACTCTATCATCCGATGTATTACTATCTCTCTATGAAAGTATTATATTCCACTAAAAAGTTCAAAATCGAGAAATGACCAAAGTTACCTGTCTTTATATATATTGCAACATGCCTCTCACCTAGGTGGTCCGGATTCGCTCCAACACGACCGCAAAGTGGAATTCATCCCAGGCGTTGGGCCGACCCGCCAACCCTGATCCCACATTCCAGATGAACATGCTTCGGCTGCTTCGCTCTGAAGAATACCAAACGTCTCCTAACCTCAGCATTGGTGAGGAAGGTAGACTTAAAACTATGTATATTATTTATTTTGCCGTTTTATATTATTTCCATTGCATTGCATTTTGCTTCCTGTACTTTTACATATACATATAAACACCCATGCCTAAGGCGAGACCCAAACCCGCAAAGTTTTAATCGGCGGACGCTAGAAATACACAAACTATAGGCAGTACTTTAAAACTCACTTAACTTCTTAGTAAGCACTTAAATTGCTTTGTACGTCGTTTTCCTGTAATTGGAAACCGGTTTTGTTTAGGACGTCCAGGATAACTTCAGGCAACAGACTTGAATAACCATGATGATTACGGTGACAAGAAGTGGACTGGACATCCCCTCAAAGCTGGAAGTCGTGAGTTGGTGTAGCGGTAATCGCAGAGAAATGAGACTGTATTAAACGATGTAGGAAAGCCCACGTAAAATAATCGGTGCGATAGCACGTATGGATGACAGCAGGGTGTCATTTGACTGTAGCTGCTTGGATTTTGCTTCTTTTCTTACAAAACACTACAATGTGAATAATAATGGTGATGATATACAATTCAGGACATATCTAGTACGTAATTTTAATTAGGTAAAGGCAGTATATCAGGAAAAGGAGGGGTTTTAAAAGGGCTTTTGGTTAAATGTGTGTGTTTGTGTGCGTGCGTGCGATTCTCCCTGTGAATAGTGCAAAGAGAAAACTAAAAGTAAGACTGAAACTTGATTTCCTGTTCAGTATCTTCCAAGGATACGTCAATGAGATACTCAACCATAGCCTCCATCCTGAAGTATCTCTTTTGTGAAATATTTTTCAGATTTATTTTCTCATAGGAAAATTAGGCTCCAAAGAGCCATTATGGTATAAATCAATTCAATTTAAAGACATTCTTTTAATTTTCTAGAAATATTCTCTGAAGCCCGTTCATTGTGTCTCAACTTTGCTCAATTGTTAAGCGTGTGTAACAACGTGACCCACGGCGTGTTAGCGGGCCAGGGCCTGCTAACCCGACTGCCGGCCTGACGTTCACAGACGCAAGAAAGGAGATGTGGGTAGCATCAAGACACTCCAGAACGGGAAGTTGACTCTCTAGTACAGGGTTCGTTACGTGGCGTAGCTGCTGGATTGGTTCACCATGCCAGGTGCGCACCGGTCCTAACTCCGCGGAAGAGATCAATCCCGGGCCCATTCCATAGCAGGAACCGGAGCACAACGCTGTAGCGCACTGTGCCACGGAAATGGACGTGTATGACAAACATACCAAGAGTGTTCAATAAAGAAACGTTACTTTTTTTTTCTTTCTTTGACAACGTACCTTTACTGATTATCATAATTTTGATGTTCCTTCTCAACACAGTCTCCCCTGAATGGGATGCACTTGTTCCGGCGTTTCTGTCCGTCTTCAAAGACATGCTGGAAACCATTTTTGAGAGATCCTTCAAAATCGCCTCCGCAGTCTTCACCACTGCTTCTGATGATGGATAATGCCTTCCAAGAACGAGTGTCTTCAAGTATGGGAATAGAATAGGTCAGGTTGGGATAAATGCGTACTATAGGGAGGGTGAGGGATCCATTTCACGTTGATTTGTTCAACATATCCAGCAACAACAGTAATATGCGGCCGCGCATTATCGTGCTGCAGTATTCAGCCTGCTTCACGGAAATGTGGTCTTTTGCGCCTGATATGGACTTGCAATGTCTTCATGATATCCCTTTACAATTATACAGTTACTGATGTGTGTGCAGGTACCTATGCTGACAAACCATTCCATGAATATCAAAGAATGAAATGACCATAACTTTCAAAGCAGAAGCAACCCACCTTTGCTTTTTGGTGGGTTGTTGATAAAGCAGACTTCCACACCGAACTTTTCTGTTTGCTCTCAGGATCAAAATGACGTAGCCAGGTATAAGCAGCAGTGATTCAATTTGAAAGAGATTCCGGATTTTCCTCTAACATCAACTTCAGCTGCATGCAGACCTGCCTACAAATGTCCTTTTGTTCCGGATTCAACAGTCTTGGAACCCATCGCACACAAATATGTCTCAGTTGTAATGTTTCTTTTACCAACGTGTGGGCGGCACCCAGTGAATTGTTCAGTATTTCACAAAGTTATCTTAACATAATTTGTCGATCCTCTCTGACAATGGCAGCAGCAGTGTTGCGATTTTCTTCCTTAAGTGCAGTAATTGGGGCACCGGTTTCACTTTCCAAGGAAATTGATTGTTCCCCTCTTTAAACATTTAAAACCCCCTTGGAGCTGTGCTGTAGGGAGGAATAGACTCTCCAAGAGCCTCCTGTAACATTGTATAGGCCTTAACTGAAGATCTGTTGAGACGAAGGCAGAATTTCCAAGCCGCATATTGTACCTCGCATGTTACCTCCACTGCAGCGATAGTTGATACTGAAAATATCTGAACTTTCCTGGCCCTCACAGGCGGGTAGCAGGAGTACCAACAATGAAAGTGCTGGAGCGTGTTTGTTTCACATTAAGCTAACAGGATATAATAAGATTGAACTTTAGTGCGAAAATTTATGACCGTAAAAAGTAGGATCATTCCTTAACGGACTGTCCTCGTATCCCTGGATTTGTGATGTTATTTGTTATTTGGATATGGTAAATATTATGACACGGAGTCCTGGATTTATTAAACTAAAATACCGTTTTCTACCAAAAGTATTCCAATGGCTTTGAGCAATATTAACCGAAAGGATTGAAGCGTTTAGGTACACGTTAACAAGTGGGAGAAACACAACCTTAGGCCATAGTATAGATATATCTAAATACCCCATGAATGTTCCAAGTGCGCGGAGCACAAAAGAATGCTCAGAGGAAAGTTTCAAATGCTTTAGTAAAAAATTTATAATTTATTAGATTTACATTCAATATATTCTCGGGATTCAAGCCAGGTGAAAAGACGATTAGAAACCAACGTTTCGGGATCGTACATCGTTCCCATCATCAAGGTATGAACGAATAAGATATTTTATTAAACTCTAAATTGAGATAACAAAAAATCAATGACAAAACACTACCAATGTTCGGATCCCAGAACAAAAGAGTGCAGTAAATTAGATACCAAGTCATGAGATGCTGTGAGTGTAGAAAACTAGTTGTTTTGTGTGTAATTTACGTCCTCCAACGTTGGTTCATATTGGACGATGAATGGAATAGGTGAAATGATGCTCTAATGAGTCCTTGGTCCAAAGAGTTTGGAGTTACTGACATAGGTCTATTTGTATGGGGGAAAACCGCGGAAAAAGCCTCATCCAGGTTACTCACCCTGACCAATTTTCGAACATGGGACCTCTTGAACGTGACGCAGACACGCTACCATCTTTGCTATCTAGGGGGGGGGGGCAGTAAGCTAGTTAGCTCATAGAAATGTGACTAATTAATTTGATATTAAAGCTGTATAAATCTGTGCTACTTGAGCCGATTGATTTCTATTTTATGGCCATATTCCAAGAAGAACTGAACTGAAGACCAGAATTGTGATTAAGCGTGCTCCTCTCAAAGGAAATGCCCAAAGCCACCTTAACTCTCCGCTGCCGTAACTGCCGCATTTTTCCACGACGGTCGTCTCCTGAAAGTTCTCTCCATGGTTCATATCAAAGGAATGCTCTGCCAGTCCACACTTCTCAGGTTTCATTAATCGAATACTCCTTTAATCTTCGTTTATTCTGGTATTGATAAGTCCTTCCGGTGTGTCTTATATACGGTGTCCAACATTAATAGAGAATGCGGTATACTTGAGAATCTTGGAAGTCTGGTTTGTCCTTAATCCGGCCTCAATGGGAGTTTAATCTCCGAGTAGCTTGTGCATCGTTCTTATTAACTTAGCCACAATTTGGTTCCGGCAGAATAAGCAGAAGTCTCGCCAAATACATCAACGGGCCAGCTCCGAAGTTTAAACACCTGTTGAGACCGGTGAAGGAGAAACCGGTCTTCCCATTTTCAGGAAGGTACCGCATTCGCTGTGTTTGTGGGACGCCGATAATAGGACAAATCAGACTTACCATCGCTACCAGAATAAACGAACATGAACGGAGCATTCGCTTAAAGCAACTTGAGAAACTTGGCCTGACAGAGCGTTGTTTGGTATGTACCATAGGGTCAACTTCCAGGAGACGAACATCCTGGCAAATTGCAGCAGCTGCTGGGAGTGGAGAGTTAGAGGAGGCTTTGGCTATTTTATCTGATGGAGCGTGCTTAATCGCGATGCTGGGTTTTAGTTCAGTTGTTCTTAGAAACCAGCCTTAGAAGTAGAAATTAACCGGCTCAAGAAGCACAGACATACAGAGCTTCAATGTCAAATGAAGTAGTCACGTTTCTATGACCTAACTAGCTTTATACATTCACGGCATATCCTGACCTGGTATTTAATTTACTACAGTCTTTTTTTCAAGGATCCGAGTATTGGTCGTGTTTTTGCTTTGTTGATAGTGTTTTGTCGTTGTTGGTTGTTTGTTACCTTAATTTAATGTTTATTAACATTTTTTATTCCTTGATATCCTAATGATGGAAGAGATGTACGCTTCCGAAACATCCGTTTCTAATCGTCTTTTCGCTGGCTTGTTTCCCGAGAATATATTGAATTTATTCGTTGCCATGTAAGTTTCAGATCTTACTTTAATTTATTAGACCTGTTCGAAGGGTTGTTCGTCGTCTTCTATAGCAGTTGTATGACTGCAAGCCCAGGAATTCTAAGGCGTTTCTGGGCGTTTCTGTGACCTTGCAGTTTACTGTGTTACCTTTCTTCGGAGGGGTCGCGTTATCAATGATTTTTCACAGATTCTGCATCATATTTGAATTCGCACTTTCTATGCAAGTATATCGTCCTATGTATTACCTTCTTACGATGACAGTATTATATTCCACCCAAAAATTCGAAATTGAGGGATGTCCAAATTTGCGAGTCCTTTTATATTTTTTAATTGGTGTGTGTGTGTGTGTGTGTGTGTGTGTGTGTGTGTGTGTGTGTGTGTGTGTGTGTGTATTCCCACTTTTCTCTCACCTAGGTGTGCCGTATTCGCTCCCAGGCGACCGCAAAGTGGGATTTGTGGTGGACAACGTGGCGTTGAGTTGGGTTTCCTCCCGGTTTTCCGGTTTCACCCACCTACATTCCAACGTTTGCTGCATCATACAGTCATCCCTGGCGTTGGGCCAAACCTCCAACCCTGATCTTATCTATCAGGTCAATACGCTTGGGCGGCATCGCCCAAGAGCACCAACAATGGAACTACTACGTCGTGTTTGTTTCACATTAAGTTAAGAGAATATTGTGCCTTTGAGGGGTTGTGAAATTAAAAGTCTAATTGCACAAACTCAAAATGTTCTTTGTTTCCACCAAGTTACAGTTGGAACACTTGACGATTACACAGAATTGCGTAGCACACAAAATTTTAATTCGCCAGTTCGTCTGTCACAGGTCCACTCTCCACTCACAATTACGTACAATTCCGCTTATAACCGTACACAGCCTTCCACTCCGTTCACTAGCACTGCGCTCCTCACGGCTGCTCCCAAGAACTGAACCGAACCGTCCACTGCATCCCTTATATACGCAGATCGCTGTTTCTGGAAGTTTCGCGGCTCAGTGAATCATTCGGAGGGTTCCAGAAGTCAGGGGGAGGGGAAAGAGACGGTAGAGGGCTCGTGCCGCTCTGCTAACCATCCCCTTCGTTTGCGCTACACAGGTAAATGGATAAGCGTGGCCTGCATTTTTCCCTTCTGGCCCTACCTGCCAGCTGGTCCTATTGGGAATTCCGAAGTTTGGTAGACACTGCTACCTCCTCAAAGCTGGTCATCCCGAACAGCACAATCGTTGCGTGCCGGGCGATCCAGGTGTACCACCAACATCTTCCCTCGGGGAACCTTCTGGATAAGGTACTCCGCGTCGTAATCCTCTTCACCCCCCGTACGGTCCTTGCCATGGCTGCTGGAGCTTCGGGCAGCGTCCCTTGGTCCCGGTAGGGCGGTACAACCAGACTAGGTCATCCTACTGGAACCCTTGCCCGTTTGGCTTGCCTGTCGTATCGGGTCTTCATGCGGTCGCTTGCCTTTTTTATGTTCTGGTGAGCCATCTCGTGCATGTCGTGGAACTGGTCCACCAGGTTCTCCACATACTCGGTCTCGGGCTGTTTCTCTTCCGGAGGGCTTTCAAAAGCCATCTCAGAAGGGAGGCGTAACTCTCGGCCGAACATTAAACTGGCTGGCGTCATCCCCCTTTTGTCGTTTGTTGACGAGTGTTAGGCCAGTAGGAACAGTGGCACCTTAATGTCTCAGTCTCGCTGATGGATGGCCACGACCTTCCTCTAAGGTCTTGATATACACTTCAAACTTGCCATCCGACAGGGGATGTAGAGCCGTCGTGCAGGTATTGTTCACCCCAAGCCTTTGTAGTGCCTACTTCATCAAGTTGTACTCAAAATTGGTACCCTGGTCACTATGCAGCTCTAACGGTACCCCAAATCGACAGAACAGTTGCTCCACGAGGCAGTCTGTGATTGTCCTTGCCTATTGTTTGGAGATGGCATACACCTCCGGGCACTTGGTGAATTGTCCACGACCACCATCAGGTACTCTTTGCCTCGGTCGGACATCGGAAATGGTCCAGCTATGTCGACGGCGATCCGTTCGAATGGCGCTCCGACGATGCACTGCTGCATGCGACCCCGGCTCCTGGTCTTCGGGCCGGGACTCGCTGCGCACATGTGACACTGATGGCCCATCTCTCAGCGTCTGCTCGGAGCCTCAGCCAGTAGTGGCGCCGTCGTAGTATGTCAATCAATCGGCTCGATCCCAGTTGTCCCCCTAAAGTACCGGCATGCACTGCCTCCAAGACTTCCGGAACGCTACTCCGGGGAAGTACCAACTGTTCTCTCTATGTCTTCCCTTCGGGTGATTCCCATACCCGGAACAGCACGCCCTCTCTAATTTTCAACGAGTCTCATTGGGACCAGTACAACTCGTATGTGGCGCTCCTCGGTGCGATGACCTCCCAGGTCGGTTTGTCCCTGCCTCCACTTCCCTCAAGAGTGGCCCAAAGTCTGATTCCGCCAGCTGCACCCTCCTCAGTCCTGCGATATCCCAGCCGGTGACAGCCAAGCGGGAATATATATAAAGACACGTAAATTTGGTCATTTGAATTTTTGGGTGGAATATGATACTTTAATAGTGAGAAAGTAATACATCGGATGATAGAGTCGCATAGAAAGTGCGAATTGAAATATGATGCAGAGCTGTAAGGAATGAGTGATAACGCGACCCCTCTGAAGAAAGCTAACACAGTAGGCCACAGGCCACAAACGCGCGCAAAGGTCTTAGAATTCCAGGCTGGAAGTCCTCCAACAGCTATAGAGGACGAAGAACAATCCGTCGAAAAAGTGTAATAAATGAAAGTAAGATTTGTAACTTTCTTGGCGACGAATTTATTACATATAATCTCTGGATAAAAAAACAGATGAGTAGAGCGTACATGATTTATATCATCAGAATATGACTGAATAAGGAATGTTATTAAACGCGAAATTGAAATAACAAAAATTAAACAACGACAAAACACTATCAACAAAGACATAACACTATCAACACTCGTATCCCTGAACAATAGACTGCAGCAAATTAAATACCAGGGCAGGAGATGGCGTGAGGTTCAAGGAGGCCGTGACTTTGGCATGCTTGCGTGTGATAATGCTGAGTAGATTTATCGTGTTTCTGTAATTCTAAGCTTTAATTTATCACTGAGATATCAAGACAAAGTAAAAAAATCCCTTATCGAGTGAGGGTAAGTTTTAAGTGTACAGTGTGATCATTTTCATTTGTGGAAGAAGGAATTCACAGCTAAACTCTACATTCATTACAAGATAGAGGTTAAGATATTCTCTTTACGTCCTTATAGTAATCCTCCTCCACTACAGCTGCTCGGGAAGCAACTCTCATGGTTACCAACAAGTGTGCCAGTGAAGTATCTTGGGGTGCTACTGTACATTCGTCTAACTTGGAATGCCCACATCTGTCAGTCTGTTACACTTGGGTCTGCATGGATTTAAAAACTATATCGTTTACTCAACAGGCGAACCTCACTTGGCTATGAATCCTCACTTCTTCTTTACAAATCTCTAGTCCGTCCCATTTTTACCTATGCAGCTCCAGTCTGGGGTGACACCAGCAAGACTTATCGCCGCCGACTGCAGGTATTACAAAACAGGGTGTTGTGTACAGCTTCAAATGCTCCATGGTTCGTCAGAAACCAACAACTTCATCACGAGTTTGGTCTTTTATCAGTTCATAAGTACATCCGCCGCCTCGGACGACCTTTCTTTTACCATCTTCAAGAGATCCATGGAGCTGTTACGTACTATCTCGGCGCTCGCACTCGCCAACCACCTCACCTCAAGCGCAGACTGCCACAAGATCTTCTCCGGCGTGACCTCACCAGCACCGATGACCCAGACGAGTAATACTTTTCACAGTTCATGTCCACAATTTGTGTTCTAATGATCCTGTCATATTTAGCAAGAGGAGTCGTTTACGGCTACCTCAATTGTTAGGTGTACTCTTACTAAGTGTCTCAATAACCAACATCTGTAAAGCATATTTGCTGATCGATGTACAAAAAAGGAGATGGCGTGAGTATTAAAGCTAGTTAGGTAATAGAAACGTGACAACTTAATTTGACATTCTGGCTGTATGATTTCCCGTGGGGGAGGTAATTCTTCCACTTCAGGTGCCGTGGTGTGGGCGCTGCGGGCCCTTAGCACTTGTTCTACCTCTGAGGTTACTAGAGGAACGTCGGGAAAAAATTCGAACCGCTCCCTGAATTGGAGTTGTTTGGGATGTGTTGGACTCGAGGGGGAAGTGGATCCCGAAAACCGCGGGAGATCGGGTACGTCTTCGGACGGGTTTGAAGGATGCCATGTATTCCCGCTTACTAGCCTGCATAGCTAATAGAAGGTGTGCCAGATCACCATACCGCCCTACCACGGCTAATCAGTAGCCTTCACCTTTGGGTTTGGCGCGCATAATTTGCGTACCCACTTCCATCCCATCTTGGCTCCGGAGGATCAGATAGGAGGCTTTTGGGACAAATGTAGACACCCTTTGGCGTATTTAGCTATTTTGGGGCATACCTAGAGGCTTTTGCGAGGTATTTACTGGCTTTCTGGTGCACTCAGAAGCTTTTGAAGCGCAATTGGGACGCTCTTGGTGTAAGTAGGGATTTATGGTGCGTATTTAGACTACCTTTGGCTTATTTAAAGTCTTTGGGGGCATACCTAGAAGTTCTGTCTGGTATTTACTGGCTATTATGCTCTACTAAGAAGCACTGGAGGCGCATTTAGAGGGGTTCTTGATGTATGTAGGGGCTTATGGGGCGAATGTAGACTCCCTTTGGCGTATTTAAGCTCTTTTGGGGCATACCTAGAGGTTTACGAGGTATTTACTGGCTTTTTGGTGCACTTAGAAGCTTTTGAAGCACATTTTGGACGTTCTTGTTGTATGTAGGGGCTTACGGTGCGTATTTAGACCCCTTTTCGCCTATTTAATGTCTTTTGGGGCATACCTAGAGGTTTTGTGTGGCATATACTGGCTATTTTGCCGTAGTTAGAAGATTTTGAGGCATATATACAGCCGTCCTTGGTGTATGTAGGGGCCTATGGGGCCTATTTAGACACCCTTTGGCGTATTTAAGGTCTTTTGGGGAATACCAAGAGGCCTTGGCGAGTTCTTAATGGCTTTTTGGTGTGCTTAGAAGCTCTTGAGGCGCATTTAGAGGCGTTCTTGGTGTATGCAGGGGCTCGTGGGGCGTATTTAGACTCTCTTTGGCGTAATAAATGTCTTTTGGGGCACACCTAGATGCTTTTTCGAAGCATTTACTGACTTTCTGGTGTACTTGGCAGCTTTAGAAGCGCAATTAGGGGCGTTCTTGGTGTATGTAGGGGTTTATTAGGCGTATTAAACTTTCTTTGGCGTATTTAAAGTCTTTTGGGGCATAAATAGAGGCTTTTGCGTGGTAGTTACTGGCTGTTTTGTTATAGTTAGAACCTTTTGAGGCATATTTAGAGGGTTCTTGTTGTATCGCATGTGTCATGGGGCGTATTTAGAGTCCGTTTGACGTGTTTAAGGTCTTTTGGGGCATACCTAGGGGCTTTTGCGGGGTATTTACTGACTTTCTGGTGTACTAAGCAGCTTTAGAAGCGCAATTAGGGGCGTTCGCATTGTATGTAGAGGTTTATTGGGCGTATTTAGACGTTCTTTTACGTATTTAAAGTCTTTTGGGGCAAAAAGAGTGGCTTTTGCGTGGTATTTACTGGCTATTTTGTTGTAGTGAGAAAATTTTGAGGCATATTTAGAAGCGTTCTTGGTGTATCGCATGTCTCATGGGGCGTATTTAGACTCTCCTTGGCGTATTTAAAGTCTTTTGTGGCGTACCTAGAGGCCTTTGCGAAGTATTTACTGACTTTCTGGTGTACTTAGCAGCTTTAGAAGCGGATTTAGGGGCTTTTTTGGTGTATGTAGGGGTTTATTGGGCGTATTTAGACTTTCTTTGGCGTATTTAGAGTCTTTTGGGGCATAAATAGTGGCTTTTGCGTGGAATTTACTGGCTATTTTGTTGTAGTTAGAAGCTTTTGATTCATATTTAGAGGCGTTCTTGGTGTATCAAATCTCTCATGAGGCGTATTTAGATTCCCTTTTGAGTAACTAAGGTCTTTTGGGGCATTCCTAGAGGCTTTGGTGAGGTTTTTACAGGCTTTTTGGTGTACTTAGAATCTCTTGAGGCGCATTTAGAGGCCTTCTTGGTGTATGCAGAAGCTCGTGGGGCGTATTTAGACTCTCTTTGGCGGATTTAGTGTCTTTTGGGGCCTACCTAGAGGCTTTTACGAGGTATTTACTGACTTTCTGGTGTACTTAGCAGCTTTAGAAGCGCATTTAGGGGCGTTCTTCGTATATGTAGGGGCTTATTGGGCGTATTTAGACTTTCTTTGGCGTTAATTAAGGTCTTTATGGGCATACCAAGTGGCTTTTGCGTGGTATTTACTGGCTAAATAGTTGCAGTTAGAAACTTCTGAGGCATATTTAGAGGCGTTCTTGGTGTATCGCATGTCTCATTGGGCGTATTTAGACTCTCTTTGGCCTATTTAAGTTCCTTTGGGGCATACCTAGAGGCTTTTGCGAGGTATTTACTTACTTTCTGGTGTACTAAGTACTTTAGAAGCGCATTTAGGGGCGTTCTTGGTGTATATAGGGGTCTATTGGGCGTATTTAGACTTTCTTTGTCGTATTTAAAGTCATTTGGGGCATAAATAGTGGCTTTTGCGTGGCATTAACTGGCTATTTTGTGGTAGTTAGAACCTTTTGAGGCATATTTAGAGGCGTTCTTGGTGTATCGCATGTCTCATGGGGCGTATTTAGACTCTTTTGGCGTATTTAAAGTCTTTTGTGGCATACCTAGAGGCCTTTGCGAAGTATTTACTGACTTTCTGGTGTACTTAGCAGCTTTAGAAGCGGATTTAGGGGCTTTTTTGGTGTATATAGGGGTTTATTGGGCGTATTTGGACTTCCTTTGGCGTATTTAGAGTCTTTTGGGGCTTAAATAGTGGCTTTTGCGTGGTATTTACTGGATGTTTTGTTGTAGTTAGAAGCTTTTGATTCATATTTAGAGGCGTTCTTGGTGTATCAAATCACTCATGAGGCGTATTTAGACTCTCTTTTGAGTAACTAAGGTCTTTTGGGGCATTCCTAGAGGCCTTGGTGAGGTTTTACAGGATTTTTGGTGTACTTAGAAGCTCTGGAGGCGCATTTAGAGGCGTTCTTGATGTATGTAGAGGCTTATGGGGCGAATGTAGACTCCCTTTGGCGAATTTAAGCTCTTTTGGGGCATACCTAGAGGCTTTTGCGAGGTATTTGCCGGCTTTTTGGTGCACTTAGAAGCTTTTGAAGCGCATTTGGGACGTTCTTGGTGTATGTAGGGGCTTATGGTGAGAATTTAGACTCCCTTTGGCGTATTTAAAGTCTTTTGGGGCATAAGTAGATGTTTTGTCTGGTATTTACTGGCTATTTTGATGTAGCTAGAACCTTCATGGCACATTTTGAGGCGTTCTTGGTGTATGTAGGGGCCTATGAGGCGTATTTAGACACCCTTTGGCGTATTTAGAGTCTTTTGGGACCTACCTAGAGACCTTTACGAGGTATCCACTGGCTTTCTGGTGTACTTAAGAGCTTTAGAAGCGCATTTAGGGGCGTTCTTGTTGTATGTAGGGGTTTGTGAAGCGTATTTAGACTTTCTTTGGCGTATTTAAAGCCTTTTGGGGCATAACTAGTAGTTTTGTCTGGTATTTACTGGCTATTTTCCTGTAGGTAGAAGCT
This sequence comes from Mantis religiosa, assembly GCA_030765055.1. Classification (NCBI taxonomy): domain Eukaryota; kingdom Metazoa; phylum Arthropoda; class Insecta; order Mantodea; family Mantidae; genus Mantis; species Mantis religiosa. The sequence continues at coordinate 310,554,649 of CM060948.1, read as the reverse complement.
CTGGAGGCGCATTTAGAGGCGTTCTTGATGTATGTAGGGGCTTATGGGGCGAATGTAGACTCCCTTTGGCGTATATAAGGTCTTTTGGGGCATACTAAGTGGCTTTTGCGTAGTATTTACTGGCTAATTAGTTGCAGTTAGAATCTTCTGAGGCATATTTAGAGGCATTCTTGGTTTATCGCATGCCTCTTGGGGCCTATTTAGACTCTCTTTGCCTAACTAATGTCTTTTGGGGCATGCCTAGAGGCTTTGGTGAGGTTTTTACAGGCTTTCTGGTGTATTTAGAACCTCTTGAGGCGCATTTGGAGGCCTTCCTGGTGTATGCAGAGGCACGTGGAGCGTATTTAGACTCTCTTTGGGTATTTAATGTCTTTTGGGGCCTACCTAGAGGCTTTTACGAGGTATTTACTGACTTTCTGGTGTACTTAGCAGCCTTAGAAGCGCATTTAGGGGCGTTCTTCGTATATGTAGGGGCTTATTGGGCGTATTTAGACTTTCTTTGGCGTATTTAAGGTCTTTATGGGCATACCAAGTGGCTTTTGCGTGGTATTTACTGGCTAATTAGTTGCAGTTAGAAACTTCTGAGGCATATTTAGAGGCGTTCTTGGTGTATCGCATGTCTCATGGGGCGTATTTAGACTCTCCTTGGCGTATTTAAAGTATTTTGTGGCATACCTAGAGGTCTTTGCGAAGTATTTACTGACTTTCTGGTGTACTTAGCAGCTTTAGAAGCGGATTTAGGAGCTTTTTTGGTGTATATAGGGGTTTATTGGGCGTGTTTAGACTTCCTTTGGCGTATTTAGAGTCTTTTGGGGCTTAAATAGTGGCTTTTGCGTGGTATTTACTGGCCATTTTGTTGTAGTTAGAAGCTTTTGATTCATAATTGGAGGCGTTCTTGGTGTATCGCATGTCTCATGTGGCGTATTTAGACCCCCTTTTGCGCAACTAAGTTCTTTTGGGGCATTCCTAGAGGCTTTGTTGAGGTTTTACAGGATTTTTTGTTTACTTAGAAGCTCTGGAGGCGCATTTAGAAGCCTTCTTGGTGTATGCAGAGGCTCCTGGGGCGTATTTAGACCTTCTTTGGCGTATTCAAAGTCTTTTGGGACCTACCTAGGGCTTTTGCGTGGCATTTACCTACTTTCTGGTGTACTTAGCAGCTTTAGAAGCGCATTTAGGGGTGTTCTTGGGCTATGTAGGCGTTTATTGGGCGAATTTAGACCTTCTTTGGCGTATTTAAATTCTTTTGGTGCATGAATAGTGACTTTTGCATGGTATTTACTGGCTATTTTGTTATAGTTAGAACCTTTTGAGGCATATTTAGAGGCGCTCTTGGTGTATGTATGGGCCAATGAGGCCTATTTAGACACCCTTTGGCGTATTTAAGGTCTTTTGGCGAACACCAAGAGGCCTTGGCGAGTTTTTAATGGCTTCTTGGTGTGCTTAGAAGCTCTTGAGGCGCATTTGGAGGCGTTCCTGGTGTATGCAGGGGCTCGTGGGGCGTATTTAGACTCTCTTTGGCGTACTAAATGTCTTTTGGGGCAAACCTAGAGGCTTTTTCGAAGCATTTACTGACTTTCTGGTGTACTTGGCAGCTTTAGAAGCGCAATTAGGGGCGTTCTTGGTGTATGTAGGGGTTTATTAGGCGTATTAAACTTTCTTTGGCGTATTTAAAGTCTTTTGGGGCCTAAATAGTGGCTTTTGCGTGGTAGTTACTGGCTGTTTTGTTATAGTTAGAACCTTTTGAGGCATATTTAGAGGGTTCTTGTTGTATCGCATGTGTCATGGGGCGTATTTAGACTCCCTTTGACGTGTTTAAGGTCTTTTGGGGCAAACCTAGGGGCTTTTACGGGGTATTTACTGAATTTCTGGTGTACTAAGCAGCTTTAGAAGCGCAATTAGGGGCGTTCGTATTGTATGTAGAGGTTTATTGGGCGTATTTAGACGTTCTTTTACGTATTTAAAGTCTTTTGGGGCATAAAGTGTGGCTTTTGCGTGGTATTTACTGGCTATTTTGTTGTAGTTAGAAGCTTTTGATTCATATTTAGAGGCGTTCTTGGTGTATCGCATCTCTCATGAGGCGTATTTAGCCTCCCTTTTGAGTAACTAAGGTCTTTTGGGGCATTCCTAGAGGCTTTGGTGAGGTTTTTACAGGCTTTTTGGTGTACTTAGAACCTCTTGAGGCGCATTTAGAGGCCTTCTTGGTGTATGCAGAGGCTCGTGGGGCGTATTTAGACTCTCTTTGGCGTATTTAGTGTCTTTTGGGGCCTACCTAGAGGCTTTTACGAGGTTTTTACTGACTTTCTGGTGTACTTAGCAGCTTTAGAAGCGCATTTAGGGGCGTTCTTCGTATATGTAGGGGCTTATTGGGCGTATTTAGACTTTCTTTGGCGTATTTAAGGTCTTTATGGGATTACCAAGTGGCTTTTGCGTGGTATTTACTGGCTAATTATTTGCAGTTAGAAACTTCTGAGGCATATTTAGAGGTGTTCATGGTGTATCGCATGTCCCATGGGGCGTATTTAGATTCCCTTTGGTATATTTAAAATCTTTTGGGGCATACCTAGAGGTATTTGGGAAGTATTTACTGACTTTTTGGTGTATTAGCAGCTTTAGAAGCGACTTTAGGGGCGTTCTTGGTGTATGTAGGGATTTATTGGGCGTATTTAGACTTTCTTTGGGGTATTCAAAGTCTTTTGGGGCATTAATAGTGGCTTTTGCGTGGTATTTACTGGCTACTTTGCTGCAGTTAGAAGCTTTTGAGGCATATTTAGAGGCCCTCTTGGTGTATCGCCTGTCTCATGGGGCGTATTTAGACTCTCTTTGGCATATTTAGCGTCTTTTTGGGCATACCTAGAGGCTTTTGCGAGGTATTTACTTACTTTCTGGTTTACTTAGCAGCTTTAGAACGCATTTGGGTGCGTTCTTGGTGTATGTAGAGGTTTAATGGGGATATTTAGACTTTCTTTGGCGTATTTATGGTGTTTTGGGGCATTAATAGTGGCTTATGCGTGATATTTAGTTGCTACTTTGTTATAGTTAGAACATTTTGAGGCATATTTAGAGGCGTTCTTCGTGTATCGCATGTCTCATGGGGCGTATATAGACTCTCTTTTGCGTAATTAAGCTCTTTTGTGCCATACCTAGAGGCTTTGGTGAGATTTTTACATACTTTTTGGTGTACTTAGAAGATCTGAAAGCGCATTTAGAGGCGTTCTTCATGTATGTAGGGGCATATGGTGCGAATGTTAACTCCCTTTGAGGTATTTAAGCTCCTTTGGGATATACGTAGAGACCTTTGCGAGGTATTTACTGGCTTTTTGGTGCACTTAGAAGCTTTTAAAGCGCAATTGGGACGTTCTTGGTGTATGTAGGGGCTTATGGTGCGTATTTATACTCGCTTTGGCGTATTTATAGTTCTTTGGGCCATACCTAGATGTTTTGTCTGGTATTTACTGGCTCTTTTGATGTATTTAGAAGCTTTTGAGGCATATTTAGAGGCGTTCTTGGTGTATGTAGCGGCCTATGAGACATATTTAGACACCCTTTGGCGTATTAAAGTCTTTTGCAGCATACCTAGAGTCCCTGCGAAGTTTTTAATGGCTTTTGGTGTGCTTAGAAGCTCTTGTGGCGCATTTAGAGGCGTTCTTGTTGTATGTAGGGGCTCGTGGGCCGTATTTAGACCCTCCTTGGCGTATTTAAATTCCTTAGGGTCCTAGCTAGAGGCTTTTGCGAGGTATTTATTGACTCTCTGGTGTACTTAGCAGCTTTAGAAGCGCAATTTAGGGGCGTTCTTGGTGTATGTAGGCGTTTATTGGGCGAATTTAGACCTTCTTTGGCGTATTTAAAGTCTTTTTGGGCATAAATAGTGGCTTTTGCGTAGTATTTACTGGCTATTTTGTTGTAGTTAGAACCTTTTGAAGGATATTTAGAGGCGTTCTTGGTGTATTGCATGTCTCATGGGCCGTATTTAGACTCTCTTTGGCGTATTTAAATTTTTTGGGGCATACGTAGAGGTTTTGTCTGTTATTTATTGGCTATTTTGCTGTAGTTAGAAGCATTTGTGGCATATTTATAGGCGTTCTTGGTGTATGTAGGGGCCTATGAGGCGTATTTAGACCTCCTTTGTCGTATTTAAGGTCTTTTGAGGCATACCCTGAGGCGTTGGCGAAGTTTTTAATGGCTTTTTGGTGTGCTTAGAAGCTCTTGAGGCGCATTTATAGGCGTTCTTGGTGTATGTATGGGCACTTGGGCCGTATTCAGACTGTCTTTGGCGTATTTGAAGTCTTTTGGGGCGTACCTAGAGGCTTATGCGAGGTATTTACTGACTTTCTGGTGTACTTAGCAGCTTTAGAAGCGCATTTAGGGGCGTTCTTGGTGTATGTATGGTTTATTGGGCATATTTAGACTTTCTTTGGTGTATTTTAAATCTTTTGGGGCATATATAGTGGCTTTTGCGTGGTATTTACTGGCTGTTTTGTTGTAGTTAGAACCTTTTGAGGCACATTTAGAGGCGTTCTTGTTATATCGCATGTCTCATGTGGCGTATTTAGACTCCCTTTGTCGTATATAAAGTCTTTTGGGGCATAACTAGAGGTTTTTCGGGGTATTTACTGACTTTCTGGTGTACTAAGCAGCATTAGAAGCGCAATTAGGGTCGATCTTATTGTATGTAGGTGTTTATTGGGCGTATTTAGACTTTCTTTGGCGTATTTAAAGAATTTTGGGGCAGAAAGTGTGATTTGCGTGGTATTTACTGGCTATTTTGTTGTAGTTAGAAGATTTTGAGGCATATTTAGAGGCGTTCTTGGTGTGTCGCATGTGTCATGTGGCGTATTTAGACCCTCTTTTGCGTAACTAAGGTCTTTTGGGGCATTCCTAGGGGCTTGGGGAGGTTTTACAGGATTTTTGGTGTACTTAGAAGCTCTGGAGGCGCATTTAGAGGCGATCTTGATGTATGTATGGGCTTATGGGGCGAATGTTGACTCCCTTTGGCGAATTTAAGCTCTTTTGGTGCATACCTAGAGGCTTTTGCGAGGTATTTACCGGCTTTTAGGTGCAGTTAGAAGCTTTTGAAGCGCATTTGGGACGCTCTTGTTGTATGTAGGAGCTTATGGTGAGAATTTAGACTCCCTTTGCCGTAATTAATGTCTTTTGGGGCATAAGTAAAGGTTTTGACTGGTATTTACTGGCTATTTTGATGTAGCTAGAACATTCATGGCACATTTTGAGGCGTTCTTGGTGTATGTAGGGGCCTATGAGACGTATTTAGACACCTTTTGGCGTATTTAAAGTCTTTGGGGACTAACTAGAGTATTTTACGAGCTATTTACTGGCTTTCTGGTGTACTTAGCAGCTTTAGAAGCACATTTAAAGCGTTCTTGGTGTATGTAGGGCGTATTTAGACTTTCTTTGGCGTATTTAAAGTCTTTGGGCACACCTAGAAATTTTGTCAGGTATTTACTGGCCATTTTGCTGTAGTTAGAAGCTCTGTAGGCGCATTTAGGGGCGTTCTTGATGTATGTCGGGGCTTATGGGGCGAACGTAGACTCCCTTTGGCGTATTTAAGGTCTTTTGGGGCATACCAAGAGGCTTTTGCGAGGTATTTACTGACTTTCTGTTGTACTTAGCAGCTTTAGAAGCGCATTTAGGGGCGTTCTTGGTGTATGTAGGGGTTTATTGGGCGTATTTAGACTTTCTTTGGTGTTTTTAAAGTCTTTTGGGGCATAAATAGTGGCTTTTGCGTGGTATTTACTGGCTATTTTGTTGTAGTTAGAACCTTTTGATTTATATTTAGAGGCGTTCTTGGTGTATCGCATGTTTCATGGGGCGTATTTAGACTCCCTTTGGCCTATTTAAGTTCCTTTGTGGCATACCTAGAGGCATTTCCGAGGTATTTACTGACTTTCTGGTGTACTTAGCAGATTTAGAAGCGTATTTAGCGGCGTTGTTGGTGTATATAGGGGTTTATTGGGCGTATTTAGACTTTCTTTGGCGTATTTAAAGTCTTTTGGGGCATAAATAGTGGTTTTGCGTGGTATTTACTGGCCATTTTGTTGTAGTTAGAACCTTTTGAGGCATATTTAGAGGCGTTCCTGGTGTATCGCATGTCTCATGGGGCGTATTTCCACTCTCTTTTGCGTAACTAAGGTATTTGGGGCATTCCCAGGGGTTTTGGTGAGGTTTTTACAGGCTTTTTGGTGTATTTAGAAGCTCCGGAGGTGCAATTGGACGCATTCTTGATGTACTTAGGGTCTTATGGGGCGAATGTAGACTTCCTTTGGCGTATGTAAGCTCTTTTGCGGCATACCTAGAGGCTTCTGCGAGGTGTTTACCGTTTTTTTGGTGCACTCAGAAGCTTTTGCAGCGCATTTGGGACGTTCTTGGTGTATGTAGGGGCTGATGGTGCGTATTTAGACTCCCTTTGGCGTATTTAGAGTCTTTTGGGGCACACCTAGAGGTTTTGCCTGGTATTTACTGGCTATTTAGCTGTAGTTTGAAGCTTTTGAGGCATATTTAGAGGCGTTCTTGGTGTATCGCATGTCTCATGGTCCGTATTTAGACTCTCTTTGCCGTATTTATGGTCTTTTAAGGCATACCTAGAGGCTTTTGCGAAGTATTTACTCACTTTCTGGTGTACTTAGCAGCTTTAGAAACGCAATTAAACGCGTTCTTGTTGTATGTAGGGGTTTATTTGGGCGTATTTAGGCTTTCTTTGGCGTATTTAAAGTCTTTTGGGGCATAAATAGTGGCTTTTGCGTGGTATTTACTGGCTATTTTGTTGTGGTTAGAACCTTTTGAGGCATATTTAGAGGCGTTCTTGGTGTATCGCATGTCTCATGAGGCGTATTTAGACTCTCTTTTGCGTAACTAAGGTATTTTGGGGCATTCCTAGAGGCTTTCGTGAGGTTTTACAGGACTTTTGGTGTACTTAGAAGCTCTGGAGGCGCATTTAGAGGCGTTCTTGATGTATGTAGGGGCTTATGCGGCGAATGTAGCCTCCCTTTGTCGTATTTAAGCTCTTTTGGGGCATACCTAGATGCTTTTGCGAGGTATTTACCGGCTTTTTGGTGCACTTAAAAGCTTTTGAAGCGCATTTGGGACGTTCTTGGTGTATGTAGGGGCTTATGGTGAGAATTTAGACTCCCTTTGGCGTACTTAAAGTCTTTTGGGTCATAAGTAGAGGTTTTGTCTGGTATTTACTGGCTATTTTTATGTAGCTAGAACCTTCATGGCACATTTTGAGGCGTTCTAGGTGTATGTAGGGGCTTATGGTCCGTATTTAGACCCCTATTGGCGTATTTAATGTCTTTTGGGGCATACCTAGAGGTTTTTTGTGGTAATTACTGGCTATTTTACTGTAGTTAAAAGGTTTTGAGGCATATATATATAGCCGTACTTGGTGAATGTAGGGACCTATGAGGCCTATTTAGACAATTTTTGGCGTATTTAAGCTCTTTTGGGGAATACCAAGAGGCCTTGGCGAGTTTTTAATGGCGTTTTGGTGTGCTTAGAAGCTCTTGAGGCGCATTTAGAGGCGTTCTTGTTGTATGCAGGGGCTCGTTGGGCGTATTTAGACTCTCTTTGGCGTATTTAAAGTCCTTGGGGCCTACGTAGAGGCTTTTTCGAGGGTTTTACTGACATTCTGGTGTACTTGGCAGCTTTAGAAGCGCAATTAGGGGCGTTCTTGGTGTATGTAGGGGTTTATTGGGCGTATTAAACTATCTTTGGCGTATTTAAAGTCCTTTGGGGCATTAATAGTGGCTTTTGCGTGGTATTTACTGGCTGTTTTGTTATAGTTAGTACATTTTGAGGCATATTTAGAGGCGTTCTTGTTGTATCGCATGTCTAATGGGGCGTGTTTAGACTCTCTTTGGCGTATTTAAAGTCTTTTTGGGCATATCTAGAGGCTTTTGCGGGGTATTTACTGACCTTTTGTGTACTTAGCAGCTTTAGAAGCGCAATTAGGGGCATTCTTATTGTATGTAGGGGTTTATTGGTCGTATTTAGACTTTCTTTGGCGCATTTAAAGTCTTTTGAGGCATAAAGAGTGGCTTTTGCGTGTTATTTACTGGCTATTTTGTTGTAGTTAGGACCTTTTGAGGCATATTTAGAGGCGTTCTTGGTGTATCGCATGTCTAATGGGGCGCACTTAGTCTCTCTTTTGTGTAACTAAAGTCTTTTTGGGCATACCTAGAGGCTTTGGTGAGGTTTTTACAGGCTTTTTGGTATACTTAGAAGCTCTGGAGGCGCATTTAGAGGCGTTCTTGATGTATATAGGAGCCCATGTGGCGAATGTGGACTCCCTTTGGCATATTCAAGCTCTTTTGGGGCACACTTAGAGGATTTTGCGAGGTATTTACTGACTTTTTGTTGCACTTAGAAGCTTTTGAAGCGCATTTATGACGTTCTTGGTCTATGTCGGGGTTATGTTGCGTATTTAGACTCCCTTTGGCGTATCTAAAGTCTTTTGCGGCATAAGTAGATGTTTTGTCTGGTATTTACTTGCTATTTTCCTGTAGCTAGAAGCTTTTGAGGCATATTTAGAGGCGTTCTTGGTGTATGTAGGGGCCTATGATGCGTATTTAGACACCCTTTGTCGTATTTAAGGTCTTTTGGGGCCTACCTAGAGGCTTTTACGAGGTATTTACTGGCTTTCTGGTGAACTTAGCAGCTTTACAAGCGCATTTAGAGGCGTTCTTGGTTTATGTAGGGGCTTATTGGGCGTATTTAGACTTTCTTAGGCGTATTTAAAGCCTTCTGGGGCATACCAATGAGTATTGACTAGTATTTACTGGCTATTTTGCTGTAGTTAGAAGCACTGGAGGCGCATTTAGTGGCGTTCTTGATGTATGTAGGGGCTTATGGGGCGAATGTAGACTCCCTTTGGCGTATTTAAGGTCTTCTGGGGCATACCTAGAGGATTTAGCGAGATATTTACGGACTTTTTGGTGCACTTAGACGCTTTCGAAGCGCATTTGGGACGTTCTTGGTGTATGAAGGGGCTTATGGTGCGTATTTAGACTCGCTTTGGCGTATTTAAAGTATTTTGGGGCATACCTAGAGGTTTTGTGTGGTATTTACTGGCTATTTTGCTGTAGTTAGAAGCTTTTGAGGCATATTTAGAGGCGTTCTTGGTGTATGTATGGGGCCTATGAGGCATATTTAAACACCATTTGGCGTAATTAATGTTTTTGGGGCATACCTAGAAGCCTTGGCGAATTTTTGAATCGCTTTTTAGTGTGCTAAGAAGCTCTTGAGGCGCATTTAGAGGCGTTCTTGTTGTATGTAGGGACCCGTGGGCCGTATTTAGACTCAATTTGGCGTATTTAAAGTCTTTGGGGGCCTACCTAGAGGCTTTTGCGAGGTATTTAGCGACTTTCTGGTGTACTTAGCAGCTTTAGAAGCGCATTAGCGGCGTTCTTCGTGTATGTAGGTGTTTATTGGGCGCATTTAGACCTTCTTTGGCGTATTAGAGACTCACTTGATCGCCACCATCATTACATACTGCTTAAAGGGGCTTTTGGTGCGTAATTAGGCTCCCTATGGCGCATTTAAAGTCATTTGGGGCATACCTAGAGGTTTTGTCTGGTATTTACGGGCTATTTTGCTGTAGTTAGAAGCTTTTGAGGCATATATAGAGCCGTTTTTGGTGTATGTAGGGGCCTATGAGGCGTATTTAGAAAGCCTTTGGCGTATTAAAGTCTTTTGGGGTATATCTAGAGGCCTTGGCGAAGATTTTAATGGCTTTTTGGTGTGCTTAGAAGCTCTTGAGGCGCATTTAGAGGCGTTCTTGATGTATTTAGGGCCGTATTTAGACTCTTTGGCGTATTTAAAATCTTTTGTGGCCTACCTAGAGGCTTTTACGAGGTATTTACTGACCTTCTGGTGTACTTAGCAGCTTTAGAAGAGCACTTAGGGGCGTTCTTGGTGTATGTAGGGGTTTATTGGGCTTATGTATACTCTCTTTGGCGTATTTAAAGTCTTTTGGGGCATAAATAGTGGCTTATGCGTTGTATTTACTGGCTATTTTGTTGTAGTTAGAACCTTTTGAGGCATATTTAGAGGCGTTCTTGGTGTATCGCATGTCTCATGGGGCGTATTTAGACTCCCTTTGGCCTATTTAAGTTCCCTTGGGGCATACCTAGAGGCTTTTGCGAGGTATTTACTTACTTTCTGGTGTACTTAGCACTTTAGAAGCGTATTTAGGGGCGTTCTTGGTGTATATATGGGTTTATTGGGCGTATTTAGAGTTTCTTTGTCGTATTTAAAGTCTTTTGGGGCATAAATACTGGCTTTTGCGTGGTATTTACTGGCTATTTTGTTGTAGTTAGAAGCTTTTGATTCATATTTAGAGGCGTTCTTGGTGTATCGGAGGTCTTATGAGGCGTAATTGGGCTCTCTTTTGAGTAACTAAGGTATTTTGGGGCATTCCTAGAGGCTTTGCTGAGGTTTTAGAGGCTTTTGGTGTACTTAGAAGCTCTGGAGGCGCATTAGGGGCGTTCTTGATGTATGTAGGCGCTTTTGGGGCGAATGTAGACTCCCTTTGGCGAATTTAAGCTCTTTTGGGGCATACCTAGAGGCTTTTGCGGGGTATTTGCCGGCTTTTTGGTGCACTTAGAAGCTTTTAAAGCGCATTTGGGACGTTCTTGGTGTATGTAGATGCTTATGGTGAGAATCTAGACTCCCTTTGGCGTATTTAATGTCTTTTGGGGTATAAGTAGAGTTTTTTCTGGTATTTACTGGCTATTTTGATGTAGCTAGAACCTTCATGGCACATTTTGAGGCGTTCTTGGTGTATGTAGGGGCCTGTGAGGCGTATTTAGTCACCCTTTGGCGTATTTAGAGTCTTTTAGGACCTACCTAGAGGCCTTTACGCGGTAATTACTGGCTTTCTGGTGTACTTAGCAGCTTTAGAAGCGCATTTAGGGGCGTTCTTGTTGTATGTGGGGGTTTGTGGGGCGTATTTAGACTTTCTTTGGTGTATTTAAGGTCTTTTGGGGCATACCTCGGGGTTTTGTCTGGTATTTACTGGCTATTTTGCTGTAGTTAGAAGCTCTGGAGGCGCATTTGGATTGGTTCTTGATGTATGTAGGGGCTTATGTGGCGAATGTACATTCCCTTTGGCGTATTTAAGCTCGTTTGGGGCATACCTAATGGCTTTTGCGAGGTATTTACTGACCTTCTGGTGTACTTAGCAGCTTTAGAAGCGCATTTAGGGGCGTTCTTGGTGTACGTAGGTACTCGTGGTCCGTTTCTACACTCCTTTGGCGTATTGAATGTCTTTTGTGGCCTACCTAGAGGCTTTTGCAAGGTATATCCTGACTTTCTGGTGTACTTAGCAGCTTTAGAAGCGCATTTAGGGGCGTTCTTGGTGTATGTATGGTTTATTGGGCGTATTTAGACTCCCTTTTGCGTAACTAAGGTTTTTTGGGGTATACCTAGAGGCTATGGTGAGGTGTTTACAGGATTTTTGGTATACTTAGAAGCTCTGGAGGCGCAGTTAGAGGCGTTCTTGATGTATGTGGGGGCTTATGGGGCGAATTTAGACCCCTTTTGGCGTATTAAAGCTGTTTTCGGGCATACCTAGAGGCTTTTGCGAGGTATTTACTGGCTTTTTGGTACACTTAGAAGCTTTTGAAGCACATTTGGGCGGTTCATGTTGTACGTAGGAGCTTATGGTGCGTATTTAGACTCCCTTAGGCGTATTCAATGTTTTTTGGGGCATACCGAGATGCTTTGTCTTGTATTTACTGACTATTTTGCTGTAGTTACAAGTTTTGAGTCATATTTAGAGGCGCTCTTGGTGTATGTAGGGGCCTATGAGGCCTATTTAGACAGCCTTTGGCTTATTTAAGGTCGTTTGTGGAATACCAAGAGGCCTTGGCGAAGTTTTTAATGGCTTTTTGGTGTGCTTAGAAGCTCTTGAGGGGCATTTAGAGGCATTCTTGATGTGTGCATGTCTCATGGGGCGTATTTAGACTCCGTTTGGCGTATTTAAAGTCTTTTGGGGCATACCTAGAGGATTTTGCGGGGTATTTACTGACTTTCTGGTGTACTAAGCAGCTTTAGAATCGCATTTAGGGGCGTTCTTGGTGTATGTATGGTTTCTTGGGCGTATTTAGGCTTTCTTTGGCGTATTTAAGGTCTTTATGGGCATATCAAGTGGCTTTTGCGTGGTATTTACTGGCTAATTAGTTGCAGTTAGAAACTTCTGAGCCATATATAGAGGCGTTCTTGGTCTATCGCATGTCTCATGGGGCGTATTTAGACTCTCTTTGGCCCATTTAAGTTATTTTGGAGCCTACCTAGGGCTTTTGCGAGGCATTTACTGACTTTCTGGTGTACTTAGCAGCTTTAGAAGCGCATTTAGGGGTGTTCTTGGTCTATGTAGCCGTTTATTGGGCGTATTTAGACTTTCTTTGGCGTATTTAAATTCTTTTGGTGCATAAATAGTGACTTTTGCGTGGTATTTACTGGCTATTTTGTTATAGTTAGTATCTTTTGAGGCATATTTAGAGGCACTCTTGGTGTATTTAGGGGCCTATGAGGCCTATTTAGACAGCCTTTGGCTTATTTAAGGTCGTTTGTGGAATACCAAGAGGCCTTGGCGATGTTTTTAATGGCTTTTTGGTGTGCTTAGAAGCTCTTGAGGCGCATTTACAGGCGTTCTTTGTGTATTCAGGGGCTCGTGGGGCGTATTTAGACTCTTTTTGGCGTAATAAAAGTCTTTTGGGGCCAACCTAGAGGCTTTTCCAAAGCATTTACTGATTTTCTTGTTTACTTGGCAGCTTTAGAAGCGCAATTAGGGGCGTTCTTGGTGTATGTAGGGGTTTATTAGGCGTGTTAAACTTTCTTTGGCGTATTTAAAGTCTTTTGGGGCATAAATAGTGCCTTATGCGTGGTATTTATTGGCTGTTTTGTTATAGTTAGAACTTTTTGAGGCATATTTAGAGGCGTTCCTGTTGTATCGCATGTCTCATGGGGCGTATTTAGACTCCCTTTGGCGTATTGAAGGTCTTTTTGGGCATACCTAGAGGCCTTGGCGAAGTATTTGCTGACTTTCTGGTGTACTTAGCAGCTTTAGAAGCGGATTTAGGGGCTTTTTTGGTGTATGTAGGGGTTTATTGGGCGTATTTAGACTTTCTTTGGCATATTTAGAGTCTTTTGGGGCATAAATATTGGCTTTTGCGTGGTATTTACTGGCTATTTTGTTGTAGTTAGAAGCTTTTGATTCATATTTAGCTGCGTTCTTTGTGTATCGCAGGTCTCATGAGGCGTATTTAGACTTTCTTTTGAGTAACTAAGGTCTTTTGGGGCAATCCTAGAGGCTTTGGTGAGGTTTTACAGGATTTTTTGTGTACTTAGAAGCTCTGGAGGCGCATTTAGAGGCGTTCTTGATGTAGGTAGGGGTTTATGGGGCGAATGTAGACTCCCTTTGGCGAATTTAAGCTCTTTTGGGGCATACCTAGAGGCTTTTGCGAGGTATTTGCCGGCTTTTTGGTGCACTTAGAAGCTTTTGAAGCGCATTTGGGACGTTCTTGGTGTATGTAGGGGCTTATGGTGAGAATTTAGACTCCCTTTGGTGTATTTAAAGTCTTTTGGGATATAAGTAGAGTTTTTTTCTGGTATTTACTGGCTATTTTGATGTAGCTAGTACCTTCATGGCACATTTTGAGGCGTTCTTGGTGTATGTAGGGGCCTATGAGGCGTATTTAGACACCCTTTGGCGTATTTAGAGTCTTTTGGGACCTAACTAGAGGCCTTTACGAGGTAATTACTGGCTTTCGGGTGTACTTAGCAGCTTTAGAAGCGCATTTAGGGGCGTTCTTCGTATATGTAGGGGCTTATGGGCGTATTTAGACTTTCTTTGGCGTATTTAAGGTCTTTATGGGATTACCAAGTGGCTTTTGCGTGGTATTTACTGGCTAATTAGTTGCAGTTAGAAAATTCTGAGGCATATTTAGAGGCGTTCTTGGAGTATCGCATGTCTCATTGGGCGTATTTAGACTCTCTTTGGCCTATATAAGTTCCTTTGGGGCATACCTAGAGGCTTTTGCGAGGTATTTACTTACCTTCTGATGTACTTAGCACTTTAGAAGCGTATTTAGGGGCGTTCTTGGTGTATATAGGGGTCTATTGGGCGTATTTAGACTTTCTTTGTCGTATTTAAAGTCATTTGGGGCATAAATAGTGGCTTTTGCGTGGCATTAACTGGCTATTTTGTGGTAGTTAGAACCTTTTGACGCATATTTAGAGGGGTTCTTGGTGTATCGCATGTCTCATGGGGCGTATTTAGACTCTCTTTGGCGTATTTAAAGTCTTTTGTGGCATACCTAGAGGCCTTTGCGAAGTATTTACTGACTTTCTGGTGTACTTAGCAGCTTTAGAAGCAGATTTAGGGGCTTTTTGGTGTATATAGGGGTTTATTGGGCGTATTTAGACAACCTTTGGCGTATTTAAAGTCTTTTGGGGCATAAGTAGAGCTTTTTTCTGGTATTTACTGGCTATTTTGCTGTAGTTAGAGGCTTTTGAGGCATATTTAGAGGCGTTCTTGATGTATGTAGAGGCCTATGAGGCCTATGTAGACACCCTTTGGCGTATTTAAGGTCTTTTGGGGAATACCAAGAGGCCTTGGGGAAGTTTTTAATGGCTTTTTGGTGTGCTTAGAAGCTCTTGAGGTGCATTTAGAGGCGTCCTTGAAATATGCAAGGGCTCGTGGGGCGTATTTAGACTCTCTTTGGCGTATTTAAAGTCTTTTAGGGCCTACCTAGAGGCTTTTGCGAGGTATTTACTGACTTTCTGGTGTACTTAGCAGCTTTTGAAGCGCAATAAGGGGCGTTCTTGATGTATGTGGGCGTTTATTGGGCGTATTTAGACTTTCTTTGGCGTATTTAAAGTCTTTTGGGGCATAAATAGTGGCTTATGCGTTGTATTTACTGGCTACTTTGCTGCAGTTAGAAGCTTTTGAGGCATATTTAGAGGCGTTCTTGGTGTATGTAGGGGCCTATGAGGCATATTTAAACACCATTTGGCGTACTTAAGGTTTTTTGGGCATACCTAGAAGCCTTGGCGAATTTTTTAATCGCTTTTTGGTGTGCTAAGAAGCTCTTGAGGCGCATTTAGAGGCGTTCTTGTTGTATGTAGGGACCCGTGGGCCGTATTAGGCTCAATTTGGCGTATTTAAGTCTTTGGGGGCCTACCTAGAGGCTTTTGCGAGGTATTTAGCGACCTTCTGGTGTACTTAGCAGCTTTAGAAGCGCATTAGGGGCGCTCTTGGTGTATGTAGGGGTTTATTGGGCGTATTTAGACTTTCTTTGGCGTATTAGAGACTCACTTGATCGCCACCATCATTATATACTGCTTAAAGGGGCTTTTGGTGCGTAATTAGGCTCCCTTTGGCGCATTTAAAGCCTTTGGGGCATACCTAGAGGTTTTGTCTGGTATTTACTGGCTATTTTGCTGTAGTTAGACGCTTTTGAGGCATATTTAGAGGCGTTCTTGGTGTATGTAGGGGCCTATGAGGCGTATTTTGAGACCCTTTGTAGTATTGAAGGCCTTTTAGGGCATACCTAGCGGGCTTGGCGAAGTTTTTAATGGCTTTTTGGTGTGCTTAGAAGCTCTTGAGGCGCATTTTGGGGCGATCTTGGTGTATGTAGGGGCTTATTGGGCGAATTTAGACTTTCTTTGGCGCATTTAATGTCCTTTGGGGCCTACCTAGAGGCCTTTTCGAGGTATTTGCTGACCTGGTGTACTTAGCAGCTTTAGAAGCGCATTTTGGGGCCTTTTTGGTGTATGTAGGGGTTTATTGGACGTATTTAGACTTTCTTTGGCGTATTTAAGGTCTTTCGGGGCATAAATTTTGGATTTTGCGTGGTATATACTGACTATTTTGTTGTAGTTAAAAGCTTTTGATTCATATTTAGAGGTGTTCTTGGTGTATCGCATGTCACATGGGGCGTATTTACACTCTCTTTGGTATATTTAAAGTCTTTTGGGGCATACCTAGAGGTATTTGGGAAGTATTTACTGACTTTCTGGTGTATTAGCAGCTTTAGAAGCGACTTTAGGGGCGTTCTTGGTGTATGTAGGGGTTTATTGGGCGTATTTAGACTTTCTTTGGGGTATTCAAAGTCTTTTGGGGCATTAATAGTGGCTTTTGCGTGGTATTTACTGACTATTTTGTTGTAGTAAAAACCTTTTGACGCCTATTTACAGGCCCTCTTGGTGTATCGCCTGTCTCATGGGGCGTATTTAGACTCTCTTTGGCATATTTAGCGTCTTTTTGGGCATACCTAGAGGCTTTTGCGAGGTATTTACTTACTTTCTGGTTTACTTAGCAGCTTTAGAACGCATTTGGGTGCGTTCTTGGTGTATGTAGAGGTTTAATGGGGATATTTAGACTTTCTTTGGCGTATTTATAGTGTTTTGGGGCATTAATAGTGGCTTATGCGTGATATTTAGTTGCTACTTTGTTATAGTTAGAACATTTTGAGGCATATTTAGAGGCGTTCTTCGTGTATCGCATGTCCCATGGGGCGTATATAGACTCTCTTTTGCGTAATTAAGCTCTTTTGTGCCATACCTAGAGGCTTTGGTGAGATTTTTACATACTTTATGGTGTACTTAGAAGATCTGAAAGCGCATTTAGAGCCGTTCTTCATGTATGTAGGGGCATATGGTGCGAATGTTAACTCCCTTTGAGGTATTTAAGCTCCTCTGGGATATACGTAGAGACCTTTGCGAGGTATTTACTGGCTTTTTGGTGCACTTAGAAGCTTTTAAAGCGCAATTGGGACGTTCTTGGTGTATGTAGGGGCTTATGGTGCGTATTTATACTCGCTTTGGCGTATTTAAAGTTCTTTGGGCCATACCTAGATGTTTTGTCTGGTATTTACTGGCTCTTTTGCTGTATTTAGAAGCTTTTGAGGCATATTTAGAGGCGTTCTTGGTGTATGTAGCGGCCTATGAGACATATTTAGACACCCTTTGGCGTATTAAAGTCTTTTGCAGCATACCTAGAGTCCCTGCGAAGTTTTTAATGGCTTTTGGTGTGCTTAGAAGCTCTTGTGGCGCATTTAGAGGCGTTCTTGTTGTATGTAGGGGCTCGTGGGCCGTATTTAGACCCTCCTTGGAGTATTTAAATTCCTTAGGGTCCTAGCTAGAGGCTTTTGCGAGGTATTTATTGACTCTCTGGTGTACTTAGCAGCTTTAGAAGCGCAATTTAGGGGCGTTCTTGGTGTATGTAGGCGTTTATTGGGCGAATTTAGACCTTCTTTGGCGTATTTAAAGTCTTTTTGGGCATAAATAGTGGCTTTTGCGTAGTATTTACTGGCTATTTTGTTGTAGTTAGAACCTTTTGAAGGATATTTAGAGGCGTTCTTGGTGTATTGCATGTCTCATGGGCCGTATTTAGACTCTCTTTGGCGTATTTAAATTTTTTGGGGCATACGTAGAGGTTTTGTCTGTTATTTATTGGCTATTTTGCTGTAGTTAGAAGCATTTGTGGCATATTTATAGGCGTTCTTGGTGTATGTAGGGGCCTATGAGGCGTATTTAGACCTCCTTTGTCGTATTTAAGGTCTTTTGAGGCATACCCTGAGGCGTTGGCGAAGTTTTTAATGGCTTTTTGGTGTGCTTAGAAGCTCTTGAGGCGCATTTATAGGCGTTCTTGGTGTATGTATGGGCACTTGGGCCGTATTCAGACTGTCTTTGGCGTATTTGAAGTCTTTTGGGGCGTACCTAGAGGCTTATGCGAGGTATTTACTGACTTTCTGGTGTACTTAGCAGCTTTAGAAGCGCATTTAGGGGCGTTCTTGGTGTATGTATGGTTTATTGGGCATATTTAGACTTTCTTTGGTGTATTTAAAATCTTTTGGGGCATATATAGTGGCTTTTGCGTGGTATTTATTGGCTGTTTTGTTATAGTTAGAACTTTTTGAGGCATATTTAGAGGCGTTCCTGTTGTATCGCATGTCTCATGGGGCGTATTTAGACTCCCTTTGGCGTATTGAAGGTCTTTTTGGGCATACCTAGAGGCCTTGGCGAAGTATTTGCTGACTTTCTGGTGTACTTAGCAGCTTTAGAAGCGGATTTAGGGGCTTTTTTGGTGTATGTAGGGGTTTATTGGGCGTATTTAGACTTTCTTTGGCATATTTAGAGTCTTTTGGGGCATAAATATTGGCTTTTGCGTGGTATTTACTGGCTATTTTGTTGTAGTTAGAAGCTTTTGATTCATATTTAGCTGCGTTCTTTGTGTATCGCAGGTCTCATGAGGCGTATTTAGACTTTCTTTTGAGTAACTAAGGTCTTTTGGGGCAATCCTAGAGGCTTTGGTGAGGTTTTACAGGATTTTTTGTGTACTTAGAAGCTCTGGAGGCGCATTTAGAGGCGTTCTTGATGTAGGTAGGGGTTTATGGGGCGAATGTAGACTCCCTTTGGCGAATTTAAGCTCTTTTGGGGCATACCTAGAGGCTTTTGCGAGGTATTTGCCGGCTTTTTGGTGCACTTAGAAGCTTTTGAAGCGCATTTGGGACGTTCTTGGTGTATGTAGGGGCTTATGGTGAGAATTTAGACTCCCTTTGGTGTATTTAAAGTCTTTTGGGATATAAGTAGAGTTTTTTTCTGGTATTTACTGGCTATTTTGATGTAGCTAGTACCTTCATGGCACATTTTGAGGCGTTCTTGGTGTATGTAGGGGCCTATGAGGCGTATTTAGACACCCTTTGGCGTATTTAGAGTCTTTTGGGACCTAACTAGAGGCCTTTACGAGGTAATTACTGGCTTTCGGGTGTACTTAGCAGCTTTAGAAGCGCATTTAGGGGCGTTCTTCGTATATGTAGGGGCTTATGGGCGTATTTAGACTTTCTTTGGCGTATTTAAGGTCTTTATGGGATTACCAAGTGGCTTTTGCGTGGTATTTACTGGCTAATTAGTTGCAGTTAGAAAATTCTGAGGCATATTTAGAGGCGTTCTTGGAGTATCGCATGTCTCATTGGGCGTATTTAGACTCTCTTTGGCCTATATAAGTTCCTTTGGGGCATACCTAGAGGCTTTTGCGAGGTATTTACTTACCTTCTGATGTACTTAGCACTTTAGAAGCGTATTTAGGGGCGTTCTTGGTGTATATAGGGGTCTATTGGGCGTATTTAGACTTTCTTTGTCGTATTTAAAGTCATTTGGGGCATAAATAGTGGCTTTTGCGTGGCATTAACTGGCTATTTTGTGGTAGTTAGAACCTTTTGACGCATATTTAGAGGGGTTCTTGGTGTATCGCATGTCTCATGGGGCGTATTTAGACTCTCTTTGGCGTATTTAAAGTCTTTTGTGGCATACCTAGAGGCCTTTGCGAAGTATTTACTGACTTTCTGGTGTACTTAGCAGCTTTAGAAGCAGATTTAGGGGCTTTTTGGTGTATATAGGGGTTTATTGGGCGTATTTAGACAACCTTTGGCGTATTTAAAGTCTTTTGGGGCATAAGTAGAGCTTTTTTCTGGTATTTACTGGCTATTTTGCTGTAGTTAGAGGCTTTTGAGGCATATTTAGAGGCGTTCTTGATGTATGTAGAGGCCTATGAGGCCTATGTAGACACCCTTTGGCGTATTTAAGGTCTTTTGGGGAATACCAAGAGGCCTTGGGGAAGTTTTTAATGGCTTTTTGGTGTGCTTAGAAGCTCTTGAGGTGCATTTAGAGGCGTCCTTGAAATATGCAAGGGCTCGTGGGGCGTATTTAGACTCTCTTTGGCGTATTTAAAGTCTTTTAGGGCCTACCTAGAGGCTTTTGCGAGGTATTTACTGACTTTCTGGTGTACTTAGCAGCTTTTGAAGCGCAATAAGGGGCGTTCTTGATGTATGTGGGCGTTTATTGGGCGTATTTAGACTTTCTTTGGCGTATTTAAAGTCTTTTGGGGCATAAATAGTGGCTTATGCGTTGTATTTACTGGCTACTTTGCTGCAGTTAGAAGCTTTTGAGGCATATTTAGAGGCGTTCTTGGTGTATGTAGGGGCCTATGAGGCATATTTAAACACCATTTGGCGTACTTAAGGTTTTTTGGGCATACCTAGAAGCCTTGGCGAATTTTTTAATCGCTTTTTGGTGTGCTAAGAAGCTCTTGAGGCGCATTTAGAGGCGTTCTTGTTGTATGTAGGGACCCGTGGGCCGTATTAGGCTCAATTTGGCGTATTTAAGTCTTTGGGGGCCTACCTAGAGGCTTTTGCGAGGTATTTAGCGACCTTCTGGTGTACTTAGCAGCTTTAGAAGCGCATTAGGGGCGTTCTTGGTGTATGTAGGGGTTTATTGGGCGTATTTAGACTTTCTTTGGCGTATTAGAGACTCACTTGATCGCCACCATCATTATATACTGCTTAAAGGGGCTTTTGGTGCGTAATTAGGCTCCCTTTGGCGCATTTAAAGCCTTTGGGGCATACCTAGAGGTTTTGTCTGGTATTTACTGGCTATTTTGCTGTAGTTAGACGCTTTTGAGGCATATTTAGAGGCGTTCTTGGTGTATGTAGGGGCCTATGAGGCGTATTTTGAGACCCTTTGTAGTATTGAAGGCCTTTTAGGGCATACCTAGCGGGCTTGGCGAAGTTTTTAATGGCTTTTTGGTGTGCTTAGAAGCTCTTGAGGCGCATTTTGGGGCGATCTTGGTGTATGTAGGGGCTTATTGGGCGAATTTAGACTTTCTTTGGCGCATTTAATGTCCTTTGGGGCCTACCTAGAGGCCTTTTCGAGGTATTTGCTGACCTGGTGTACTTAGCAGCTTTAGAAGCGCATTTTGGGGCCTTTTTGGTGTATGTAGGGGTTTATTGGACGTATTTAGACTTTCTTTGGCGTATTTAAGGTCTTTCGGGGCATAAATTTTGGATTTTGCGTGGTATATACTGACTATTTTGTTGTAGTTAAAAGCTTTTGATTCATATTTAGAGGTGTTCTTGGTGTATCGCATGTCACATGGGGCGTATTTACACTCTCTTTGGTATATTTAAAGTCTTTTGGGGCATACCTAGAGGTATTTGGGAAGTATTTACTGACTTTCTGGTGTATTAGCAGCTTTAGAAGCGACTTTAGGGGCGTTCTTGGTGTATGTAGGGGTTTATTGGGCGTATTTAGACTTTCTTTGGGGTATTCAAAGTCTTTTGGGGCATTAATAGTGGCTTTTGCGTGGTATTTACTGACTATTTTGTTGTAGTAAAAACCTTTTGACGCCTATTTACAGGCCCTCTTGGTGTATCGCCTGTCTCATGGGGCGTATTTAGACTCTCTTTGGCATATTTAGCGTCTTTTTGGGCATACCTAGAGGCTTTTGCGAGGTATTTACTTACTTTCTGGTTTACTTAGCAGCTTTAGAACGCATTTGGGTGCGTTCTTGGTGTATGTAGAGGTTTAATGGGGATATTTAGACTTTCTTTGGCGTATTTATAGTGTTTTGGGGCATTAATAGTGGCTTATGCGTGATATTTAGTTGCTACTTTGTTATAGTTAGAACATTTTGAGGCATATTTAGAGGCGTTCTTCGTGTATCGCATGTCCCATGGGGCGTATATAGACTCTCTTTTGCGTAATTAAGCTCTTTTGTGCCATACCTAGAGGCTTTGGTGAGATTTTTACATACTTTATGGTGTACTTAGAAGATCTGAAAGCGCATTTAGAGCCGTTCTTCATGTATGTAGGGGCATATGGTGCGAATGTTAACTCCCTTTGAGGTATTTAAGCTCCTCTGGGATATACGTAGAGACCTTTGCGAGGTATTTACTGGCTTTTTGGTGCACTTAGAAGCTTTTAAAGCGCAATTGGGACGTTCTTGGTGTATGTAGGGGCTTATGGTGCGTATTTATACTCGCTTTGGCGTATTTAAAGTTCTTTGGGCCATACCTAGATGTTTTGTCTGGTATTTACTGGCTCTTTTGCTGTATTTAGAAGCTTTTGAGGCATATTTAGAGGCGTTCTTGGTGTATGTAGCGGCCTATGAGACATATTTAGACACCCTTTGGCGTATTAAAGTCTTTTGCAGCATACCTAGAGTCCCTGCGAAGTTTTTAATGGCTTTTGGTGTGCTTAGAAGCTCTTGTGGCGCATTTAGAGGCGTTCTTGTTGTATGTAGGGGCTCGTGGGCCGTATTTAGACCCTCCTTGGAGTATTTAAATTCCTTAGGGTCCTAGCTAGAGGCTTTTGCGAGGTATTTATTGACTCTCTGGTGTACTTAGCAGCTTTAGAAGCGCAATTTAGGGGCGTTCTTGGTGTATGTAGGCGTTTATTGGGCGAATTTAGACCTTCTTTGGCGTATTTAAAGTCTTTTTGGGCATAAATAGTGGCTTTTGCGTAGTATTTACTGGCTATTTTGTTGTAGTTAGAACCTTTTGAAGGATATTTAGAGGCGTTCTTGGTGTATTGCATGTCTCATGGGCCGTATTTAGACTCTCTTTGGCGTATTTAAATTTTTTGGGGCATACGTAGAGGTTTTGTCTGTTATTTATTGGCTATTTTGCTGTAGTTAGAAGCATTTGTGGCATATTTATAGGCGTTCTTGGTGTATGTAGGGGCCTATGAGGCGTATTTAGACCTCCTTTGTCGTATTTAAGGTCTTTTGAGGCATACCCTGAGGCGTTGGCGAAGTTTTTAATGGCTTTTTGGTGTGCTTAGAAGCTCTTGAGGCGCATTTATAGGCGTTCTTGGTGTATGTATGGGCACTTGGGCCGTATTCAGACTGTCTTTGGCGTATTTGAAGTCTTTTGGGGCGTACCTAGAGGCTTATGCGAGGTATTTACTGACTTTCTGGTGTACTTAGCAGCTTTAGAAGCGCATTTAGGGGCGTTCTTGGTGTATGTATGGTTTATTGGGCATATTTAGACTTTCTTTGGTGTATTTAAAATCTTTTGGGGCATATATAGTGGCTTTTGCGTGGTATTTACTGGCTGTTTTGTTGTAGTTAGAACCTTTTGAGGCATATTTAGAGGCGTTCTTGTTGTATCGCATGTCTCATGTGGCGTATTTAGACTCCCTTTGGCGTATATAAAGTCTTTTGGGGCATAACTAGAGGTTTTTCGGGGTATTTACTGACTTTCTGGTGTACTAAGCAGCATTAGAAGCGCAATTAGGGTCGATCTTATTGTATGTAGGTGTTTATTGGGCGTATTTAGACTTTCTTTGGCGTATTTAAAGAATTTTGGGGCAGAAAGTGTGATTTGCGTGGTATTTACTGGCTATTTTGTTGTAGTTAGAAGATTTTGAGTCATATTTAGAGGCGTTCTTGGTGTGTCGCATGTGTCATGTGGCGTATTTAGACCCTCTTTTGCGTAACTAAGGTCTTTTGGGGCATTCCTAGGGGCTTGGTGAGGTTTTACAGGATTTTTGGTGTACTTAGAAGCTCTGGAGGCGCATTTAGAGGCGATCTTGATGTATGTATGGGCTTCTGGGGCGAATGTTGACTCCCTTCGGCGAATTTAAGCTCTTTTGGTGCATACCTAGAGGCTTTTGCGAGGTATTTACCGGCTTTTAGGTGCACTTAGAAGCTTTTAAAGCGCATTTAGGACGCTCTTGGTGTATGTAGGAGCTTATGGTGAGATTTTAGACTCCCTTTGCCGTAATTAATGTCTTTTGGGGCATAAGTAAAGGTTTTGACTGGTATTTACTGGCTATTTTGATGTAGCTAGAACATTCATGGCACATTTTGAGGCGTTCTTGGTGTATGTAGGGGCCTATGAGACGTATTTAGACACCTTTTGGCGTATTTAAAGTCTTTGGGGCCTAACTAGAGTATTTTACGAGGTATTTACTGGCTTTCTGGTGTACTTAGCAGGTTTAGAAGCACATTTAAAGCGTTCTTGGTGTATGTAGGGCGTATTTAGACTTTCTTTGGCGTATTTAAAGTCTTTGGGCACACCTAGAAATTTTGTCTGGTATTTACTGGCTATTTTGCTGTAGTTAGAAGCTCTGGAGGCGCATTTAGAGGCGTTCTTGATGTATGTTGGGGCTTATGGGTCGAACGTAGACTCCCTTTGGCGTATTTAAGGTCTTTTGGGGCATACCAAGAGGCTTTTGCGAGGTATTTACTGACTTTCTGTTGTACTTAGCAACTTTAGAAGCGCATTTAGGGGCGTTCTTGGTGTATGTAGGGGTTTATTGGGCGTATTTAGACTTTCTTTGGTGTTTTTAAAGTATTGGGGCATAAATAGTGGCTTTTGCGTGGTATTTACTGGCTATTTTGTTGTAGTTAGAACCTTTTGATTTATATTTAGAGGCGTTCTTGGTGTATCGCATGTTTCATGGGGCGTATTTAGACTCCCTTTGGCCTATTTAAGTTCCTTTGTGGCATACCTAGAGGCATTTCCGAGGTATTTACTGACTTTCTGGTGTACTTAGCAGATTTAGAAGCGTATTTAGCGGCGTTGTTGGTGTATATAGGGGTTTATTGGGCGTATTTAGACTTTCTTTGGCGTATTTAAAGTCTTTTGGGGCATATATAGTGGCTTTTGCGTGGTATTTACTGGCTATTTTGTTGTAGTTAGGACCTTTGAGGAATATTTAGAGGCGTCCTTTGTGGATCGCATGTCTCATGGGGCATATTTAGACTCTCTTTGGCGTATTTTACGTCTTTTGGGGCATAACTAGAGGCTCTTGCGAGGTATTTACTGACTTTCTGGTGTACTTAGCAGCTTTAGAAGCGCATTTAGGGGCATTCTTGGTGTATGTAGGGGTTTTTTGGGCGTATTTAGCCTTTCTTTGGCGTATTTTAAGTCTTTTGGGGCATAAATAGTGGCTTTTGCGTGGTATTTACTGGCTATTTTGTTGTAGTTGGACACTTTTGAGGCATATTTAGAGACGTTCTTGGTGTATCGCATGTCTCTCGGGGCGTATTTCGACTCTCTTTTGCGTAACTAAAGTCGTTTGGTGAATTCCTTGAGGCTTTGGTTTGGTTTTTACAGGCTTTTTGGTGTAAACAGAAGCTCTGGAGGCGCATTTTGCCGCGTTCTTGATGTACATAGAGGCTTATGGGGCGAATGTAGGCTCCCTTTGGCGTATTTAAGCTCTTTTAGGGCATACCTAGAGGATTTTGCGAGATATTTACGGACTTTTTGGTGCACTTAGACGCTTTCGAAGCGCATTTGGGACGTTCTTGGTGTATGTAGGGGCTTATGGTGCGCATTTAGACTCGCTTTGGCGTATTTAAAGTATTTTGGGGCATACCTAGAAGTTTTGTGTGGAATTTACTGGCTATTTTGCTGTAGTTAGAAGCTTTTGAGGCATATTTAGAGGCGTTCTTTGTGTATTTAGGGTCCTATGAGGCGTATTAAGACAGCTTTTGGCGTATTGAAGTCTTTTGCAGCATACCTAGAGTCCCTGCGAATTTTTTTATGGCTTTTGGTGTGCTTAGAAGCTCTTGTGGCGCATTTAGAGGCGTCCTTGATGTATGCAAGGGCTCGTGGGGCGTATTTAGACTCTCTTTGGCGTATTTAAAGTCTTTTAGGGCCTACCTAGAGGCTTTTGCGAGGTATTTACTGACTTTCTGGTGTACTTAGCAGCTTTTGAAGCGGAATAAGGGGCGTTCTTTGTGTATGTGGGCGTTTATTGGGCGAATTTAGACCTTCTTTGGCGTATTTAAAGTCTTTTGGGGCACAAATTTTGGCTTTTGCGTGGTATTCACTGGCTATTTTGTTTTAGTTAGAACCTTTTAGGGTATATTTAGAGGCGTTCTTGGTGTATGGCATGTCTCATGGGGCGTATTTAGACTCTCTTTGGCGTATTTAAAGTCTTTTGTGGCATACCTAGAGGTATTTGCGAAGTATTTACTGACTTTCTGGTGTACTTAGCAGCTTTTGAAGCGCATTTATGGGCGTTCTTGGTGTATGTAGGGGCTTATGGTGCGTATTTAGACTCCCCCTTGCGTATTTAAAGCCTTTGTGGCATACCTAGAGGTTTTGCGTGGTATTTACTGGCTAGTTTGCTGTAGTTAGAAGCTTCTGAGGCATATTTAGAGGCGTTCTTGTTGTATGTAGGGGCCTATGAGGCATATTTAAACACCATTTGGCGTATTTAAGGTTTTTGGGGCATACCTAGAAGCCTTGGCGAATTTTTGACTCGCTTTTTGGTGTGCTAAGAAGCTCGTGAGGCGCATTTAGAGGCGTTCTTGTTGTATGTAGAGACCCGTGGGCTGTATTTAGACTCAATTTGGCGTATTTAAAGTCTTTGGGGGCCTACCTAGAGGCTTTTGCGAGGTATTTAGCGACTTTCTGGTGTACTTAGCAGCTTTAGAAGCGCATTATGGGCGTTCTTCGTGTATGTAGGTGTTTAATGGGCGCATTTAGACCTTCTTTGGCGTATTAGACACTCACTTGATCGCCACCATCGTTATATACTGCTTAAAGGGGCTTTTGGTGCGTAATTAGGCTCCCTTTGGCGCATTTCAAGTCTTTTGTGGCATACCTAGAGGTTTTGCGAGGTATTTACTGGCTAGTTTGCTGTAGTTAGAAGCTTCTGAGGCATATTTAGAGGCGTTCTTGTTGTATGTAGGGGCCTATGAGGCATATTTAAACACCATTTGGCGTATTTAAGGTTTTTGGGGCATACCTAGAAGCCTTGGCGAATTTTTGACTCGCTTTTTGGTGTGCTAAGAAGCTCGTGAGGCGCATTTAGAGGCGTTCTTGTTGTATGTAGAGACCCGTGGGCCGTATTTAGACTCAATTTGGCGTATTTAAAGTCTTTGGGGGCCTACCTAGAGGCTTTTGCGAGGTATTTAGCGACTTTCTGGTGTACTTAGCAGCTTTAGAAGCGCATTATGGGCGTTCTTCGTGTATGTAGGTGTTTAATGGGCGCATTTAGACCTTCTTTGGCGTATTAGACACTCACTTGATCGCCACCATCGTTATATCCTGCTTAAAGGGGCTTTTGGTGCGTAATTAGGCTCCCTTTGGCGCATTTCAAGTCTTTTGGGGCATACCTAGAGGTTTTGTCTGGTATTTACTGGCTATTTTGCTGTAGTTAGAAGCTTTTGAGGCATATATAGAGCCGTTTTTGGTGTATGTAGGGGCCTATGAGGCGTATTTAGAAAGCCTTTGGCGTATTAAAGTCTTTTGGGGTATACCTAGAGGCCTTGGCGAAGATTTTAATGGCTTTTTGGTGTGCTTAGAAGCTCTTGAGGCGCATTTAGAGGCGTTCTTGATGTATTTAGGGCCGTATTTAGACTCTTTGGCGTATTTAAAGTCTTTTGGGGCCTACCTAGAGGCTTTTACGAGGTATTTACTGACCTTCTGGTGTACTTAGCAGCTTTAGAAGAGCACTTAGGGGCGTTCTTGGTGTATGTAGGGGTTTATTGGGCTTATGTATACTCTCTTTGGCGTATTTAAAGTCTTTTGGGGCATAAATAGTGGCTTATGCGTTGTATTTACTGGCTATTTTGTTGAAGTTAGAACCTTTTGAGGCATATTTAGAGGCGTTCTTAGTTATTGCATGTCTCATGGGGCGTATTTAGACTCTCTTTGGCGTATTTAAAGTCTTTTGGGGCATACCTAGAGGCTTTTGCGTGGTATTTATTGAATTTCTGGTGTACTTAGCAGCTTTAGAGGCGCATTCAGGGGCGTTCTTGGTGTATGTAGGGGTTTATTGGGCGTATTTAAACCTGCTTTGCGTATTTAAAGTCTTTTGTGGCCTACCTAGAGGCTTTTGCGAGGTATTTCCTGACTTTCTGGTGTACTTAGCAGCTTAGGAAGCGCATGTAGGGGCGTTCTTTTTGTATATGGGGTTTATTGGGCGTATTTAGACGTTGTTTGGCGTATTTAAAGTCTTTTGGGGCATATATAGTGGCTTTTGCGTGGTAGTTACTGGCTATTTTGTTGTAGTTAGGACCTTTGAGGAATATTTAGAGGCGTCCTTTGTGGATCGCATGTCTCATGGGGCGTATTTAGACACTCTTTGGCGTATTTTACGTCTTTTGGGGCATAACTAGAGGCTCTTGCGAGGTATTTACTGACTTTCTGGTGTACTTAGCAGCTTTAGAAGCGCATTTAGGGGCATTCTTGGTGTATGTAGGGGTTTTTTGGGCGTATTTAACCTTTCTTTGGCGTATTTTAAGTCTTTTGGGGCATAAAAAGTGGCTTTTGCGTGGTATTTACTGGCTATTTTGTTGTAGTTGGACACTTTTGAGGCATATTTAGAGACGTTCTTGGAGTATCGCATGTCTCTCGGGGCGTATTTCGACTCCCTTTTGCGTAACTAAGGTCTTTTGGTGAATTCCTTGAGGCTTTGGTTTGGTTTTTACAGGCTTTTTGGTGTAAACAGAAGCTCTGGAGGCGCATTTAGCCGCGCTCTTGATGTACATAGAGGCTTATGTGGCGAATGTAGACTCCCTTTGGCGTATTTAAGCTCTTTTGGGGCATACCTAGAGGATTTTGCGAGATATTTACGGACTTTTTGGTGCACTTAGACGCTTTCGAAGCGCATTTGGGACGTTCTTGGTGTATGTAGGGGCTTATGGTGCGTATTTAGACTCCCCCTTGCGTATTTAAAGCCTTTGTGGCATACCTAGAGGTTTTGCGTGGTATTTACTGGCTAGTTTGCTGTAGTTAGAAGCTTCTGAGGCATATTTAGAGGCGTTCTTGTTGTATGTAGGGGCCTATGAGGCATATTTAAACACCATTTGGCGTATTTAAGGTTTTTGGGGCATACCTAGAAGCCTTGGCGAATTTTTGACTCGCTTTTTGGTGTGCTAAGAAGCTCGTGAGGCGCATTTAGAGGCGTTCTTGTTGTATGTAGAGACCCGTGGGCTGTATTTAGACTCAATTTGGCGTATTTAAAGTCTTTGGGGGCCTACCTAGAGGCTTTTGCGAGGTATTTAGCGACTTTCTGGTGTACTTAGCAGCTTTAGAAGCGCATTATAGGCGTTCTTCGTGTATGTAGGTGTTTAATGGGCGCATTTAGACCTTCTTTGGCGTATTAGACACTCACTTGATCGCCACCATCGTTATATACTGCTTAAAGGGGCTTTTGGTGCGTAATTAGGCTCCCTTTGGCGCATTTCAAGTCTTTTGTGGCATACCTAGAGGTTTTGCGAGGTATTTACTGGCTAGTTTGCTGTAGTTAGAAGCTTCTGAGGCATATTTAGAGGCGTTCTTGTTGTATGTAGGGGCCTATGAGGCATATTTAAACACCATTTGGCGTATTTAAGGTTTTTGGGGCATACCTAGAAGCCTTGGCGAATTTTTGACTCGCTTTTTGGTGTGCTAAGAAGCTCGTGAGGCGCATTTAGAGGCGTTCTTGTTGTATGTAGAGACCCGTGGGCCGTATTTAGACTCAATTTGGCGTATTTAAAGTCTTTGGGGGCCTACCTAGAGGCTTTTGCGAGGTATTTAGCGACTTTCTGGTGTACTTAGCAGCTTTAGAAGCGCATTATGGGCGTTCTTCGTGTATGTAGGTGTTTAATGGGCGCATTTAGACCTTCTTTGACGTATTAGACACTCACTTGATCGCCACCATCGTTATATCCTGCTTAAAGGGGCTTTTGGTGCGTAATTAGGCTCCCTTTGGCGCATTTCAAGTCTTTTGGGGCATACCTAGAGGTTTTGTCTGGTATTTACTGGCTATTTTGCTGTAGTTAGAAGCTTTTGAGGCATATATAGAGCCGTTTTTGGTGTATGTAGGGGCCTATGAGGCGTATTTAGAAAGCCTTTGGCGTATTAAAGTCTTTTGGGGTATACCTAGAGGCCTTGGCGAAGATTTTAATGGCTTTTTGGTGTGCTTAGAAGCTCTTGAGGCGCATTTAGAGGCGTTCTTGATGTATTTAGGGCCGTATTTAGACTCTTTGGCGTATTTAAAGTCTTTTGGGGCCTACCTAGAGGCTTTTACGAGGTATTTACTGACCTTCTGGTGTACTTAGCAGCTTTAG
The DNA here is from genome assembly GCA_030765055.1 of Mantis religiosa. NCBI lineage: Eukaryota > Metazoa > Arthropoda > Insecta > Mantodea > Mantidae > Mantis > Mantis religiosa. The sequence goes on along the minus strand of CM060948.1, from coordinate 310,524,777 downwards.
AAGAGCACTTAGGGGCGTTCTTGGTGTATGTAGGGGTTTATTGGGCTTATGTATACTCTCTTTGGCGTATTTAAAGTCTTTTGGGGCATAAATAGTGGCTTATGCGTTGTATTTACTGGCTATTTTGTTGAAGTTAGAACCTTTTGAGGCATATTTAGAGGCGTTCTTAGTTATTGCATGTCTCATGGGGCGTATTTAGACTCTCTTTGGCGTATTTAAAGTCTTTTGGGGCATACCTAGAGGCTTTTGCGTGGTATTTATTGAATTTCTGGTGTACTTAGCAGCTTTAGAGGCGCATTCAGGGGCGTTCTTGGTGTATGTAGGGGTTTATTGGGCGTATTTAAACCTGCTTTGCGTATTTAAAGTCTTTTGTGGCCTACCTAGAGGCTTTTGCGAGGTATTTCCTGACTTTCTGGTGTACTTAGCAGCTTTGGAAGCGCATGTAGGGGCGTTCTTTTTGTATATGGGGTTTATTGGGCGTATTTAGACGTTGTTTGGCGTATTTAAAGTCTTTTGGGGCATATATAGTGGCTTTTGCGTGGTAGTTACTGGCTATTTTGTTGTAGTTAGGACCTTTGAGGAATATTTAGAGGCGTCCTTTGTGGATCGCATGTCTCATGGGGCGTATTTAGACACTCTTTGGCGTATTTTACGTCTTTTGGGGCATAACTAGAGGCTCTTGCGAGGTATTTACTGACTTTCTGGTGTACTTAGCAGCTTTAGAAGCGCATTTAGGGGCATTCTTGGTGTATGTAGGGGTTTTTTGGGCGTATTTAACCTTTCTTTGGCGTATTTTAAGTCTTTTGGGGCATAAAAAGTGGCTTTTGCGTGGTATTTACTGGCTATTTTGTTGTAGTTGGACACTTTTGAGGCATATTTAGAGACGTTCTTGGAGTATCGCATGTCTCTCGGGGCGTATTTCGACTCCCTTTTGCGTAACTAAGGTCTTTTGGTGAATTCCTTGAGGCTTTGGTTTGGTTTTTACAGGCTTTTTGGTGTAAACAGAAGCTCTGGAGGCGCATTTAGCCGCGTTCTTGATGTACATAGAGGCTTATGTGGCGAATGTAGACTCCCTTTGGCGTATTTAAGCTCTTTTGGGGCATACCTAGAGGATTTTGCGAGATATTTACGGACTTTTTGGTGCACTTAGACGCTTTCGAAGCGCATTTGGGACGTTCTTGGTGTATGTAGGGGCTTATAGTGCGTATTTAGACTCGCTTTGGCGTATTTAAAGTCTTTTGGGGCATACCTAGAGGTTTTGTGTGGTATTTACTGGCTATTTTGCTGTAGTTAGAAGCTTTTGAGGCATATTTAGAGGCGTTCTTTGTGTATCTAGGGTCCTATGAGGCGTATAAAGACAGCTTTTGGCGTATTGAAGGTCTTTTAGGGCATACCTAGAGGCCTTTGCGAGGTTTTTCATGGCTTTTTGGTGTGTTTAGAAGTTCTTGAGGCGCATTTAGGGGCGTTCTTGGTACGTGTAGGGGTTTATTGTGCGAATTTAGACTTTCTTTGGCGTATTTAAATTCCTTTGGACCACACCTAGAGGTTTTGTCCGGTATTTACTGGCTATTTTGTTGTTGTTAGAAGCTTTTGAGTCATATTTAGAGGCGTCCTTGGTGTATGTAGGGGCCTATGAGGCGTATTTAGAGACCCTTTGTAGTATTGAAGGTCTTTTGGGGCATACCTAGCGGCCTTGGCGAAGTTTGTAATGGCTTTTTGGTGTGCTTAGAAGCTCTTGAGGCGCATTTAGGGGCGATCTTGGTGTATGTAGGGGCTTATTGGGCGAATTTGGACTCTCTTTGGCGTATTTAAAGTCCTTTGGGCCTACCTAGAGGCCTTTTCGAGGTATTTGCTGACCTTCTAGTGTACTTAGCAGCTTCAGAAGCGCAGTTAGGGGCGTTTGGGTGTATGTAGGGGTTTATTGGACGTATTTAGACTTTCTTTGGCGTATTTAAGGTCTTTCGGGGCATAAATTTTGGCTTTTGAGTGGTATATACTGACCATTTTGTTGTAGTTAAAACCTTTTGAAGCATATTTGGAGGTGTTCTTGGTGTATCGCATGTCCCATGGGGCGTATTTAGACTCTCTTTGGCGTATTTAAAGTCTTTTGGGGCATACCTAGAGGTATTTGGGAAGTATTTACTGACTTTCTGGTGTACTTAGCAGCTTTAGAAGCGCATTTAGGGGCGTTCTTGGTGTATGTAGGGGTTTATTGGGCGTATTTAGACTTTCTTTGGGGTATTCAAAGTCTTTTGGGGCATTAATAATGGCTTTTGCGTGATATTTACTGACTATTTTGTTATAGTTAAAACCTTTTGACGCCTATGTGCAGGCCCTCTTGGTGTATCGCCTGTCTCATGGGGCGTATTTAGACTCTCTTTGGCGTATTTAGCGTCTTTTTGGGCATACCTAGAGGCTTTTGCGAGGTATTTACTGACTTTCTGGCTTACTTAGCAGCTTTAGAACGCATTTGGGTGCGGTCTTGGTGTATGTAGGGGTATAATGGGGATATTTAGACTTTCTTTGGCGTATTTATAGTCTTTTGGGGCATAAATAGTGGCTTATGCGTGGTATTTACTTGCTACTTTGCTGTAGTTAGAACATTTTGAGGCATATTTAGAGGCGTTCTTCGTGTATCGCATGTCTCATGGGGCGTATATAGACTCTCTTTTGCGTAATTAAGCTCTTTTGTGCCATACCTAGAGGCTTTGGTGAGGTTTTTACAGGCTTTTTGGTGTACTTAGAAGCTCTGGAAGCTCATTTAGAGGCGTTCTTCATGTATGTAGGGGCATATGGTGCGAATGTTAACTCCGCTTTGAGGTATTTAAGCTCCTTTGGGATATACGTAGAGACCTTTGCGAGGTATTTACTGGCTTTTTGGTGCACTTAGAAGCTTTTAAAACGCAATTGGGACGTTCTTGGTGTATGTAGGGTCTTATGGTGCGTATTTATGCTCGCTTTGGCGTATTTAAAGTTCTTTGGGCCATACCTAGATGTTTTGTCTGGTATTTACTGGCTCTTTTGCTGTATTTAGAAGCTTTTGAAGCATATTTAGAGGCGTTCTTGGTGTATGTAGGGGCCTATGAGACATATTTAGACACCCTTTGGCGTATTAAAGTCTTTTGCAGCATACCTAGAGTCCCTGCGAAGTTTTTAATGGCTTTTGGTGTGCTTAGAAGCTCTTGTGGCGCATTTAGAGGCGTTCTTGTTATATGTAGAAGCTCGTGGGCTGTATTTAGACCCTCCTTGGCGTATTTAAATTCCTTAGGGTCCTAGCTAGAGGCTTTTGCGAGGTATTTATTGACTTTATGGTGTACTTAGCAGCTTTAGAAGCGCAATTTAGGGGCGTTCTTGGTGTATGTAGGGGTTTATTGGGCGAATTTAGACTTCCTTTGGCGTATTTAAAGTCTTTTGGGGCATAAATAGTGGCTTTTGCGTAGTATTTACTGGCTATTTTGTTGTAGTTAGAACCTTTTGAAGGATATTTGGAGGCGTTCTTGGTGTATTGCATGTCTCATGGGCCGTATTTAGACTCTCTTTGGCGTATTTAAATTTTTTGGGGCATACGTAGAGGTTTTGTCTGTTATTTATTGGCTATTTTGCTGTAGTTAGAAGCATTTGTGGCATATTTATAGGCGTTCTTGGTGTATGTAGGGGCCTATGAGGCGTATTTAGACCTCCTTTGTCGTATTTAAGGTCTTTTGAGGCATACCCTGAGGCGTTGGCGAAGTTTTTAATGGCTTTTTGGTGTGCTTAGAAGCTCTTGAGGCGCATTTATAGGCGTTCTTGGTGTATGTATGGGCACTTGGGCCGTATTCAGACTGTCTTTGGCGTATTTGAAGTCTTTTGGGGCGTACCTAGAGGCTTATGCGAGATATTTACTGACTTTCTATTGTACTTAGCAGCTTTAGAAGCGCAATTTAGGGGCGTTCTTGGTGTATGTCGGGGTTTATTGGGCGAATTTAAGTAGTTGACATCTGGGGATTCAAAAACACCTGCGTTAGCTGTTCTAGAAACCCCATGCTTGAAAATCGACGCGAAATCCGCCTGTACAAATATCGAAGAGGTTGCGTGTTGGTTGTGTTAGAATCCCCATGTTAAAATATCGAAGGGTTGGTTGTGTAGTAACACGTGTGTCGCGTGTTCATGTAATCCGAGACATGAAAGTCGAGTAGAAATCTGTGTTAAAAAAACAAATATTGATATGCTGGTGTTGGTTGAATTGCATGCGCGTTCGTGTGCCCCCCTCCCCCTCCAGGAGCTTGACGACGACGCATCTCTCCCAAACCCTGCAACGGCAATCGTGTCATTTTGTTGTATGTATGTGAAATGTAATTAACTGATGAATGTAATTACTGAAGAAAAAAATATGTGATTGTATTTCCGTATTCTCTCTCTCTCTCACACACACACACACACACAGACACACACACACACACCGCTCCGTCCCCCCGGCACTCTTGCAATGGGGTGATGCATGTTATTTATATGTGAATGCTGTAAGACTGAATTGTCAATCGCCTTCACCTTTGTCGACATTTCCAAAAAGGAACGCGTAGAGTGTAGTTATTTAAATCAGTAAGTATTGATTTTATTATAGGGAACCGTAGGAATCAAACACTCTATGGATATGTGTGGCAACGCCGATCCTCCCCTCTACACGACGCAATAAGGGATGCAAAGTGATTCCTTGAGCAGATGAATCCATAGCAGTGCCTCAATGTACTGCAGGGAGGGTGTGCGATCGATCACTTCCATCTGTCAGTTGTCATCTAACACTCAGCAAGATGAGCAGCGAAACAAGTAGAGTGGAGAGCGATATCAACTTCTGGGAACATCTGCAAGATTACGAGAGCATGCAGCAACACTGGATGGATCATCACGAGGAGATGTGTGATGGAAAGACTCATCAAACCGTCTGCAAGAATCCTGCACATCATGACAAAGTCACTTCATACGGCAAGTGTGGGATGCAGTGCAAGGTATATCTCAGGTAAGTGGAGAAAAAAAAGCAGTGGAAATTAGTGAGCTATAGTGTTTTGTGTACGGGTAAAAAAAGATTTCTCTCATTGTGTAATTACAGAAGCTTGGAAGGTGAAGACATAACACCTCCAATCCGTGACGAGAAACAAGCCGGTCCGTCCAAAGAAGTAGATAAAGAAAAGTGAGTAAAAAGAAAACGTCACACTTAATATAAAAGCGTGTAATAATTCGTATCCTCATAGCCGTGCATGTTCGCAGGTCCGACAAGAAAGCAGAGAAGAAGAGCTGTAAGCCGAGGGTGCTCAAGAAGAAGAGGATCTTCGACAAGGACAGCTTTATAATAATGATGTTCGAACCCATGGCCCCGCTCCTGAAGAGGTGACAAAGAGTGATGGCGAATAGTGTGTTCATGGTAGACGACATTCCCATCAACTCCGGGCACCGTGTGAACATAGGTTTATACCATGAACTCCCATCCCTCTATGTCGGAGCTACAGATGAAACTTTTGTATACATCACAAAGAAAGACTGGCTGATAATAAAGCAAAATATAGATGTGTTGGAAACTTACTTGAAAGATGGTAAGCATCCAAAAGTGTCGTACAGTGATAATATAATATATGCGTACAATATATTACTGTGCATGAATAAAGTGAATGTAGTAACGTTTGTGAATACGTGCTTAAACTTAAACAGCATAAATCTAAATATTATTGCCATAAGAGGACTTAAGAGACTAATCCCATATATTGAAAGAAGCTTATTTCAATTACATGACATATATAAATCAATGTGTTCATACGATGCAAAAAGTAGGAGTGACAGGGAAGAGGTTAAGAAAATGTATGTTAAAATCAATAAAAAGATAACATAAATTTGAGTTTCGTTTTCTTTTTTATTTCCACAAAATTACATCCTTATATGATAGATTGAACAACATGCGTTAGTGGTTTATAGGTGAACAATTTATCATGAATAATCAGGCAATATAATGATGTTTGTGCAGGAAAGTTAGATGATGCTTGAAGTTCCAGTCTCACATTCACGGCCCCGGTCACGGTCTCCTCAGGCTGATGCGAGCAGTCGATGACAAAGAGCGGTGCATAATTCAGAAAGTCTCTTCTCTTCAAAAGTGGGTAATTTTCTTTCCCATAATAGGATGATTGAAATTTCGAATACTGATCATACAGAGGTGCAAATTTAGAGTTTCCAAAATCCAAGTTCATATCGTGATAAGGATAACACTCGCTGATGAGTTAAAGCTTCAGATTGGTGATGTTGCAGTGATCAAAGAGTGAGCAATCCTTACTGAGCTTATTCAGTCTGTCGGTTTGTGCACCGACTATGACGAAGCGAGGTTTCTCAAGTTTCGCTGTAGTTGCAATGTTCCAGGTGAAGGCCTTAGTTTGCGGTACCGCAGGTTGAGTGTGAAGGTCCAAGGTTCGAAAGGCTACGTGCAGTGGCTTATCGGATTTGACGAGTTTAAGCTTTTCGACCTTCTCTCCATCTGAAAGTCGAAGAACGGGCATCCTCCATTCGAGTCTAGTTAGTTGAATAATAGCTGGTTCGTTGCCCGATATACAATTATTAGAATCTTTAGATCTAATGAGAACCAGTTCAAATTTGCTATTGAGAATGACTTACTTGAGATCGTCTGCAAAGCCCAGCAGCATCGAAAGAGGAACTACAGCATTGAAGACACCATTCTTTGAATTCACGATGTCGACGTCAACTCCCGGATAGGTCCATCCGGCATTCTGCATTCGATCGGATTCCAGTGCATTCAGAGATGCATAGTTGCGCATCGTTGAAGGAATGCCCGGATTCCTGGTTCTGTCTATAGTAATGCCGTTCATATCTAGACGAATTTCGTCAAACAGAAATGCCATGGCATTGTTGGTCAGCTTTGAGGAGGAGGGTCCGCCACTTGTTTTCGTGAGAGAGCCCTCTATGTAGAGATAACTTCTACTAGGAAGAGTGTACAAATCTTCCGCTTGACACGGTATTCTAATTTCATCGTTCGCGTCAAGAGCCGATGTATTGTATGGCAGGAAGACGTGCTCCTCCTCTTTACTAATCTTATCATCAAAGGTCGGTACTCCTGTTACATCGAGGACATCCATTATAGCACTTTGAATCCCAAAGCCTCTAGGAACCTTCGATTAGACGACGTGATCGGACGCCCTGTCAATGAGCGAGTATAGCCCACTCTCGAAAGAGGCTTCTTAATATAGGAACGATGCTTAAAATTTATTCCCATTGCGACGTATGTGTAATCGTACGGTTATGGTTTCGTTCCTGAAGTCGAGCACGTCACCGTTCTGATCAACCACTCTAATGTCGAGATGTTCAATGAGATTCGTATCGATGATTGGTAGATATATAGGGCTAGATGGTTCTTGCGAAATGTGGTAACCCGGAGGAACCGACGGGCAAAACTCGTACAGAGAATGACCGTGTTTACCCTCAATGAAGAATCCCGTGGCTAGTCTGCACTCGATGCGTATGATGCTAACTTTGAAGATGTTCACCAAATCATCAGACTCAGTCATCACGTTCGGTCGAATCAAACGCTGCGCTTTGAATCCGAGAAGAGAACCAATTGATCTGTCTTGAGTAAAGTCGATAGTATATGGACATTGTATCTCAGACTTCATGGTATTATTATTAGCACGTAAGATAAACCCGTCGTCGACGTCGAGGGCTCCCTTGAGAAAATGAGCGATATCATCTAATTCGTAAGTTCCAGGAGGAATCTCGATACTCTCGTTCTTGTCATTGCGAGCGAAATGGAATAAGTTGTTGCTCTCATCCACATTAGGAATGGAATAAAAGGTTTCGAAATTCAATAGAGCTATTTCGTAAAGTCCATTCGGATCCAGATGAAGAGGCGGGTTGAGAAAGCTAGAGAAGCTGGCATTCGAACCGCTCACGGTGATTGTGTAACTCATTTTGATCAAACATTCAAGTCGGTAAATCCGTTTTATAAGAGAAACTGCAGGTACAGATGACCGCAAATCACAGATCCAAAATTCAGAAACCTCTTGGTGTTGTACATGAGTTTAGCACCCTCGAGGTAGGACTCAATCTGTTTCGGCGCTCTTAGATTACCGAAACTATCAAAGTAGAATGCAACATCTCCATCCTTGCGTATCGCAACCCAATGTGTTCCCGGGTTACGCGAGATATCCAAATTTACGATAATCCTTTCTACATGTCGAGGACGTGAAGGTAAGTTGTCTATCATGTACACACCTCTAAAATGAGGAATGCGCAGTTGTCGTGCATAGGCATCGATCTCTGCAGCACTTAGGGCTTTTTCCGGGATAAATACAGGCCTCGCCCCGAGTTTTTTGCACGAAGATGCAATCCTTTGCCCTTGCGCTTCTTACGTCGAAGGCCTTTACCCCTAGCTAAACCCTCCATGTTCTGATTGTGACGACTCAACTCTGCAAGCTGTCTTTCCGCGGAACGTTTCTTATTCACAGCCGTGGCGATCTGAGCAGCGCCACCGGCTAGGCTACCTGCAGCGCCCAAAGCCACCAACAGCGGGATCAGAGGTAAAAAACCGTCTCGAGGGCTCGGTATGATCCTCTTGCGTCGCTTACGCATTCCAGCGCCCATGGCAACTTTCCCCTTCATGATGGCTGTTACAAGTCGGGCTGCAAGTCGCTCGCCGAAAGATGCGTCAGCAGACTTTACTCGACTCCAAGCCTTTTCAACGAGTTCCTTATCGGCCAAACGTCGCGAATCTGCGTCCTGATGAGTGGCATAAGCGAGATCGTGAGCGAGGCAGGCTGAGTCCAAAGCGTTTCTGGGAGAATCGCCTCTCTGCAGACGCTTATGTAGTTTCGTTCCAGGCCCGCAGAATCGGTACCCTGGTAAATGAGCCTTAAACGGGAGAGAATTAATTAGCGAATTAAGGATTCCGGATCCCTTCTTTACGCCTCCAGAGTTCATGGCTCACTATGAAATAAAAAAGCAAACGTTGTGATTTATATGTTTAGTTGCGATATGGAAGTAGTGAGCAAAAGTGCAAGTTGCCTATACAGGTGCTAGATTTCGACAACGACATACGCAAAGGACGACACGGCGCGCTCTTCCCGTGCAACGTCAGAGCACTCCTCTTGGGTAGTTCGAATGCTGGAAAGACGAACGTTCTACTGAACTTGCTCATCCATGAAAATGGTCTTAGGTTCGAGAATCTCTACATATATTCAAAATCGTTGCACCAACCGAAATACCAGTATTTGCTCAAGGTGCTAAAATCCATTCCCGATATTGGAGTTTTCACGTTCGAGGATGGCAAGAAGGTGGTCCACCCATCCGAAGCCCGAGGAAACTCCATATTCGTATTCGATGATGTCATAATTGAGAAGCATGGAAAAATAGCGTCATATTACAGCATGGGTAGACATCGCAATGTCGACGCCGTATACATTAACGTTTAGTATAATTGTTTCCATTAGACATCCCAACTTGTCATACCTTGCTCGATGCAGATTTCTGTCATTGCTTTGGATCCATCTCAATTTTGGGTGTAGTGTAATAACTTTAGATAGTCGATAAATGTGGTAGGTATATTCATATTCCTAGTACCTGAGATGCTATGTAATTTGAAAGTCTGAGAGGTGTTTCACACAAAATAGTTTCTCCTTTGAGAGAATTGTTCCTCTATAAGCAAGTAAGCATAGTTTGAACAAATAGTTTTTCGTCGTAACTTGATTTACTTTTAATATATATGTACGAAACATAAGGAAACTGATCATTTTTATATTTGAAAATAATGAGATAAATTATATCATAATCCAAAATATTTCACACTTAGTAAATCACGCTGTCGCCGATATAGAATATATCTATGCACAAAATTTAATGCTCTGTAAACTACTTATTGAATGAAAATGTCTGCTAAATGTATTTCCCAAGAGGTATGCATGCTGAAGAGAATGACAGTGATTCCACAACAAATATAATATCTATAAGAATAGCTGCTGAGTTACATTTCACAGGCAAAACATACTAAACAGTTGCGGAAATTACAGTTGTAATGAGTTCCATTCATTGATATTCCCTGGGAGATGAACATTAACATTAATAATGCCCCTTGACATAGAGAACTAACATTGCGTTCTTGTGTTGAATGGTTTTATAACTTAAAGTCATAAAAAACGTCTAATCTCATTTTATACGTATAAAATTCACCTTAAATGACCATTTTCATAGCAAATTGGTAGGTTTCCATTTATTCCTGTTTCCCTAGCCTTTAAGTCCGACATAGTTTTCATTCTCAGTGCTGTAATTTTTAATATGATTATCTCATAAGCATATCTTCCAGTACCACTATCATTCTTATTTAGTTTTCACATTCCCTCTTCCGTATTATTCTCAACCAGTTTTCGGACAGGTCTTTGAAATAAACTGCAATTCCAAAACTGCATGGTTCATGTCCATGAGAGGGTCAATCCCCTAGCTGCAGAAGTAGATCCCTGGTTCAGCTGTAATTATCATGAACTAATGATGAAATTATCACTGAAAATTTTAGCGGCTCTAGTCATAATTTAGCGCAATTCTGAGCGTAGGTCTACTGAAGAAATTGCATGCAACCACCAAAAGATAAAAGAATTTTATTAAAATGTTACATACTGAATACTTTCCCATATCAATGAAATTTAATTAAGATTTTCGAATCCTTTATAACAACTGGAGATATTTATTTTATGTTAATGTACTTACAGAGAATATTAGCGCACCTAAATTACACCCGTATTAAATGTGATTACAATTACCTATATACAATTCTTTACAGTTTACTACAGTGGTTATGATCATTAGCTGCTAGTTTAAGTACCGAGATATGGTTGGTGACTAGTAGTGAAGCATGGCTGCTAAATTGCTAAACAATTATGGCATTCTACAAGTAATGTACAATAAGAGATGCACAATAAGTGTTACAATCGCAATTTGATATATTAAGTCCTTGTTCGTTGCACTGAATGAAAAGAGAAGACAACTGCAATAGTTATTTCAGAAGTAGTTTTAAACTATTACTAGAATATTGTTAGAAGAAGAGTTTAATCAATACGTTCCACTTAACGTTAGATTTATTTGTTAGTGAAATTTGGATAGGTAATGGGGGAAACGAGTAATCCTCATTAAATGAACAAAGAACCTTAAAGTAATTGCATTGGATCTTGTTTTATCTTGTGCAACAACACTAATGTCGATCGGATTAATTTGCTTTTGTATTACCTTGAATGTTATAGTAGTTCCACAAAAAGAGCATTTCTCGAAGTGATCTCGTTTCCACGCCCTAACGACTGTACTGCCACAACAGTCGGAGCGAATAGAGGAGAGAAAAAAAGGCCTCCAACGAGAGGATATTTTTAAAACATTCGGAACTGATGGCTGATGTGACCTCCCTTTCTCTCCCGGGGAAGGGGGGAGTTTTCCTTCACCGTGACGCAGGGGACTACTCGAATCAAAGTAGCACCTAGTCTGATGTAATTAAATCTGTCCTTCCTGCAGAGGAACCGGGACCCTACAGAAGCTGCTAGTCCACCAGCCAGGCAAGGCTTCTGACTGACACAAACCTCATCGGGTATTTTTTTTCCTTGTCAAACCCAGTATAATGAAAAACATTTTTTCAGCAGTAAAGTAGCGACGGGAGAATAAGATGAGGCAGGAGGAAGGGTTGGTGGACGTGAGATAAAGAGAATATAAGAGAAAGAAGGGAGGTCGAAGGAGGTGAATTTTTTTTCGTTATTAGAACAGGATGGTGGGAAGAGCAGAGCAAAACCATCAACTACCTCGACACCCCTACCCTTTTAATTGTTACCCTCCCTCCTCATCACGGCTTACATTGATGACAGACAAAAGCCTGACAATCAGGTTCCAGACTATGGACTGACACATTCCCTCATTTGAGGAAGCTACAACGGAAATGGCAAGGGAAGTTAGAATCTAGAACTATATACCCTGAAAGCTTTCACTCGCCCTACTGAACAAATTAACAGAAAATTGCCGACGCGATTCATGTCTTGGGTTTTGAGTGTCAATTTGGACATCTCGTCTTTGTTATTATTTCATAACATGAACATTTTGTACACGTCATCCTTTTGTTAAGCTTTCCGATTTAAGTGAGCCGTCTCACCGGCTTGTAATATACAACAACGCAATAGTAGTTTATAAGATGGTGCCTCCTGTATTATTCGCTTTTCTTAAACTAATTGTGCCTTAAAAGGAAGTATACTAGATATGGAAATCAGGTCTTTAGAACACCGTGTTGATGAAGCATTACTAAAAGCTTAATGTTAAGCTTATTCCATTCCTACAGATAGAGAAATTCGAAGCTTATACGTCCATAGGTTGTTATCATATCTTTCAATTCTGACGGGATACATGAACCTAAATTCTATAGGCCAATAAATAACAATAAAATCTTTACATTCTTACGAGATATACATGCCTCAGTTCCATACCTATGTGTCCTGGCAATAAAATCTTTCAATGCTAGCGATATGTAGAAGCTTCAACTCTATAAGCCTATACCTAGGAAACAAATTTTTCAATTCTTACCAGATAAGGAACCTTGCAATCAAATCTGTCCTTAGGAACGGTTAGACCTCTCAACCATTATTGTCATAATTATTCATTTACTCATTTTATTTGTTTTTTGTTTTGTTTTGAAATCCCTAATTGTTACACTCACAGTAAAAGGAAAGGAAGTTGATATGGTAATTTCTTTAGTATGAATATATAAGGCTTCTTTTTTATTAATACATTCCTTATTAAAATAAAATGGTTTCTTTTACAATGTTCCTATGCCAATACATGAACAGAAGGAAATGTTTTTATTTTAAAAACTATGTGACGCTTGAAAAGTCTGCAGTGTTACGCAAATACAACTTAAGATGCCGAATGTGGAATAGAGTTTGTAAGACATATTAAACACAGGATCTAGGAGATAATGTACCAAAGTACCAAGAGTGGAAGACTGAAAATTTTCGTAGTTATGCAGTTACATTTACAGTCATGTTCAGACATTCCAGGTTGGTATACCACTATTATGTAATTGCATAAAAGTATAGGTACATTTGGAGAAGCGGAAAAGGAAAGGGTAAAATGAAAGTACTTCGAAGTACTAAGATAGAAAAGGGATCACGTGGGAAAAAAACGTAAGAATGAAGAACGGCAGGGGAAAACATGAAGAAGAAGGAAAGTAAAATATAAAAACAAAAAAATTACACCTACACCTCGCAATAACTTATGCACATAAACAAGCGCTAGAAAAACAATGTCCTCGTTCAACCTGCAATTACGAGCAATAAAATCTTAGAGATATAAGGTGACACAGAAAGTCCAAAAATTAAATTCCGCAACAATGATCTAGAAAGAGTAGCCCTAAACTTCAACTGTGATGCATAGGCAGACGCAAGTTTACCTGTGGTTGGACCATTTGTAAAACATATCATGGATCCAGGTTGTTTGAAAACTGTTGTGACCCAACATTTAATGATTATTTTTTAATAGTGCTAAATCGCACTACAAAAAGGGGTACGCACGAAACTCACATTATAATAATTTTATAATAGCTTCTGATTATCGCAAAGCTGCAGGAAAGCCTAAGCCGATGGATTTGCTTGCCCGTAGAATTATTAGTAATCAATTGTGAAGGATATTCCAAGTTTTCTGGGGCTTCAAGCCAGGTGTAGTTGTGGTGATGTACTGACGTTTCGGGAGCATACATTGTTACCGTCTTCAGGATATGCTGAATGAGTTGAACTAGCGAGAGGTGATACTTGATACTAAACGCCGTGTTATTAGGTAGTGAGGACATTATGGTGCAGACTGTGCCATCCTCGACAACGGTAACTCTACTGGTCTTTTAGCAACGTCTTTGGAATCGGTGGCAAACAACAGCGCTTCACAATTGCTAGCTCATTGGACCTGGACTGTGGAGCACCGCAAATCACCAGCTGCTCCCATTCTTCTGAAATTACACGTGGGTACTTGAGTTGGTTTACTTATTAGTCGGGCTGTTTAGCGATTTTAATTTGTTTTCATTCTTTGTGTTGGCCTTATGGTTTGCACGTAACTTTTAATCCTAAGGTGAATCTCACAAGGGCTGAGAGTATCAATAGAGTTCATTTTCTTACAAACAAAATTTTTCAAAATACCTTGATTTTTAAAGATTCTAAAACAGAGACAGTGACGTTTGACTTAGTGACGTAGTTACTCTACACAACATTTAAAATATCATGTATAAAAATATGTAAATCCTAATTCCAGCCTCAAGTTTTTGAAAATAAAGCAAACTAGATCTTATTTATTATTTACATAAGGTTTCCACCACACTAAAGGAGATCATTGATAAATTTGGAGCAACAAAATTCATAGGAATGATTTATACGGAAAATACGATTTTCTCATCAAAAACTTTGAGATCCATAAACCTTCATAGGATATATTTAATAAAGCAAACTTAACTGACGTTTATAGGTCCTCACCTCCTAATGTATTACTGGAACATATAAAAATTGCTAATAATACACTCAGAGACCGCCCTCAAATATCACACCCAACGGCTTCTCTCTGTATTGTAAGCAAAACGACTGGAAAAAATGAGATAATGGATCCATAAAAGTGCTGTTTGTTTACCCATTAACCTATTTATTTGTATTATCTTAAGAAGCTAACGCTAGGCACTCAGGCTTGTGAGGTCTTGTGGTTTGTACTGGATTGGATTATGTCACGGAGGGGAATCGGCACAGAGTTCCAGTCTCCATTTGTTGTACCTATGCCCCAAGGGAGTTACCGCCGGCAGGAAGAATGAGGGGAGAGGAGAGAGAAGGTGGCTATCACATGGAGTCATCACAGTGCAGAGTGCAGGGTCCATCCAATTTACAAGTTGGAAATTTCCTGGCAGGTAAGTACAGCCTGCATCCCAAACACCGTGGTACGGAAACGACCTACTAGACCGGCCCAGAGACTTGGAGATCGTCCTCAGAAGGAATAAGTGCTTCCAAGGAGCATATCATCGTGCTATATAGCGCCGAGACATCCGCCGACATTTTTACTATGGAAGATACCTTCAGAGGAGAGATGATGTGAAATAACAATGGAGATGAAATGGAGGTTCAGGAAATTCGGGGTATGTAATTAACCTAAGCAACATTCACTTGGCGACCCGGGAAAACCCCGAGGTAGCCTGCCACAGGAATCGAACCCGGGCCCCCCGAGTGTGGGCCACAGACGAAACCGCCTGAGCCATCCCGCTCGGTTGAGGTTCTGAGGTACACATTGAGGTCCTGCTTCGTAGAGCATAGTAGCTGCTACTGTCGCTAAGCCACCCATAAACGGTAAGGGACATCTGTCATGCTGACATGTCGTTTAATATAGTACACTCTGTGTACTTATCACTTGACGATGAAGCCAAACGATGCAGCGGTGGTGCGATAATTTTGGCTGACTTCTGGCTGCCAAGCAACAGAGACAGACATAGAAAAATTGGGAGTAATGTGAAATGTTACTACCAACATTTGCAGCCACAATTATTTAAAGGTGTTATACGGTATACTAATTTTAAAGCCTATATGGTGCATCGGCCTTTAATTATGGAAAGTTTACTAGTTCTTTTCCTGATATTTCAGAGTGAAAGAAGCGATTCATTGATTAACCATGAATGCTTTATATAGTCTAAAATTTTCATTTTGGTTTGGAAATCTCTTTCGGAATATATTTGGCAACTGTTGCAATGAACTGCAGTTTAGTCTATGGGAATTATGATGTGCAGCATAAACAAATTTTACATTACAATATTTTGTATAAAATAATTTTGCGATTTTACTTAATAATGCCGCGGTTTTCATTATATGGCTAAAGAATTTAATGTTTTAAACTTAATATGATAAAATACGTTTAGAAGGTTCATCTATTCAGACAATGACAGGTTCTAGAACACCTCACCAAGTCTGACCTTCTGCAATGCATGTTTATTGCATACTATTTTTTCGGCGATAGTGAATAATGGAGAGACTTTCGCACCGTCCCAAAAATGGATCTCAGCCAGCGCTTAAGCGCTGGTGATGGATTGGTCACACCTGTTATGTTTTGACCATTCCTATTGGTACGGAGGGAGAGCTGGCTGCCTGCACCAAACGCGCTGTATTTAAATTCTGCATAGATTAAATCGTAAGTAAATATTAAAATATAAGGAAATGAATTACATTAAAATTCATGGCAAAAAACTTCGACTTCACATACAATTTTCTTGCATATCTGCAACAAAAATTATATAGATCACTGGCTGGAGCATTAAATGCACTTTCTTAACATCTCCGGTAAAATGGAAGATGCCTGGAGTTAACAAATTGCAACTCCTAAACTCAAGTTATTTAAGAAAGAACTATCCTCAGAAAGGTGATATAACTTAAATTTAAATTTGGCTTGCTACGTTAATATTATTGAAATTTTATTATTTTTATCTTAGAAAATTAGGCACTTTTTCAGCAATTTCCTTTGGTTCCCATATATCAATCAGGATTATATATAGGTGACAAATAATAATTATTATGCGCACTCTGCAAAATCAGGTCATAGTTCCTAAGCTACATTTCAATTTAGATTATCTTAGGACTATATTTTGCTAAACATACCTGCAGAGGGCCGCGGGTTCTAATCTCACCTCAGGCAGGGGTACTCTGTGCTTTGTTTACGTTTACCAGTGGAACAGAAGAGGAAAACACGAAAAACAGTAGAGCTTTGAAACATAAAATGGATAAAACTATGAAAAAGAAGCATTTTTTCTATGCTAATATAGGTTAAAGCCGAACTTTTCCAGCGAGATTGTTCCAAGTGTTCGCGCATGCTTTGAAATATTTATGGTTCCTTACGTTAGTGTCTCTCCATCTACACATTTATTCTTATATAATAAAATGTTGGGATAGGATAGTATACTAAATTAAAATAAAATATTAATTAATTGGGTTATTTTTATATTAGTTGTCAGTACAATACCCTTCATTTAACTGATTCCCGGATCTTAAAAAGTTTACTTCTTTTCACATTTTTAATCTAGACTGCTGCATAGAATTCTACCTATTCCTTCACAGAAAATTCTAGCCTATTAACGATGACTTCCTCCTACCTCAACGCAGCATATTTTCGATATGATAACGGAGTATTTAATAATCTATAAGCAATAATGCCCCCGCTGCATTCCTATTCCCTAACTGTCCTTTAAGAGATAGGTAAGTGGGCAGTATACCTCACACTGACAATACGAAATATTTCAGCGCTTTAATTAGACGAGAAACCATTTATACCTGAGATTCTTACTGAGTCTCCGAAATTTAATTTCCTTGCATTTCTCTTCTCCTTCCGGAAAACGTAGGATGAAACTCATTGAGCAAATCGTTGTTAGGGCGTCAAGAGCCTAATGATAATCTTCAAAGTGTAAGTAATATTGTAGGCGTTACTGATTCCTGGAAAGAGATTGCGACATTTATTGGAACATCTGGAGAATAGTCTACGCATAATATCTTTAACCGTTTATATTAAACGTTTGACAGCAACACTCCCTATGGTATGTACTTTATGGTATATAAGGCACCGTACCGTTAATTCCAGGTCAAGACTTTTATTGTCAGGAGTTACTCTTGTAAACTTGCTTACCGTTATCGGATTAAATATTCTGAGGCGGTAAGTCCAGATCAGAAACAAATAACTCTTTGCTTCTTGGTGTGGGTTCTTTTCCGGTTCGTGGTCCTTTGGTGTGCTTGGGGTAGGGATGGAGTATGGAAGGTTTGACGGTGAGGTGGAAAGGTGGGTGTTTTGTCTAATTGCCGGTGAGCTGGGATCTCTTTCTCAGGGTTCGGTTATGAAAAGTCGTGTTGACCGTCTCTCAATTCCTTTATTTTTATTTAGCCTGGCTCTCGTAGCTCTCTTGCTAACACTTGCGTCGTCTTCCTAATTTTCCTTGCCCCTTTACGATGTTTTTACGTTACTTCGCGAGCTCCCTCTTATTCCCTATATTCCCTATGTCGGACTGCGACATCGGATCCTACTTTTATCGCAATAACGCGTCTTCTCCCCGTCGTATTCAGTACCAGAGTAACCTTCCAATAACACGTCTTCTCCCCGTCGTATTCAGCACAAAAGTAACGCTCTTTCCCCCGTCGTATTTTCAGCTTCTATCCTAGCTTTTCTTTCCTATCACCGCCCATTTTCTATTCCTTTCCTATTTTACGCCTATCACGTGGTTTACTCTACATTTTATTGGCAGGGTTTATTTCTTTAATTTTCTCTTATTGGTCACCTCCGTATGTCTTTCCTATGCAGCAGTAAATTTTCCACCCCTTGGGGTTGTATGACCTCTCAGCGTCATAACGGTATTCTATCATGCTTGGCTGAGTTTTCCTTATACTTCGCATACCTTACTGGCGTCTTGATGTCGGTTATATTGTTCTGCTTCCTGCCTTGTCTATGTACTCAGAAACAACTCCTGTCCAATTTTTCCTTCATTTATACTATATTGCTATTTCGAATATTCTTTTTAACTTTGTTTCTTATATCATTTATTCCCTTTTTATTCCCATTATGCTTATTTATGATCTCTACTGTTGTATTAGTTTCTAGTTATCCTTTCCCTCTTGGAACCTGAGGTTTCTGCTTCAAATGCCCTTCGGAGGAATATTGCTATTTTTCTCACAAGTTGGGAAAAATTTCAAATTCCTTCGAAAGTCCCACTAAACCGCGCCCTTCAAAGTTTAACTGATGTGCTAACGCTGACAATTGTTACCTAGTTTCTCCTCTTTCCCTTCGTCAACGTAAGTGCAAGCAAGGGGCTTAGAGCATTTGTTTGGTTGTTTTTTTTACAATAAAATACATACATACATTTATACATTTATACCCTTATATACATTGTTACATATTGTTTTGGTTTTCAATGTGTCCGATATTTTACATTACGTTATCAATCTGATTTTGCATTTTTGGATTGTCTCTGATTTTGTCTATTTATTTACATTATTTGTTTTATTGTTGTCTTTTGGGCTTTACATTGCCTCTTTAAGTATAGTGAACCTTTAATGTTTCATACACTGTCACTCGCGTCACTGCAATGTCGTGATTGCTTTTGTGTTCGGCACTTGTATTTATAATTCCTTGTATGTTCCGCTAACTTATTCTAAGTACAAATTCTTTTTATTAGTATAACCAGGTGTAGCATTTGTTTATATTATAGTTGAATTCCATCGCGTTTATTCTTTTTGTCCGTTATTCTTATTTCTTTGAAACGTGTGTATTTCTTCTATTTGTAACAAAGTGGTGTTTACTAATTACCTGTGCCGTACATTAATGAGTTCAGTGGCTCCGGTTCGCGTCAGGTAATGGTTTGAATATGTGTGATTTCCAGTTCTTTAAAGGGTCGTAATAGTGCTATGTTATATCTACCTATGTTTTTCTTCGTTTTATAGTCTACCAGCTCAAAAGAACGATCACCGAACTTCGCAACGATCATAGCCGGCCCTTCCCAAAGGATATGCAGTTTTTGTGATGTTTTGTTAAGCATTGAAGATTTGTTGTGGGTTCTCACTAGCACCTTATCTCCTGTGTTCGGCGTCCATTTCTTTTTGTATCTTTTCTTCCTTTTATTTCTAGTTTCTGCTCGTTTCCTCAGGCGTTCGTAGGCTTCTTGTATTTGCTGGATTTCGTTCATTTCGTCTGTGTTAATTGCTCTTTTTAAGCCTGGTAAAATGCTTTCTGGCGTTTGGTTTAGGTGTAGCTTGACTGGCGCTATACCAGTGTTCGGGTTAATCGTGTTGTTCATGATTTTTTCTATTAGTGGTAGTTGGGTGACCCACGAGGTATGTCTTTTGCGGTATGTTAATATTCGCAGGTAGATGGATAGATCCCTCATCGATCTCTCGCACGGGTTGCTTTCCGGGTGGTATGCTGTGGAGTTATATATTTTGATTCCTGATGTTCTTATCTTATTTACTAAATGTTTGCCTTTGTGTATGGAGGCGTTATCAGCCAAAATGGCGTCCATTTTACCATAATTCGGTATAAAATCGTCCAGAATTTTGCTTGCACAATTTGCGCTTGTTAGCCTCTTCATCGGGTATAATTTAGTGAATTTGGTAAATACGTCCACCATTACGAGTATGTACTTCAGTCCTGCCGTTCCCGTAGGCATTGGTCCATGAGCATCTATTGTGACGAGAGTTAGTGGTTTGTCCCGTAATATTGATATTGGTGGAGTGTCGTATTTCACGTTCATGGGTTTTGCTTTTTGGCAGATAATGCAGGCAGATATACGTTGCCGTACTTTGTGTTGTAGCCGAGGGATATAAAAATACTCCTCTATCGTCAAACACGTTTTTTCTGTTCCCCCGTGGATAATTACTGTATGAAATGAATCAATTATGAGATTTTCAAGGACGCGTGGTGCGTATGTTCGCCATGTTGAATGGTGTCTACCTTGAAGTTTATAAAGGATTCCATCACGTTTGCCATATAATCCTTTTGTGTCTTTCTGAATTTCAGGAGCTGTTGTTAAAATTTTAGCAAGTTTGTCGTCTTCTTGTTGGATTTTCTTAATGTCCTTTATTTGTTTTGTCAGTTCTTTGTTGCCCTGCAGGTCTAGTTTCAACACGTGGACTTCTCTTTGTGTGTTACCTATGCATTCAGGTATGTCGCCTTTTGTGTTCAAACGTGACAATGTGTCTGCGAAAATGTTTTGATTTCCTGGGATGTGTTTAATGGTGACGTCATGCGACATATTTTCATGTATGTATCGGGAGATTTTTCTGCTTGTCAGTTTACAATTATTTATGAAGGAGAGGCTCACATGGTCCGAAAATATTGTTATTTTGCAGTTAAAGATGAAATCCTTAAATTTTTGAATCGCGAAAAAAATGGCTGCTATTTGCTCTTCAGTGACACAAGCTATCTTCTCCGTGTGTGTCAGGTTCCTCGATGCCGTACTTATGACACATTGGTTTCCTTGGTCGTCGAGTTGACACAGGATTGCTCCAAAACCTGAACTTGATGCGTCGGTGTATATATAAAAAGTTCTGTCGCTGCGTGGGCGTTCTAGTAAGATTGCGTGTCCGAATAGCTCTTTCACCCTTTCGAAAATTTCTTGGTGTGCGTTCGTCCATCGCCATCTTGTGCCTTTCTTTAAGAGTGCTCTCAGAGGTGCTATCTCCTTCGCATAATTAATTAGGAAGCGTGCCTCATATTGGAAGATGCCCAATACTCGACGTAACTGTCTAATGTTTTTCGGAGGTGGAATTTCCCTGATTGCTTCAATTCTATCTTTGACTGGAGATATTCCTTTCTCCGAAATGTTGTATTCCAAAAATTTTGTTACCAACTGGAAGAACTTTGTCTTCTCTAAATTCAAGGTCAGCCCATTTGTTCTCAGCTTTGAGATGACATAATCTAAATGTTGTATGTGTTCTTCTATTGTCCTGTCGTGAATAATGAAGTCATCGACGTACTCTGTCAAGAATTCTTGCGCATGATCTTTAAATATTGCATACATGGCTCTTAAGAAACCACTTGCGCTCACTGATAAGCCGAAAGGCAATCTTGTGATGCTAAAGTTGTATGTTCCTCGTTGTCGTAGTGCCGAACTTCAGAGTTGGTTTAGGACACGTTGGGTGCCAGTTTGGTGTGGGTTTGTTCTCCTAGTTCTCCTAATCTTGTTTCTATGTTCTGACTTTGTTCTCCTAATCTTGTTTCTATGTTCTGACTTTGTTCTTCTAATCTAGTTTCTATGTTCTGAATTTGGTCTTCTAATCTAGTTTCTATGTGCTGACTTTGTTCTGCTAATCTAGTTGCTATGTGCTGGCTTTGTTCTTCTAACCTAGTTTCTATATTGTTCTGAAATTGTTGGAGCATCTGTTGCATTGTAGTTGTGAGGCTTACTACTGTTGCAGTACTAATGTCTTGTGCTGGGCTGTTCATGTTTTGCTCCTGTGATTGTTCCGCCATTGTTACTTTTGTCGTTCTACCACTTCTCAGTAGCATATACTTAACGACAGTCTACGGATGCACTACTTGGCTGTCCCTATGTCTCTTCTCCTTGTAGAAAGATGTTTAAGGTGTACTTACTCGTGCTGATGTGTTGTTTTTACCTCCTTTGGCTCTGATGGTTGTGACGTCCCTGTTGTCGTGATGGATGCCCTCGTCCCTGGGGTTCTTCTCCGTTGTCGTGATGTTGATTCTGTCTCTCCTTGTTGGAAAGGTGCATTCTCTCTTACGTCCAGGGAGCCGTTTCTTATAGTGATGTGTGGATAACTGGTTTCGTTTCGTCTACCTGGGTCTTCCTTGCTCTCGCAGGTGTCGTCAAAATTATGCTCGACTTTATCGTCTTTATTTACTTCCTGGATTCTAAGTTCCGCAATGTGAACACCTGATTTTACCTGCACGTATTGCACAAAAAAGGTTTCTTCCTCTAATAGGTTTTCTGCCTCTGTTAAGTTAATGACCTGGTCAGTCGGCTGAGAGAACCCGATCGTTGCCTCTTCGTTATCTCGTCGTATAGTTAAATACCTGCCTGCATAGTTGATGTTGGCTTTAAATGCCTCTAGGAAATCACTTCCTAAAATGATTTGGACTGCCAGATGTGGTATTATTAAGAAAATGAGTTCGACGTGCATTTGTCCTAAACGAAATGGAATCATTGTTTGTTTTTGAATGCGTTGTTTTTTTCTGCTGATGGCTGTCAAAATATATACATTCTTTGTGGGTAGTGTTTGTAGACGTAAACCTTTCATTTCTAAGTCGTTAAAGAATTTTAAACTGCATACAGAAGCAGTTGCTCCTGTATCCAAGGTTGCCTGATAAATTTCTGCGTTTATGGTGATTTCTATTTGTGGCGTTTCTACAATGTCCGGTTGTTTTATTTTTCCAGTCGTATTGTCACTTTCCGCCACTGTCTCGTCTGGCTGTATTTGTAATTTTGCTACAGCTTTGCTCTTGTTCCCATCTTGTTTCACATACCTCGGGGTCGTATTCGGGAACGTTATCCTACCCACATCTAGTTTTCCTGGTGGAGTGTGTTCGTTGCGCCCTTTAGAGATGTGTGTGTAGTTGGGACGAACGTCTGATTTGCAAACCATTTCTGTCGTGTCACTGCGCCATTGTTATTATATACTGTCGTTGGAGATGTATTGCCCGGGTTTTCTTGCCTCGACGTTTGCTGGTTTTCCCTACTGTTCATGTGTTCTGTCCGGTTGTCTGTCACGGCGGGTCGGTTTTCCTGGTAATGTCCATTATTGGTCCAACTACGGTCTGGTGGATTTTCTCGTGGTATGTCGTTCGTATAGGGTCTCCTAAAAGCATTGTATCTTCTCTCTCTTGTTGTGTTCCTGTCGTAGCCGTTTCTCCTTTGCTGTGGTCTTTGTGTACGTACCCAATGTACGTTGTGTAGTTGTGGTTCCTGAAAATGGTGGGGATTTTCTCGGGTTTGTCTTTGGTAGCGTGTATTGTAGTTTCTGTGTTCAAAGGCAGGTACATGGTCTCTGTATCGTTCTCTATTCTGGGCGTTGTCATTTCTCCGGGCATTTCCTGTGTTGTATGCCCTGGTCCAACTAAGATTCGGTTCATTGTATACCGGTCTGCCCTCTCGTGGTCCTGTGTTTGAGTCCGTCATCTGTGGTTGCAGTGCCGTCAGAAGTTCGATCGTCTCGTTTATAGTGTTCGGTCTTGCTACTTGTGACTATACCAGGTATGCAGAGTTTCGACAAAACTTTCTCACCAAATATTGGAATGGTGCCACACAATATGCTGTGCGGACCAAAATAAATACAGGGAAATATCTGCACAGGGGAACACAGGTAGTTGACTACTTTCTAGACCTAGCACAACAGGGTAAAATGCTTGATCCGCCGATAGAGGATCATGAATTCATTAATCTCGTGATAAAAACATTTCCCAGAACATATAAAGTACCACTTAATAGTAGCAAGACCGAACCGAAAAAGAACCCACACCAAACTGGCGCCCCACGTTGGGCGCCAGTTTGGTGTGGGTTCTTTTTCGGTTCATGGTCCTTTGGTGTGCTTGGGTAGGGATGGAGTATGGAAGGTTTGACGGTGAGGTGAAAAGGTGGGTGTTTTGTCTAATTGCCGGTGAGCTGGGATCTCTTTCTCAGGGTTCGGTTATGAAAAGTCGTGTTGACCGTCTCTCAATTCCTTTATTTTTCTTTAGCCTGGCTCTCGTAGCTCTCTTGCTAACACTTGCGTCGTCTTCATAATTTTCCTTGCCCCTTAACGATGTTTTTACGTTACTTCGCGAACTCCCTCTTATTCCCTATATTCCCTATGTCGGACTGCGACATCGGATCCTACTTTATCGCAATAACGCGTCTTCTCCCCGTCGTATTCAGTACCAGAGTAACCTTCCAATAACACGTCTTCTCCCCGTCGTATTCAGCACAAAAGTAACGCTCTTTCCCCCGTCGTATTTTCAGCTTCTATCCTAGCTTTTCTTTCCTATCACCGCCCATTTTCTATTCCTTTCCTAATTTACGCCTATCACGTGGTTTACTCTACATTTTATTGGCAGGGTTTATTTCTTTAATTTTCTCTTATTGGTCACCTCCGTATGTCTTTCCTATGCAGCAGTAAATTTTCCACCCCTTGGGGTTGTATGACCTCTCAGCGTCATAACGGTATTCTATCATGCTTGGCTGAGTTTTCCTTATACTTCGCATACCTTACTGGCGTCTTGATGTCGGTTCTATTGTTCTGCTTCCTGCCTTGTCTATGTACTCAGAAGCAACTCCTGTCCAATTTTTCCGTCATTTATACTATATTGCTATTTCGAATATTCTTTTTAACTTTGTTTCTTATATCATTTATTCCCTTTTTATTCCCATTATGCTTATTTATGATCTCTACTGTTGTATTAGTTTCTAGTTATCCTTTCCCTCTTGGAACCTGAGGCTTCTGCTTCATTCTGTAACATTAATTTCGGTCTGGACCTTCAGAGATCTTGCAAACTACATACTAAAGTAAAAATTACTACAATAAGAATGCGCTTAAAGTTTCTATGCTGTTTTGCATGTGCAATGATATAATTAAGGTATATTTACAGTGGGATGTTATTGTGTCAGTGGAATGTAATTCTTAAGCGAATTCCTCTGATCATGCTAGGATTTTGGAGATTTTCTGTTCTCTGATGACTTGTTGAATTCCGAAAGAATGAGTATAATTTTTATGCTTCCTCGACGCAATAAGTTACCTGACCCTGATAATCAGAATGCCAGGGCGTATCTTAACCGGTTTTACTAATAGTTATAATTAGACCACGCATTACACATTTGTATCTAAATCATTTGTTCGATCTCAGTCGATGGCCTCATCTGTGAAAGAATCTGAGAACCAGTATCCAGACGACCTTCGGTATAAGGCCAGCTTCGATCCTACTGGTTTGAACATACAACCCAGGACTAGCTTCATATGCTTCTTCTCGTCTCTTAATCCAATATCTACAAATATATTATTTTGTTCTCTAACTTATAGCCTCCAGTTTGAAGTGTGCTTCAAAAGTTGTGCCCATATTGCTGATGCTTAGCTATAGGAAAGTTCCACAGATAATTTGTAACACCATTCGCCTCTTCTTCTCTTTCTTCTCCTTTATTTTTTGGATGAGATAGAGGTATTTTATTTTCATAATTCCTGTTGATATCCTTTAAAGGATTGGTTACGGTTGGAGCACCTTAGACGTTATGCGCTGAGTTGCAAATGTGTAGCCTTTCAGGGATATAACTTTTGCTATCCTCCTTTCTGTGTCCAGCGATATATTGTTTGAGTCTGATATCTTGAACAGCCTTATTAAAATGGGTGTGTAATTAAACCCATGGCATCATAGGAAATCTTAAATTCTGTACTTAAAATATGACCATCATATTCTCGATTTTCTTAGGCAATAGAGCCTAATTTATCCCCTGCTGGATAACCTTTAATTAGCTCACCATTTATAGCAAACATTGTATCTGACCCCATGCAAGAATGTATGATAGGATCATACTACAGACCATCATCCCTCTGATTTCTGACTACCTAGGTTGGCGTATATTGCCAGCCGCCACCGTGAGGTTCCAATTGAAAATGAGCTGTCCTCTAATTTGCTCTAAAACAGCATTTATAAGATTAGCTTGCAATCTAAGAATATTGCCGCGAAGACGTGATCTACGATAGCGCGGCTTGTGTACACAAAGAGCCGGCAAATAACGATAGCTCCGATAAATAACAGACGGATAGTGTATTATGGAGATAAAGGACTTGCCGGCACAGATAGGATTTCACGTTTGGAAGGTTCTAGTGATATCCTGATTGACAGAGAAAAGTTGTTTTCTTATTTGGTCCAGAAAGCCCTCGAATTTATCAATGTGGTACTTAAGAGAGCAACAACTCGCGAAGGGGCAGTCGTGAGTAGTAGTAAATAGCTGTGAAGTGTGTAACAAGAGTGTTGTAAGCAGAAGTAATCACAACGTTTGTTATTGTCATCGATCTTGGTAGATTGTGATGTTTATGTGATGCAATGCGACTACTGTAAGAATTGAACAGTGTATTTCTAAGGAGATAAAGAACATTTGGAGTATCTGCAACTCGTACTTTTAATTCTACGAATCCGCAAAGTCACAATATTAATTATCCATTTTTGAGGTTAAATTTGCCACAACTGGCGGTCTGACGGTTTACCACAGCTGCAGTGACAGTTTTAAGCATACAAGCTGAGGTCCAATGAGTTGGTCAACCTCTATTGTACGCTTTTCTAGGAAAGTATTCAACAAATATTTTGGTTGCCGCCTCTTCCTAAGAATATTTCTTCTGTGCTAGATATACGGTATCGACATTGCTGTGCCTACCAGTGCAGAGTCACGACACTTTCTTACCCTATTTCTCATTGGCTTTATAAAACATTGAAAAGTCTCTGGACTCAGGAGTTTGAGACACTTTTTCGCCGTCATCAACGCATATACTCGCAAATCGTGTATGGTCTTTTACAATTTGAGCTCCTACTGGAAAATATTGTTGTAACGATTTCAAGTAAATGCAGCGATTCTCAAACTTAGTGGATAACCTCTAAATTTGCATCTGTATATACCAGTGTCTCACTAGCAGATAAGTATTCTTTTCCCGTTTAATGGTTCTGGGTTTCGCAGATAATCACTAGGAGGTTATACTTAGAAGCGAGTTTGAACTTGTTCTCATTAGATCTAAAAATTCGCAGCAAACCTACTGTTATTAAACTAATAGTGATTGAATGCATGCATCTCTACTTTCCGATGCCGAGAGGGTAGAGAAGTTCAAGCTTAAGTGCGATCAATTGCTGCACCTTTACGTTTTGATTCTTTCTTCATATTCTACCTGCAATTGCATCAATAAAGCTTTCACCTGGAAAGTCGCAAAGAAGTAACATGAATTTGGAATTCTTCAGTTCTAAATTTGCATCTGTATATGCCAGTATTTTAAATTTCAATGCTCTTACTACAGCAATGCTCTTACTCTTATACTTCTGAAGAGAACGCCTTTCCATGAATGCATCTCCAGTTGTCATTGATTGGTCTCAATAACCTTAGGAGATCGTGACTGGAGGAGTTAATACCAGGTTGGAATTTCAAACATCAGAAAACATTTCCCCACTAATATTCATTTAAAACTACTAACGCATTATTCAATGTACCATAAAGGAAAATGAATATTTTTGTTAATTCTATTTTCTCTACTTCGGTGAGTAAGTAGGGTACGTACTTTAGTTACTTGATGGAAATTAATAATTTCTTCAAACTAGCCTTATATAGGCTAAGGTTGTTGATAGATAGAATCAACATGAAAAATTCAATGCCTTGGCCGGGATTTGAAACACGAATCTCCTGGTTTCCTTCCAGTCGCTCTAATCCATTGAGCTGCCATGGCCAACGTGCCTTCCTAACATTAAATTCTCCATTTGACTCGCTTATTTCCCCGGTAGGCCACTAGGGGCTCTCGCATTCGAGATACGCCGTCTGTGGTGACTTACGATACTGTGCAGGAGATCCGTGGTTCAAATACCGGCCATGGCATTTAATTTTTCATGTTGACTCTATCTAGTGTACGTACTGCTTCATACCCCAACCTGCTAATCCAGGAGATTAATATGTCACTGGAAATACAGGTTTTAGGGCCCCTGAAGCTAAGAAAGAAGTCGTTTTAGAGAAGAGTCTGTATGATTTTGTGTGTGTGTGTGTTTTTGTGTGTGTGTGTGTGTGTGTGCGCGCGCGCTCGCGCGTGCCTGCATACGCACGTGTCCGTCTGTGATCAACATCACTAAAGAAATCTGTTACATACCAAATTTGTTATTTAAGTTTAGTATTTTCCCGAGATGTAGGTATCACGGAAATGTTCAACAAAACCCATCAACTCTAACTAACGTTTATATGGAATGTTTTTCTGATGTTTTGATCTTCTCAAGAACGGCTCTAACAATTTTCCTTAAAATGCTCCATGTTCATATATTCTTAACTCCTGAAAGGCATACCTTGAATTTTTGGGAGTGTTTGCGCCATTATCGTCATTTGTTCCGGCGGGCGCATGAATATTTCACTTGGCACCGGTTATGCGGCCAGCTGATCATGTGACTAGCCAGCGCGCAAGAAAAGAGGCTTCTTCTTCCTTTTTTAGTTACAGACATGTTGAGACATGTGATGTGCTTCGTTGTGTGGCTGCGTGCAGCTGTTGTTGCAATGAAAGAACCGTTTTAGTTTATCTCAAATATTAAATGTATTGTTGTCTTCTTCATGATTATTCACATAAGAAATGTAGCGTGTGCAATAAATTTATCTATTGATATGAATACAGCTCTATCGAGTACAGTCCACAAAACCAGTTTCCTTGGTTACAGCTAAAATAAAAGTGGTCCTCCGCATTAAATTAAGCACGACACAAACATCGGTCCTTCACGGGCGGATATTTATTGTGCAACGCAACAGTTTCTTCTGCATGGATGTACATCAATGGGCCCAAGGACGCCAGGCATCGGGATCTACGCAGCAGATGATCAGCATTTCATTCGCAACGACGCAGAAGCCTGCATCGCAACACATTTCAGGTCAGAACATTCCTTTTCTTTCTTTCTTTCTCTCCTTTAAGCAAGTCTCATAACCATTCAATATGGAGCAGGATTTGAAAGGTCTTGTCAAATGAAGGGGTATAATCAAAAGAGAATTTGCCTTTGTTCGAAAATTTCTTGATAAGTTACCAGAACAGGTCAACATTTTCATATTGAGAGCTAATGTCGATAACATGAGCGAAATTTGGGACAAATATGAAGCTATTCAGACCCAAATTGAATCTCTTGTGGATGCGTAAACTGAATTAGATATGCATGCAGAACACAAGGAGGAAAAAAGAAACAGTCACATCGAATTGAAGGCTAGGTTAGCTGCATTAATACAGGATCATGAACAGCAAGAAAATGGTTCTGAACATTCGCAGCACACAGTGCAGTCGCAATCGTCACTAGCAGCTAAAGCTATCAAACTACCTGTGATACAACTACCTAAATTTGAGGGTGATGTCACTCATTTCAAACATTTCTATGACACAGTTACAAGCTTAGTGGTAAACAACCAAGCTTTAGATGCTATTCAGAAATATCATTACTTACTTTCCTCTCTCAAGGGACAAGCTCATTCACTAATACAGACCATACCTGTCACTAGTGAAAATTTTGATGTAGCATGGGAGCTCATATGCTCACGCTATAAAAATACAAGATTAATAACTACAGCACATATAAAAATTTATTAGCACTACCAGTAATGCACAAGGAAACAGTAAATGAACTACGTACCTTGCTCAACCATTTTCAAAATAACTTGAATGCCATTTAAGCATTAAAACTTGAAGTGCCATTGCATGAAATCATTTTAATGCACCTTCTCCTAGAACATTTGTCTGACACCACACGCAGAGAACGGGAGAGTAACATAGATTCTCAAAACTTCCCTTCTTTGAAGGATCTTATGAAATTTTTAGAAGCAAGAGCACACTCCTTTGCATTGCTTGCTAACACTGCATGTAACAAGACGGTAGTTAAGCCTAAGACTGATTTACGCTCTGCTAAGCCCAGCAGCAGAGTCAGTAAACACTCTTACTTATCCACGAGTGATCGTGTATGTCCATTTTGTCAGTGCAATCACATGCTACATAATTGTGATAACTTCAAAAACCTTAATGTGCATAAGCGTTGGACCTTCATTAAATCCAAGCGCCTTTGTGCCAATTGCTTTGCTCCTAATCACATATCAAGTAAATGCAATCGTGCCTCATACTGCAATTGTGGCTCATCCACTCACAGTAAGTTGCTTCATGATAGTAACAGAGAAAATGCTTCACGTGCAAATTCATCTAGTCCTGTAAATGATTCTACTAGAACGATTGACGCGCCATCTAGCTACTGTTCTTTTAAACCAAAATCCACACAGCAGGTTTTGCTTGCCACCGCACTAGTGCAAGTGGAAGACAGATATGGCAATTTGATACAATGTAGAGCACTCCTCGACTCTGCCATTCAATCCAATTTCATAACTGCAGATCTTGCGAAGCGCTTACAGCTTAACAAGGTGACAGCTGATACGCCTATCAATAGTATAAATGACACCATTTCTACGGCCACTCACCATGTTCAGGTCAATCTGACATCTATGGTACATGATTTTAAGACTTCAGTTGAATGTCTAGTACTTCCTCGCATAACAGGAAAACTACCTTCCACACACATCAATTTGTGCCACTGGAATATTCCTTCTAGCATTCCATTAGCAGATCCTAGGTTCAACATTCCTGATGAAGTTGAAATCCTAATCGGAAGTTCCTTATTCTTCGAGTTATTGCATGGGAAAACCTTAAAGAAACAAGGACATCCTCTACTAGCCAGCACAGCCCTCGGTTGGATAACATCAGGCCCTGTTCCAAGGTTATCATACAAGTACAAGGTTAAGTCTTCGCCTCAGCATAATTTCTTCATCAGCACTGATAACCTTGACACACAGTTAAGACGTTTCCGGGATTTGGAAGAATTTCCTCAGCATGTTCTTACTAAGGAGGAAAAGGAGTGTGAAGAATACTATGTAAAAACAACCACTCGTAATGCCGATGGTAGCTTTACAGTTCGTCTACCCGTCAAGGAGGACAAAAATCGCTTTATGCACTTAGAACGACGTCTTCAAAACTACATCACAGTTAAAGAAGATTACACTCAATTTCTCTCTGAATATGAATCCATGGGGCACATGAAGCAAGTGTCACCACCAAAGGAAGGCGAACCTTGTTACTATCTTCCGTATCATGCAGTTTTCAAACCTATGTCTACTACTACTCGCACCAGAGTTGTATTTGATGCATCTGCGCAGTCATCTTCAGGACTATCCTTGAATGATGTGCTGAAGTTGGGTCCTACTATTCAGGATGACCTTACCTCCATAATTTTACGCTTCAGAACTTATCGCTATGCATTCTCAGCTGACATTTCTAAGATGTACAGGCGAGTGAAAATGCATCCTGATGATCAAGATCTCCAAAGAATAGTATGGCGAGAAAACAAAGATGAACCTCTTAGGGACTATGCTCTTACTACAGTCACATATGATACCAAACATGCATCTTTTTGGCCATAAGGACTTTGCATCAACTAGCTTCAGAGAAAGAGGCTAAATATCCACTAGCTTCTCAAGCTATCCGTGAATTCTTCTACGTAGATGATGGCTTATGTGGTCATAATGATCTACAGCAAGCTTTACATATTCAGAGGCAGCTACTTCAGATGTTAGACAGTGGCGGATTCCCACTTAGGAAATGGTGTTCAAATCATGAAGAAATTTTAAAATCCATTCCACCGGAACACAGAGAGACACAACTTCCACTTTCATTGGATAGCAGTGAAAATGCGAATGCTCTTAGTCTCCTCTGGCATCCTGGAACAGATCAATTCCAGATACAAGACAAACCATCTCTTCAGGAAAATCTAAATTCTAGCTACACCAAACGAAGCATACTTTCTGTCGTATCATCTATTTTTGATCCTTTAGGCCTAGTGAGTCCTATTTTCATAAATGCAAAGATGTTTCTACAATCTCTTTGGTTGGAAAAACTCGGTTGGGTTGAATTGATATCATCTCACCTCATCCAACAATGGCGAGACATAGTCCATCATTCATGCTATACGTATTCCAAGACACGTCCTAATCACAGGTACATTAAAGGACATACAAGTACATGGGTTTTGCGATGTCTCAGAAAAGGCTTATGGTGCCAGTATTTATCTTCGTTCTCTGAACAGCTGCAATGAGGTGAAAACCAGACTTCTTTGCTCCAAATCCAAGGTTGCACCATTAAAGAAACAAACCATTCCTCGGCTCGAACTTTGTGGCGCTTTACTACTCGCTAAACTTTACAAGGTTGTAGCTAACCTTAAGCTGGAGACTTCACAGAACTATCTATGGACGGACTCTATGATCGTTCTAGCATGGATTAAATCCAACCCACACAAATGGAAGACTTTTGTAGTCAACAGAGTTTCACAAATACAAGAGTTATCATAAACTGCTGATTGGCGATATGTAGCTACTCCAAATAATCCAGCAGATCTCATTTCGAGAGAGTTTCGACTAAACCTCTTACCTCACATGACTTGTGGTGGTAAGGTCCTGATTGGATCTCACAACCCTTTTCATTTTGGCCAGAACAACCCAAACGATTAGATATTCAAGATGCCACTGAGCAACGCACTACTGCATGCTTGATGGTCACTACAGAAAGTGATGATATCATTTCTCGTTTTTTCAAAATATTTACGCCTGCAGAGAGTGACAGCATACATGCTGAGATTTGCATTCAACTGTAGAAACAGCAACACGAGACGGCAAGGTCCTCTCTCAGCACTGGAGCTTCAACAGTCATTGCACTGCTGCATTAAACTTGCTCAACAATCAGCTTATATCACAGAGTTAACAGAACTTAATGATAAAGGGCACGTTCCTACTAAAAGCCCATTGAAATAATTGAAATCCATTTGTCGACAATGAACGTTTACTCCGAGTAGGGGGAAGAATTGACAAGGCTGAAATTTCCTTCCAGTCAAGACATCAGCTCATTTACCTACTAAGCATCATCTTACCAAGCTAATTATTGAAAGTGAACATGTTAAACTTTTGATACTTCCTACCTTTCTCCAGGTCATTTCCTCATTGGAGAACCATTGACTTCCATACCATAACCTTGTTCTGACAATCTGAATCAGTTACAGAAATGGCAACAGCTCCATGATCGTCTACAACATCTGTGGCAGCGGTGGTCAACCGACTATCTACATTCACTCCAGCAGAGGTAAAAGTGGTCCAGTTCCAGTGAAAATCTTAAGGCAGACACCATGGTCTTGCTAATGGAAGACAATTCATCTCCTCTGCATTGGGAACTTGGAATCATCACTGAGACTCATCCTGGTGGTGATGGTTTAGTGCGGGTAGCTACAGTGCGAACTTCTAAGGGTGAATATAGGCGTCCCATTGTGAAACTGTGTCCTCTGCCAGTTCACGAGCAACAGTGATATTTTTCAACGTGTGTCTATGTTAAATTAAAAAACTGTTCAGTTTTTGGGCCCCAGTATGTTTGCGCCATTATCGTCATTTGTTCCGGCGGGCGCATGAATATTTCACTTGGCGCCGGTTATGCGGCTAGCTGATCATGTGACTCGCCAGCGCGCAAGAAAAGAGGCTTCTTCTCCTTTTTATAGTTACAGACATGTTGAGACATGTGATGTGCTTCGTTGTGTGGCTGCGTGCAGCTGTTGTTGCAATGAAAGAACCGTTTTAGTTTATTTCAAATATTAAATGTATTGTTGTCTTCTTCATGATTATTCACATAAGAAATGTAGCGTGCGCAATAAATTTATCTAGTGATATGAATAAAGCTCTATCGAGTACAGTCCACAAAATCAGTTTCCTTGGTTACAGCTAATATCAAGGTGGTCCTCGGCATTAATTAAGCACGACACGAACAGGGAATATCCTTAGTGGAGTAACAAGGAAAACGGGTCCTAACAGGACAAAAGTTTAGTAGCTGGAATTTTTGTGTTATGATTTTATGTTGGCAACGATTTTGTGTTAGTGAAGGCGTCCAATGTCTTCTGTTCAGCTCATGTAATTTCGTTACTCTTGTAACAAAAAGGTTTCAACAATGAGTATGTTAAATTTTTGAACCATTAGATATAATTTTTTACCGTTCGGGAAACCTGCTTTCCTCCTCATACATGATGTTAGATAAATAGATTTTATGTGGCTTTAAAGTATTGAATATAAGCTTCGCATTGCAACGGTTGTTAATTTCCTGGCAGACCACTTGATGGTAGCACAACTCAGAACATGAAATTCGAGCAGTCGGAGTAAAAGTACGCCTGCAGCTTGGGGCAAGAGTTTTGGAGCTGTTTGAGAAAGCTTATTTGAAGAGTTGCAATATTGAGTAAACTGTGAGAGTTTTTGATACCTGTGGAATAATGCCCATCGACAGATTCTAGTTCAGCGATGAGGATTTTATGCACTCATGGGTAACAGACCAGGATCCAGCTGTTTATAATGAGCCACAGGAACAAAACAACTAATGTCAGGAAGCGCAGCTAACATTACCGTCAGCTTCTGGGCACAGCAATTTCATAGAACATCTGCACGGCATATTGGGAACGCAGAGGCCAACACTTCTTATCGCTTCCCGTCATAAAACGCAAGTGCAGAGGAAAAGAATATCCGGAAGCACAAAAAAACACAGAAGTTGTCACATCATCACATCATTTCCATACAATACGGCTCTTGAAACAGCAAGAAAAATCCCAACAGCAAGTAGAAAACTTTCTTTCCCTTAGATCCATCCCCCTACTGAAGACTGGATGCAGTGTAGCTCCTATAAAGGGTGGTGGCATGAAAACTGTACAGTATAAGACGGAGGTTAGTTTCCCTCAAATGACAAAAGGTTTCCGCATTTCAATGGACTAAATAATCTGAAAGGTTTATGTTTTCTCCCTTTTTTGAGATTTGTATTGTTTCTACAGGGACGAAGGTATTTAACAGATCTACTGATTTGTAAAGGCTAAACTAAATTAAACGAATTTTAGGTGACAGTTTATTAGTGCCCATTAATTCCAAAATGTCAATGATCGTTGGCGTGTATTTTTCTAAATAAGACTGGCCATTATTTCTGTTAACCATTTTAGTATCTATGAAAATATTGTTCTATTTTGTATTTAGGTTGTGATTTCTCAATGTATTGAAATAGTTTCTAATCATTATTTTATTATGTTTGCTAATATATTTTCATGTTCTCTAATATATTGGGACTTTGCCCCACATGAACAGTACTTTTTCTCCTTGCTAGGGGTAAAACTCCAGATGTAACACAGTTTAATTACAGTTAATTACGACCTATTAATGCAGTACATAAATGTTGTTTCGCCTTCTTGGAGAACAAACATGTAGCATACCGAAGAGCAAAAACCAGAAGGATCTATCACTTATAGGGAGAGCAATAAACGTTTATCCAAACCTGCGGATTCTTACCCCTTGTTACTCTACCCCCTTTCAATCTGGATGACTTTTGCATAACTCGTAAACCGTAACTATACAAAAGCGTAGAGCTGGTTTAAAAACACACAATTTATGTCTGGCTATATATAGCCTACTGTATTTTCAAATTCCTCTTGGACCTATTAAATAATCAGCAAGAATATAAGTTCTTATAATGTTTGTCTCGGTAACATGAAGCAGATAGAGAAATAAGTGCTTGTAAGAATAGTGTGTACTAGAGTAGAGAAAGTCATCTGAGGGAAAACATAAACATTTTTTATATAAATGAATAATGAAATACAAATTTAAATATCTCAATATTAACTTTAACATAAATCTCCTTAACCCTTTTCTGGACCTCCTACCTCTAACATCCTATGAAGTCATTGACCTATGAACTTCATGCACTTGAAGCGG
The DNA here is from genome assembly GCA_030765055.1 of Mantis religiosa. Taxonomy (NCBI): domain Eukaryota; kingdom Metazoa; phylum Arthropoda; class Insecta; order Mantodea; family Mantidae; genus Mantis; species Mantis religiosa. The sequence continues at coordinate 310,488,764 of CM060948.1, read as the reverse complement.
AGGAATTTCAATGTATGGAATTAGTCTTCACTGTCTATTATTACAACACTATGCAATTGTATAAATGTCTTGTTTATACATGAATTCACAAGAGAATTTCATTCACTCTATATAGTCTTAGCCAATATCACTTTCTAAGCAAATATTGTATTCCTACTGCATGAAATATAAGGAATCTACAGTCTTTCGGTTACGTTTCACTCATTACTATACTTTCAGCTATAGCCATCTATTTCTCTTTTTTATCTGTACAAATGTTTCATCATCTCCTAAGATATAAAGTGAAGGGAGTACGTAATGCAGTCCGATATTCACACTGTCTTTGGAGCTCATGAAGAAGTCCAGCATGTGCCCGCCTCGGTAGCGTAGATGGCGGCGTGTGTTCCTCACGTTCAAGAGGTCCCTAGTTCGAATCTCGGTCAGGGTGTCTTACCTGGATACGATTTTTACCCGGGTTTTTCCTTATCCTTCAAGACGAATGTCGGGTAACTCTAAGCTCCATGGACCTTGGACTCTTTTGAGCACCATTTCATCCAATTCATTCACCGTCCGATATCACTTAACGTTGGAGGACGTAAATAACAAACAAAAAAAGTCCAGAATGTACCTATAAATTATTTGGATTAATCTACCTCGGCCTTTTATGAAATGTTCAAAGATGAATATATGTTGTCTGAAGCAGTGTCGTTGATCTTCTTACTGACAATCTTCGACTTGTTTTTTATCTCTGGCTTCTAATTAGACCTGTAGACACATATGTGCATGATATTTGTTTTACTAATGAGAAGAATACAATATTTTTTACACTTAACTTTTTTGTACTCATCTTACTTCATCTTCAAAGCATTCTTTTTCGTCCAAGTGCTCGATGCCTCTTTCAGACGCAGGCATCGAAGAATCCATATCCTGGTGCCGAGGCATGACTTTGAATTCATGCTTTCTTGAAATACACCATTTTACATATTGTATCTATCTTCCGGTAGTAAGCCCTATCACGTACCTAAGTAGTTACCATTTTAAATTGCAATACACATCGCAATACTCTCCGCAACAGAAGAGTGTGCTCATTTCAGAAAGATACTTAAAAGGGAAATGTGGTATTGCGGTAGAGGTTTACTCATGCTTATCGATGCCCGTCTCGGTAGCGTCGGTGGTAGGGTGTCTGCTTCAAGTTCAAGAGGTTCCGAGTTCGAATCTTGGAGAGGATGAGTTACCTGGATAAGGTTTTTCCTGGGTTTTCCCTTATCCTGAAAGACGAATGTTGGGTAACTGTAAGCTCTATGGACCCTGGGCTCATTTGAGCATCGTTTCACCCAATTAATTTGTCGTTCGATATGTGTTGAAGTTGGAAGACGTAAAATTAAAAAATTAAAATTAAATTAAATGCTTATCGCTACAATGCTGCTTCACTTTGTCGTTCTTGGCACCTTCACCCAATAGACGCTTCTGCTCTCGAATGCGCTTCTCTTTATTATTTCACATTACTGTACATTATTTCACCTTGACGGCAGGCATCTGTGCACACTAATCGATGCTACCTTCACATATTGTGCTTAACTAGATAGGAGAATATTAGAAGATGCGTTTTCCTGCAACGGAAGGAGAAGTTTTGTAAATCGTCAACCTTCATCTCATCTTAAAGTTAGATTATGCATGAAGCCTAACTTTTGTTTTTATAACTCTCATTGCATTAACCTCAATGATCCTTTGTTTCTTCTGATACTTCCAAAACCGGCTGCCTGTAATAATTCCTCCTACTACTTCTTCTTCTTCTACTACTACTACTACTACTACTACTACTACTACTACTACTACTACTACTACTACTACTACTACTACTACTACTACTTCTACTACTACTACTACTACTTCTACTACTACTACTACTACTACTACTACTACTACTACTACTACTGCTACACTTGATGAAGAGTATACTAATTCTAGATCCTCAGTAAGTTTCTCTTATATGTATACCAGTCGTGTTATTGTAACTTTTGAAACTTCTAGCACAGTTTTATTTACAAACCTGGATTTCACTCTTTCTAGGTCGTTTAAATTATTCTTACTGCTTACTTATATGGCTTTTGCATTCCATTCATCGACACCACGATCTCACTAGGCACGCGCTGAATAAATCAGAAGGATTTTTAGAAGGGCGCTCTATGTATGTGTCTGTGTGTGAACGAAATAAGTCTAAAACCATAAGCCGCTTAGAAACAATTCCATAATTTTGGGGTTCTAAAACATGAATTTTGTGATTTTGATTAAAATTTTTAAAAAATTTCTATTAAAAATAAAATATATACCCATCTTCGATATTTTGGGAGTAGTTGTTTTAAGTGGTACACTTTGAAAAAGATACATCTCGATAAAGCATATATTCCTTTAAAACACAGTTTTTGTGCCATTAAACATTTCGGAGATATTCTCTGTTATTGGTATAGATTTGTACATATTGTATTTTTCTTCCATTTGATAATAACTGTTTACTGGCAATTTTCATGGTCATGTAAAGAGTGTGGGCTTTCACGGTGTTCATAAAGGAAGTTAAAAGCTTCTTCAAAATCTGTCACCTTGCTTGCTGTATCGTTCTCTGTACCTACAACGATATGTGTATATTTGTAACTAACAAAATGCATATAAAGATAATAGCCTTTCTTATAGAGTATTCTGTTGGAGAGAACAGTGAAACTCATGAGAACGTAACAGATGAGATTTTGTTTAAGGTATTCCCAGACAAGGGCTGTCCAAAGATAGGTGTAATTTTGATTTGTGGAATTTGTGATCTGCTGAGGGATTGGATTGGATAGCATTTTTTGGAGGAGATTCGGCATCTCGATCAGACTGGTCTTTTGTACCTATGCCTCAGTGGAGCACCCAGGGGAGTGAGGATGAGGTGAGAGGAGACAAATTTCGACCGACTCAAAGGAATCACCAGAGTACAGAGGGTGGGGTCCCCATCCTTTACTGGATAGAAACTCCCCGGCTGTCCGGAACAATCGTCATCCCACTTACCGTGGCCCCGAAACAGTCACGAGACCATTCCGGAGACTGAAGCCCCCCCCCCCCCCCAGAGCAAGGGACTCCAGGTAGGCTTGCACAACTGGCATCCCGCCAGCAGCGTTCCTGAATCGGTCCAATAGGCTGACTCGGAGACCGCAATACGTACCGCCAAAGGAGAAATTGGTCGCTCAGAGCATATCATCCTGCCATGCACCGCCGAGACTCCCGCTGTCACTTCTACTCTTAAATTAGCGACCAGATGAGAGACGATATGAAACGATAATGGAGATGAAATGGAGTGACAGGAAGTTCTGGGGATGTAATTAATATATCCGGGAAACCCCCGAAATGAACCATGGGCCAGGTAGGTCGGCCACGGGAATCGAACCCAGACTTCCCAATGTGGGCCACAGACGAAACCGCCTGAGCCATACCGCTCTGAGGGAAATTTTGTATAGTCCCTTGAAGTTGTTGCTCACAATTATGGCTGCTGTAGTTGTTTAATTTTCTACAAGGAAAGGTGAATACTAAATATTAGAACTGTAGTATAGGTTCTATTCTCCTGTATAATATACAGCGTCGACTTTGTCAAGTTTGAGAACAAAATTATGTTCGAAAATAGAGAGTGAAGCATATAAAGCACTGTTTTAAAGGCTAAGAATATATAAAATACGTATGAGTTAGGATTAATGCGAGGAAGTGCATTGCTAAAATAAAATCTAGGTTTCCTTGAGGTTTTAGACCTTCTTCGTCTTAAAGTCATTACTCCAAAGCCAAAAACCAACAATAAGCTAAGTCATGCACTACAAGATAACCAGTTGAGCTTATGGTGAGGTATCCGGATTCTAGCCCGGGACGAGATGGCGGTAGTGTGGTCAGCCCCACAATCCGGTTGGATGTGAACACGCGCAAGTGTTATATTTGTGTTGAAGAACAGCATCTAGCCCCTGTAATATATATTTCACACTTGACAACATTGAAACTCCTAGAATGCAAGCTGATGAACACTTTGGAATACACACATAAGCACGTTTAATTCATGTCAAACGATGGATAAAATACTTAAAATATTGGTCATTGTCCATTTCGGGAATATTGCAATTGGTCTGGCTAGCTCAGTTGGTTGGACACTGGCCTACTGATTCCTACTGTTTCTAATCCGGTCCAGATTTCAAACTTACAGAACTTGATGGCATTAGATAGCCTATTTATAGGAATCTACTACCTAATTGATAACCTATGCTGGCCTTATTTATATTGTTCGAATAGAAACGTATTACTATTTCTTCGAATATTAAGCTGTGGCTCAATTATTTAAATGTACTAAGACTTTATGTTAAAAGAAATAATATCCCTCAAAGCTGTGAATGTCCTTTAAGTGTGATTAAAAGCAAGAGTCCCATCTCAGTAGATTGAATACCGTGTAAATGGACTCTTGCAGAACTAAATTTTGGCACACCGAGGGCGCTGATTGCCTGGGAACAAACAAAATAAATTAGCTTGGGAAATTACACATGTGATTGCTTTAATATGATTTATATTTGCACTTCTTGTTTAATATTTGACCCTATTAAAGCGATTTAATTTTTGCATTCCATTACTTGACACTAGTTCTGTACACAGTTTTTATTTTCCTCCAGGGGAGATTAAAAGCTTTATCCTGTCAATGTTATATCTACCTAATGCCTCTGCTGCCCGCCTTGGTAGCGTAGTGGTAGCGTGTGTGCCTCACGTTCAAGAGGTCCTGAGTTCGAATCTCGGTCAGGGTGAGTTGCCTAAATAAGGCTTTTCCGGGGTTTTCCCTTATCCTAAAAGACGAATGTCGGGTAACTCTAAGGCTCTATGGACCCTGGGCTCATTTGAGCATCATTTCACCTATTCCATTCATCGTCCGATATGACTTAACGTTGGAGGACTTAAATTACAAAAAAAAAAAAAAAAAAAAATGCATCTGCTATTTGCTACCTCAGAATTTGCGTTTAGATGTCACACTGAAGCTTCTACGTGATATACGTAAATAATGTGTCACAGCGTCTGTGAACCAAGGCAGCCAGACAGCCGAAAGGATAAAAATATAAGGAGCGCGCTCGCCTCACTTAAATGCCATTTCCCAGATAACAAAAAAATTGTACGTTCTGGACCTCTGCGAAAATTCTTATGGTTGTATAAGCGAGCGCTCTTGCAGGGGGTGACAGTTTAGTAAAGCAAGTAACTGAATGATTAAGCGAGTGCAGTTCTGGTGCGCCGAACAGCGTTGCTTTCTTACCGAGCTAGTAACTGCTATAATCGCATGAAGTGTTCGCTGTTATTGCAAGGGGTTCTAGAGGTCTTGTGCTTGACTCCTCACCGAGTGAACCGTCCTGAAAGAGAGGCTACGTCGTTATGTGCATTTCATGTCTTGGCAAGTAAAGTGAAGTGCCAGTAACAACTTCCACTATTTCACAATCCTAAAGTGAAATTTGAATGGAAATATTTAAGAAAATATCAATGAAAGCCGGACCGTGTTATAAAGAGACACTGAAAGGTGAGTGAAGTGGCGATTAAAACACGGACTAAATACCCTCTGAGTCCATTCGTTTTCGTTTATCAAGCTATTTAAACTATTTTACTGTTAAGGGAATGCAGATTCTTATTAATTATTGTAACATAACTGGTTAACACTTACCAGCAATTATTCCTTTTGTGAAATGAACAACCATGTTAGTAACACCAATGTGGATAGGTAAACAAAAGCTTGTACAAATCATCCAAAAATGTAGTTTAAGTATCTTCTAAGTATTCTGAGGAAAAGTGTCATTTATACCAGATAAATATCTTGCACAGAGAAGCTATTTTCTACCTATCGGTAGGTATGCAATGATAAAAAAAAAGAACAATAGAATATGCATTTTCGTTTTCCAGGGAAATCTGTATAGTCCTTGCTTCCCGTGCCATCAGCTGTTCAAATTGGCTAGTGTTGTATGCGAATCATATGCTCCCATTATTAATACTTTGCACACATTCATCCAATTGAAATAATATAAATAAGGTTTACAACTATTTGAATGATAGTTATTATTTTCACTACCACGTACCTACAAAGTCAGCACACGTATTACCTACTGCTATTATCTACTAATACTACTACTACTATTACATCTGCTACTACTGCTGCAGCTACTACTACTACTACTACTACTACTACTACTACTACTACTACTACTACTACTACTACTACTACTACTACTACTACTACTACTACTACTACTACTACTACTACTACTACTACTATTACTACTGCAGCTACTACTACTACTACTACTACTACTACTACTACTACTACTACTACTACTACTACTACTACTACTACTACTGCTGCTGCTGTTGCTGCTGCTACTACTACTACTACTGCTGCTGCGGCTACTACTGCTACTAATACTACTACTGCAGATACTACTACTGCTACTACTACTACTACTACTACTGCTGCTGCTGCTACTACTACTACTACTAATACTACTGGTACTACTACTACTGCTGCTGCTGCTACTACTACTAATACTATTACTACTACTACTACTACTACTACTACTACTACTACTACTACTACTACTACTACTAATAATAATAATAATAATAATAATAATAATAATAATAATAATAATAATAATAATAATAATAATAATAATAATAATAATAATAATAATAATAATAATAATAGTAATAATAATAGTAATAATAATAATAATAATAGTAATAATAATAGTAATAATAATAGTAATAATAATAGTAATAATAGTAATAATAATAATAATAATAATAATAATAATAATAATAATAATAATAATAATAATAATAATAATAATAATAATAATAATAATAATAATAATAATAATAATAATAATAATAATAATAATAATAATAATAATAATAATAATAATAATAATAATAATAATAATAATAATAATAATAATAATAATAATAATAATAATAATAATAATAATAATAATAATAATAATAATAATAATAATAATAATAATAATAATAATAATAATAATAATAATAATAATAATAATAATAATAATAATAATAATAATAATAATAATAATAATAATAATAATAATAATAATAATAATAATAATAATAATAATAATAATAATAATAATAATAATAATAATAATAATAATAATAATAATAATAATAATAATAATAATAATAATAATAATAATAATAATAATAATAATAATAATAATAATAATAATAATAATAATAATAATAATAATAATAATAATAATAATAATAATAATAATAATAATAATAATAATAATAATAATAATAATAATAATAATAATAATAATAATAATAATAATAATAATAATAATAATAATAATAATAATAATAATAATAATAATAATAATAATAATAATAATAATAATAATAATAATAATAATAATAATAATAATAATAATAATAATAATAATAATAATAATAATAATAATAATAATAATAATAATAATAATAATAATAATAATAATAATAATAATAATAATAATAATAATAATAATAATAATAATAATAATAATAATAATAATAATAATAATCCATGGCGCGACAGACATAGAGGGCCAAGGCCTGCCAACCCGTCTGCCACCTGGGGGTGCCGAGATGCTGACCAGATCTCCTCCCAGGATCGGTTGGATGATCGCCCACATCAACCTCGCGTAGGTGTAAGTATTACCTACTGCATTGCTGTAAAAGTATGATGTCGAAATTTCACCGGAAATATGCGCTAAGGCACTATGAATTTTGGAAATAGTTCACGCATGTGCTGTGTGAACACAGCGTAACTTAAAACATTCAAAAGGACACGCGGAATTACCTACATAATTTTAACATATATAAATGGCAGATACATAAAACATGTATCAAAGTTTTTCTGACATTAACGTACAAATTTCCTTTGTTCCCAATGACCATCCTATAATTTTGCATGATTGATAAACGTATAGTTTTCACCAAACAACTTGGCACGTGAAAAACTCATTGGAACTAGTGAACGAGCTTATACAAGTAAGGGTTGTCCTCAGACCTCTCACCCTCCATTAATGGCGGGAAACAGGTCATTTGTGCCAGAGCGTGAGGTGGATTGGAAGCATCATAAAAGATTAAGTGACTCGCTCTTTGGCTTGTTATTTGAAAAATGTAAATGCCAATTTGTTTGACAATACTTATAATAGGTAAAGAAACATTTTAGTTTACAATAAATGTAAATTTCTATAAAACATAAAATGTATTTGAAGTAACCTTTTGGTGGCATTGGCCATTTTCGAGATACTCTGTATTATTCGTTTGAATTTGCAGCACCTTGTATTGTTGATATGATCAATATCCAGTTATTTCTTTATATACCATGAAAATTGTAGGTGTGCCAATTCAAGGTCAGTAGGTATGAAACAACATGCTTTAACCAAGTGACTATCCACTTTTTAGCTATAGAGGAGTGTGTAAACTATATCTGAAAACGTTTAGCTATAATGATACGAGGTAAATAGACAAATAAGTTCTCTATGTACCTATAAGTACCTACCTCATATAAGCATATTAAATGAAGTTTTGAGATCGTAAGGTATAAAATTTTGTTTGGAGTGTAACTGTTAAAACTTTTTCATTTGAGTTAGAATTTAGAATCAACGCATTTAAATATGTTTCCAATCAACAGAAATTTAGGATAGGTAATACGTATAAGTACATACCTATGGTAGTGTTAACTCACGCTTTTATCGAAAACGGCAGCCCAGGCGGTGAAATTGATGATAAATGAATCTAAATAACAATTGTGAAAAGGGATTTAGCGGGAAGACGTTTCAAACGTAAGTTGTGGATGCCTCCCCGGCATTTAGCACTTAAAAAATTGAGAGAAACCTGGTAAATATTAGTCAGGAAGGACGGTCCTCACGAGATTTGAACCGAAGAGATCATGTTCATGCTTTTGTGGCTTATATTTTGCTAGTAAGGGGTATTTAACTGTAGCTTATGTTCTCAAAATGTGCAGATTTTTTAATGATTTCGCAACTGAACAACGAATTCAAGGCAAATTTCGCGAACGTACCTAGAATATAACGATATTCGTTTTTTAACTAGCCGCGTGACAAAGAGTTGGCCTTCAGCATTAGATTTAGCTTTCTCCTATGTTTTGTGTTCATTATTCACGCCTAGGTATACCAGTCAGTCTAACTTGGAAGCAACGTCAACTGCTTCGCTATCCAATAGTCGGTGGAGGACGTTTAAAAAAAAAACCGTACAATCCAACCGTAAATCTGAGGTATTGGAGATAGGCTGCTACTAGGAGTGCTCTGTTTGCATTTCTGATACAGAAGGGTGTGAGAAGGGAAGTTCGTGGTTCCCTCCATGATCATATTACAGTCCGATCAGTAGCCAAGCGATCTGCTACCTAAGAGGCAGTAGTTCATTTTACGCCGATGTCCCTTTAAGAATATTAATGGGGAATAATGTGTATGAGGATGCAAAAAGTGCACTCCCTTCACCAGTCAGAAGAGTTTTTGGTGAATAAAATAAGGGAATGAAGTGAGGTGCGGCTACTCCATTCCGTGCCTGTATCCACTGCGCGACACCCTTGTGTCAGACCAGTAATTTTGTGCGGTTTTGGCGGCTGCTCCACCCATCAAACCGATCCCGCCCCCCTCCACCCGATAGAGCAAACCGCAAGCAAAACCGCAAGAAGACGCTGCGCTGCCACGACCGGGAACGAAGCGTCTTGTGCGCATCCCCCTCCATCAGTTTTCCTTGCTGGACCACTCCCAGAATTCCACCTGCCCACAATTAGATTGACTTCCATTCAACTATTCTCTGTTTCATATAACCTTGCCCGGCTGAAATGTATCATTCCGCGTTCAACAACCCTCCCCTTGCCCTAATTGGCTAATGCTTTCGCGCCATAGGCCATAGGCGGTGCCTTCCCATCACATTTAAAACTGCAGTAAACGTCAAATGCCAGGAGATAGCTAAAATCATGCAAATAAGTATCTGAAGGCATGCAAAAATACAAGTTTATAATGAAACTGAACTCACGCGTTATGGAGAATCTGGTAATGGAGTAATCCCCTACATCTCGGATTCGGATTCTGATTCTGCAGTAACAGTTTCGCTGTCGGAACTCTCTGTAGGGTTTATAATTATGCTCTCTATTACGTTGTCGACGATGCCATCCAGCTCCCACATTTTGTTTTCTTCTTTGAGCACATGATGAATAGCCTTTTTCCATGTTTCGTCGCTGATCTCCGAAAATGCTGTGGTAAGCAATGGCCTGATATTATTCAACTTAAATGTTCTATTGTTTCTCGCTACGAATCCTTTAATTTGGCTCCAAATAAGCTCAATTGGATTTAAAATCCAGTGATATGGTGGAAGCCTGATACCTCATGACCAGCTGACCTTGCCATTTCATCGATTACGTATTTATCACAATCGCTGGCATGCTTTACTACAAGTTCCAGTAGTTCTGCCTTAATAAGGGATTCATTTACAACTTCATTTTTTGCACGCAGCCACTCAATAATGTCTTGTTTCTTCCAGGATGTATTTGGTTTCTTTTCGACACGAACGCTGTGGTAAGGAGCATTGTCCATCACAATTATGCTGCTTGGTTCCAGTTTTGCTAACACACTCGCAAACCACTGCTGAAACACATGTCCATTCATATCTTCATGGTAATCACCTGTTTTCTTTGACTCAAACAGTAGTAGACCATCTTCCACAAAACCACTATCACTTCCTATATGAGTGACAATCAGTCTTCGGCCTTTTCCACTGGGCTTTTTTAAACCAGAAGACATACCTTGCAAAAATGCTTGTCTTTCAGTCTTAATAGTCGAGTCACGCCATAGTTTACTTGTCGTAAGCCCTTCATTCACCCAAGTCTCGTCTAGGTAGTATATTTTGCGATTTGTATCCCGGTATTGTCTGATTCTCCTTAAATAACGTCTTCGCCACACAGCAATATCGCCTCTGTCTCTCAGTACATTTTTCTTGCCCCTTTTTTCATTCACAAACCCCAGCTGTATAAGCAATCTATACAGACTAGATCTGCTGAAATTTGGTAAATCTGCATCCTAATTTACAGCAGACAAAATTTTATTTATGTTAGGGAGTTCGTTTCTAAAGAAAAAAAACTATGCACATGACGACGTACAGCAGTTTTAACGAACTCATCGCATTCTCCGAGCACGCGCTTTTCTTTATTCCTGCGTTTGCCTGGAGTGGTAAGTTTTCCTGTTTTCTCAACTTCACGTCGCGATGTTCCTATGGACCTAACACTCACACCTGTAAGTTCGGAGCACAACTGTTCGACTTCCCTCACTAACAAAGACGGATTCTTCTCTGTGAGTGCATTAAACACATGCAACACAATTCTTTTCTCACCGCTTTGTAATGGCTTACCCTTACGATGCTTCAGCGAAAAACTGGCGGTAGACTCTGCCATTATACATATAATAAGTACATGCGCAATAAACGATGGATAAAATAACGTATCTCTCGAACGCGCACAGTACACCTTCTAATGACAATACATGACTAATCCAGTTCAGAACAAGGTCAGTGATAAAACTCTTATAAACAAATATAAACAAATATATGTAATTCAAAACCGCTAAAGCACGTGCTCTTGTGTAATCAGAAAGGCAGGCCTAGATGCAAAGGAACCTCCTCTTTACTTTGTTTAAGAATTAACATGCATTTCAGATAAATTAACTCTGTTGCGTAATATATTTAATTGAAACAGTTATGAAAGTAAATATTTGACAATTCTCTTTCAACATATAAAGATATATCACCATGTTAAATAACGAACTAATTTTTACCGCAAAACAGTCTCTACCAAACAGCAGCCAATGAGAGGAGATGAGGTCACGTGACCGTTAAGAGATTACCGGGCAAGCTTACGTGAAACAAGGTATAGACTCGGGAAAGGCTCGTTATGCCTTAACTTTGTCCGTCAATGAAGCAGCGGTGACTACTAAGTTGCCTGCTTAAGGGATCCGCAGACGCTATAACGCGTCACTGACGCTCTTTGTCACGTCAGTTACTAATAACGGGAGCTCGGGACTGGCTATCCCAGCTAAGCGTTTCGGAGACGTATCACTTTCGCTGGTGCCACGGAGCTACACTGTTTCCATAATTTCATTAAGAATAACCAACTGAGAAAGTTCGTCCCAACATTTCAGACAGACTGTTTTCAAATTCGAATGCAGCAACAATTAATTAAAATACAATACGTACCTAAAAAATTTAAAAATATTTTTGAATTAGTATTCTAGATGTTAATGTTCGTGTTATCTTTATTTTACTGTTTGAAACAATTACTTCATACGTTGCAATTGTTTGTTGAAATGTGCTGACAAAGGAAACTCTAAAAGAAAAAAAAAAAAAACAGAGTTAAAATGTTCAAATAACACTGTTATTACTCGGCGAGTTTTGAACAAGCATACCTCTATAGGTCTTCCTTTTACGGGCAATTCAGTACCCTTTGAATATTGTTGGACCTTCCTTGAATGAATTGTTCACTTTTATGCAGGCAAAGGCTATTGAACGTTATCAGTTTTATAGGAATCTAGAATACGAATAGACATAGAAATCACTATCTAACATGCGTTTACAACGTTACTTCTCTAAATTCCACATCGAATTATATTAACGTGGAAGCTTTGCTGTGTCTAATCCACACTTCTGAATCCATTTCGGCAACTTTGTTCAATTTATGCAACCCTTAAAAGGGAAGAAAGAAGGAAGAAAGAATGAAAGAAACGAAGAAGGAAGGAAATAAGAAAAGAAGGAAAGAAAGAAAAACAGAAAAAGAAGGAAAGAAAGAAGGAAGGAAGGTAAGAGAGAAGGAAGGAAAGAAAGAAGGAGGGAAGGAAAGAAGGAAGTAAGGAAAGAAACAAGGAAGGAAAGAAAGAAGGAAGGAAAGAAGGAAGGTAAGAACGAAGGAAGGAAAGAAGGAAAGAAACGAGGGAAGGCAGGAAAGAAGGAATGAATGAAGTAAAGAAGAAAAGAAGGAACAAGCTGTGAAAGAAGGAAGGAAAGAAAGAAGGAAAGAAGGAAGGAACGAAGGAACGAAAGAAGGAAAGAAGGAAGGAAAGAAGGAAGGAAGGAAACAAAGAAAGAAGGAAGGAAAGAAGGAAGCAAAGAAAGAAGGAAGGAAAGAAAGAGGGAAGGAAAGAAAGATAGAAGGAAAGAAAGAAGAAAAGAGGGAAAGAAGGAAGGAAGGAAAACAGAAATAGTGAAGGAAGGAAGCAAAGAAGGAAGGAAAGAAGGAATGAAGGAAGCAAAGATGGAAGGAAGGCAGGAAAGAAGGTATGGCTCCCTACGCTTAAGGCAGCCATCCACAAATTGATTTATTGGGTTTGTAATAGGTATTTCATTCTGTTTGTACAGATGTATTTTCAGACGTGGCGCATCACCTTGCTCGGATGTGTGCGAGTGACGTCATGGGAATCAATGGTAGGTGTAAGATCTCTGCTTTTTCCAGCAGATTGCTGATAAAGCTAGTGGGTTAGGTGGCAGATGTCTAACTTGACACCCCCGTTCCTTCCAAATAAACAAGTGAACTCGACCATAAACTACTGCGCAACATTACGCCATACGGCACGTCTACAGACGGTTTCAACGGCTCTGAAATTTAACAGCTTGTGAGTGTGCATTTTAATTGATACTCCAATTTTAAAATGTCTTCATCTCCCAATATTCGAATTCCTCCACATGATGCAACTCTTGCCCAATGTAGCGAAATTTTGGGCAGTGATGTAAACTGTTAAATAAATCAATTTTTGAACATTATTTATTTAGTACATATTGATTCTACAGTTAAATATTTAAACTTAATTAGTTAAAAAATAACATAAGTGTTTTACCTACACTGTTTACAACCAAACAAATTAAATTTTAAGGCTGTCATCTGTAATCGTTCGTCGACAGAGGCGTTTTGAAGAGGTGTGCAAAATTAGAGTTGTGATTTTAGCAAATAATTAATTCCTCGTTAATAATGCAAATTAGCTATTCAAATTTTTATATTTTAGTTTCAGAGAAAATGCCTATCACACATAATATAGGCGGTTGATAAGAGAAAACAAACTTGAGCATTTTAGTACCTTTTCCGCTGGTTTGATTTAGGAGAGAAGTCTGTTGAAACAATAAACTTTTGTTCCATCCGTTCCTCTCATATTCCTCTCTGATTTTAAATAACATCTCCGCAAGGTTTGGTTTTGGGATTCCTTCAGAAAATCCCTAAAATGTCCTAAAACGTACTTAGATACAGGAATAACTTTAATACTGGCAGTAATTTCTTGCTATAGAAACCATATTTATAGGTATAGGCATGCTGTCCAAGAGGGCAACACGTTCTTACACTTCAAACAACTTTCGGAATAAAGGACTCTCAGCATTCATATGGTGTTTTGTAAAATCAGGAACAAGAATATTTTATCATACACAAACTTCGTACTAAGTAGTCCAAAGGTATTTTTCCTACTTTGTACCCATATTTAAGAAATTATGTGGTAGATTTTCATAATGATTTCAAAGCTTACAAAACTATTCATAAATACCAATCATAGATTATAGAAATGCACCAAATTGGAAAGAAATATCAACTTTGGAATATCATTTTTTTAAAAAATCATTGATCTATTATAAACAAAAGGTCAGGAAAAATTCATAATAAACATTACTTAACCGCATTTAACTGTACAGTGTGTAACATGCAAAACAATTATTTCCTGCTCGCCTCGGTAGCGTAGATAGTAGCATATCTACCTCACGTTCAACAGGTCCCGAATTCGACTCTTGGTCACGGTGAGTTACCTGGATATGGTTTTATTCGGGGTTTTCCCTTATCATAAAAGACGAATGTCGGATAACTCTAAGCTCCATGGACCCTGGGCCCATTTGAGCATCATTTCACCCTTTCCACTGAAGCGAAAAAAATGGATGGTGGCGCAGGGTGGAGCAAACAGATACTCTCAGGGTATGCGTAGATATGTATGAGTAATGGCACTCTAATGGCACTGGAATGCAAGTTTCAAACTGGTTTAATGACTGCTTCTCTTTATCATCACATCAAACTCGAAGTTGCCGACAAAGGGTTACCAATATCACTGTTTAGAGATACTGTATGTGGAATGCTTATTACTCGATTATGCTTAATTCGTTACGTATAAACCGGCAGGTATCTTTTCTCATCGCTTCTCGTCTGCCTTCGCCCAAGACAGAAGCAGATGACCGTCTCAATCAGCCTCCAGCCACGGACTGTCTGTCCTCACTGTGCCCAGCCACGTTTGTGTGCCACTTTCACCTCTGGAAGCCTTCTTTATTCACCAGAAAACTCCTTTGTGACTATTCTGTTAATTGTGATTATTGGTCTCGATTATGCCATTAATTAGGGTCCGAAGAATAACTTTTCAAACGGAGTCAAGTGTTACTCATTTATAATTCCTTCCTGCTAAGAAACCCTCTTTCTCCCGTGTCTTTTGTTACACTATTCAACTCAAATGCACGTACTCGCGTTTCACAAAGATATAATGTTCCTCTGAAATCCATTTCGATTCTTTACACAATGTCTCTCTAACAAGTATGACACATCCGAAATTTATAAAAGTTGACTATTATAAGGAAATGATTGAATATCTTGTGAAATCCCACATTTTAAATGCCAACTCTCCTCAAGAGGTGATAAAGGCAAATTGCGTCGAATAAACACGAACACTTTATTTGATTCGTATTAGATATGAGATTTTGTATTCTTTTCTTATTTTGTTATATCTCAGTTCATTTTAGATCTGAAGTACCTTACAGGTGCAATTTTGTCATGTTCCGTTATCAAACAAACACCACCTGTGCTTTTTATTTGGGTTTATATTGCTACATTGTTATTTATTCCCGTAAACTCTACGCCAGTTTAAGTATTACTGATTTGTTACAAGTGAGGCCAAAATTCTTTGTTTAGAATCCAACAATGTTTAAATACGTTAGTATACTACTGTCTTTACAAAATACGGGTTAACATATAATGATGTAATAATTAAAATATTTGAAGTGATAAAACCAAGCATTGAAAGTATTGTGACTTTGTGGGTTCGTACAATTAAAAGTGCAATTGCAAAAACTCAAAATGTGCTTCTTTTCCACCGAATTACAGTTGGAACACTTGCCGAGCACATGGAATTACGTAGCGCACACAATTACAATCCACCAGATTTTGTGTCACAGGTCCACTCCACACTCACTATTACGTAACACTGCACTCTAGAGCTGACTAAAAACTCCTCTGATACACGTACGCAGTCTTCCAGTCCGTTCTCTAGCACTGCGCTCCTCACGGCTGCTCGCCTAGAACTCAACTGACTCGTCCACTTCAGCCCTTATATAAGATGATCGCTGTTTCTGGAAGCTTCGCGGTGCGGAACGTCATTCCGATGGTTTCAGACGTCAGGGGGAGGGGAAAGAGACGGCTAGTGATTCTTTTCCAAACATCCCCTCAGTTAGCGCTACACAGATCAATGGGTAGGTGTGGTCTGAATGCTTCCTGTCTGGCCCCTACCTGCCATTCGGTCGTGCCTTCCGATAATTGGGTGAGAGTATAGAACAAAAGTACTCCGTGAGATACAATTGTTAAGTATTGTAAAGTACAGAGTAAAAGTTAGTGAGCAAAACAAAAGCAATGATTTCTATCTGCATACGTGCATACTTTCGTATCTGCCTACCTACTTACTACAAAACTACCTTCAACCTTCCTACCTACCCAACTATCTACCAACCTAACTACCTACTTACCTCCTACTTACCTTTCAACGTTACTATTTACCTACTTATGTTTTATTTACCTACATGCCTGCCTAGATACCTATATACTTACCTACCATCCCTGGCTACCAACCTAACACCTAGCTACCTATCTACCTATCCACCTACTTCCTACCTACCTACTAGCTGTCAACCTGCATACCTCCCAATTACCTATCTACCTACTTCCTATGTACCTATCTACTATCCAGCAGTTGCTAAATTTGCGAAAGTACAGTGAGCGACTCTCGTAATTTATGTTTGTTATTAAAACTCTTTTTTAACTTAACCTGTTACGTTTAAACTTTTTTAGCACTTTACTTTAGAAGTATAACTACATTTAATAATATAAAATTATATGCGTAGCAGTACTTAGAAGTGGCACTTTTTAGTCCTTATAAAATTTAGTTCAGCTTATCTCAATAGTTTGAAAAGCAGTTGTATCAGAAGATGCCATTCACAAAGCTGTTGAAAAGAAATAGTGAAATAACACTCGTAGGTATTTCCAAAGAACGAAATCATATAACATGCAACATCTTGAATACACAGCAGCAGTTACCAATAATTTATGTAAGCAAAATTACCCCTAAAAGGTACTTTTAGGTTACTTCTCTATTCCGAATTATGTAGTAGAAATGCTTTCCTTCTTTTGTGAAGTGGTGCAAAATTCATTGCGAAATAGCAGATGCAGGTACTATTATTAATAAAATATGTATAAGATAATAATATGCGTATATCTCAATATAAGATGTCAACACAAAATGCTGTGAACGTCCTTTTGGCAACTTTAGTATTTAGTCTCTACCCTTATCTTTAGTGCAATAAATTTAATATTCTTAAAAACAAAGAGGTTAAGATTTGTTGACAGAAACGCTAATATTTACAAAATTTAAAAAAAAAATTTCATTACCAAACTTAGACCTTTAACGTTTCCTTTCCAAATATCATCATATTAGCGGTATCCACAGCTCGTGGTGCTATATACTGTAGGAATGGGTGTCACGAGTATTAGGCAACCAGTATTTCAAAATCTCAGCATGACGTCAGATGATACAGGATAATAACTTGAACGTTGATGCTGCTAGCTTCTACTTTAAGGTCCAGGCGTTTAAATTTTCTTTTCTATAAGGGAATTTAGATTTTAGAGCATACTACTGTGCTGCTTGAGTCCAGTGTGCCAACAGCATAAAGCATGAAAAACTGGAGACACTCATAATACTGTTCGAAATAGTGCTATAGGCTATTTTATAATTAGACTAATATAACAACTAAAGCGATCGCGGTAGTAGAGCGGAGGCCAGCTCCTATCATGTGGTGCAGAAATTCCAGTGGCCTTGGTTACATATGAATCTAGTCCATTTGGATGCACGGAGGTTAGCTGCGAACTTTACTCAAGCCAATTAAGTTCGATTAGTCTATGTTATTCACAGAACATTAATTAAGCAGTTTTACTGTTTAGCCTTGTCAGCATCATCAGCAAACCAGAGGAATCTTAGTACCGTATTATGACCTTAATTGCTTTGCTTTTCGTGTCCTTTTCTTATCATTTCTTGTCCTTTCAATTCCCCTGACACATATTTGGTAACAAGCTCTATGCTCCCTGGGCTCATTTGCGCATCATTTCACCCATTGCATTCATCGTCCGATATGACTTAAACGTTGAAGTATGTAAAAATACAAAAAACAAGCCCTCATTTCTGCCTGCCTTGGTAGCGTAGATGGTAGTGTGTCTGCCTCACGTTCAAGAGGTCCCAAGTTTGAATCTCGGTTAGGGTGAGTTACCTGAATAAGGGTTTTTCCGTGGTTTTCCCTTATCCTAGAAGATGAATGTTGGGTAGTTCTAGGCTCAATGGATCCCGGACTCATTTGAGCAACATTTCACCAATTTCATTCATCGTTCGATATGACTTAACGTTGGAGGACGTGAATAAGAAAAAACCACCTTTGTTTCAGACGTGTGAATGCAGTTCAACAACTTCCCACATTAAACAATGCGTCGGGGAGTTACACATTGCTAGAATGAGCGTTCGCTTTAGCAAGTAAAATGAATATATTATTATACATTATGTATATTATATATAATTATATATATATATATATATATTATTCCACGCCACGTGGAGGACTCTGAGAAGAAAGCAAGCCATATGCTTACCTTCTTAAAGCTGCAGAATTTAATGTTACAGAAATGGGATGACTTTGTTCCACATTACTGCCCTCTTCTGCATATACGTGCTATGAAAAGGAGTACTCTTTTTTTTTTTTTTTTTTTTTTTTTTTTTTTTTTTTAAGTTTTACGTCCTCCACCATTTAGTCATATCGGACGATGAATGAAAATGGGTGAAATCATGCTCAATGCGTCCGGGGTCCATGGAGCTTAGAGTTACCCGATATTACTCTTGAAGGATAAGGGAAAACCCCGTGAAAAGCATATACAGGTAACTCACCCTGACCGAGATTTGAACTCGGGACCTCTTGAAAGCGAGGCAGACATGCTACCATCTACGCTACCGAGGCGGCCGAAAAGGAGTATGAAATGCCTAGCCAATGTATTGTTAAATTTACCATATTCATTTTACATTTTCTCAATGACTACTAAAGATAATCCAAAGAAACTTTTATGGTATAATGGTGCATGTGTTTACAGTTTACTAATATATATTCAATGCCATATTATGATTCTGAAGAAAACTGAAATTATTTTAGATGACATACCGTTTTTCCTTAATATTTTTAAGTAGTTAGCTTTGTACTAACTCTACCATAATAGATCTGCATAATTACAATAGCATCATGAATATGTAGTAAAAATGTAAAATGTTAGATTATAGAGATTCATCAATTACCGGACCTTTCTTCAGTGGTTCTTTAATAAATGCAGTTAAAAGTGGTTTTATCGATAGTTAACGCTATGAAGAAATCTAAGCTAAAACTTTCCAACACTGTAATCTTCATCACCTCGAATCTCATACCAATGCAATCTGTTCCTTCTTCTCAGAGATCTTGCTGCTTCTGCCATAGCACTGGCTATAATCTCTGCTTTTTTTGTAATGGAGGTCTAAGACTGAATTACTATATTTTTAGTGTCAGCCTTCACATCAATGTGATTTGGAACCTTGGTTCTGGCTACATTACTATCATTGAATGGGATTAATCGCAATGTACACCCTAAACCTTAGGTTTTTTAGTTCTACGAACAGGTTGTTGTGGACTTGGAGCACACGTAATGAATGGCCTTTCCTTTTATAAAACTACAAAACTTCTCCGGTCGGTTCCTCATATCATGAAACATATTTATCTTTACCATGCACTTCCAAAGGGTAAGACACACATTGTAAATATCTAAGAATGTGCCCCCAAGTGTGAAAATTATTGTCAATATATATATATATTAAACGTAATCTTCCGACTGTGACAATTCAGATATGTATAACACTATTATTGGCTACAAAGAATGTGCCCCCAAGTGTGAAAATTATTGTCAATATATATATATATATATATATATATATATATATATATATATATATATATTAAACGTAATCTTCCGACTGTGACAATTCAGATATGTATAACACTATTATTGGCTACATACCAAGGAATATCTCTGGTTTCAAGACCATTTCCATGTCTATTGAAACTATAGTAGAGAGAGAGAAGCAAGCTTTCTAGCATTTTTACACCTGCATTGTCAGTTGCTATCCTCGCTCCGTATAGAATGGTTAACTATGTTGTAAGGTTTGATGTGCTTAAATGGATGGGCAATTATTTTCCATCTGTACTCATTTGGTTGAAATGTCAAACTTTCGCACTCTAATGCACAATTTTCAAAGACCCTTTAGCTCTTTCTCCAAAGATCTTCAGAGAAATTGGGATTGATAATTTTCCCTGGGCAGGAAACAAGACTGGTTTGGATTATGAGCGGAGGCGATTCCTCACTGAACCTACAGACGTAAAGTGCTCTGCGGGTGAGCTCCAAACGTGAGCTGGAGGTCCTTCCTATTGACCCCAAGGTTCACTTCGCAGCCGCCGGCTGCACGAGGTTCGACACCTGCCCGCCACAACAGAACAGATGACTGCAACGCCACCCATATTACGAGAACAGCGGTAGTAGTACGGAAAGTTCCCATGGTCCAGCACCACGCAGGTCCTCCGTCAACTGTTCCTTAAAAAAGAAATAAATATAAAAAAGCATTAAAAATGAAAGTGAAGTGAATGGGAGTTGCGAAGTTGCGAAAAGTAAATTAACCAGCCCAACATTTGCCTAGTGAGCAAACGAAACCGCGACGTTGGCCAACTACCGGGGATCGAGCCAGTGACCTCACGAATGCGTATCGCACACTTTGACGTAACGTCACCTCGCTCGGTTGATTTTCTGTCGTAAAATAACAAGTAAATGGTGAGCTGAAACATTTAATTTTCTACACTTGCAGTTACACCGAGGGCACTAAAGGATGCATTCTTCAATGTACAAATATACATGTACACACATATACAGGCATATATAATTGTAGAGCAGAAAAACAGTACTAAGTTAAGCATTTGTTAAAAATGGAATCCGTGATGTTAAGAGTCTTTGAGTGTGTAACCTGTTTTTCGGTGTATCTGGTGTTAATAAAGTGCGCTCGGATACAGCTTTAATAACAGTCACTAGAGGTGTCTGATGTTCAATGCAGCATTTGTGTTGTGAAGCCTACTGGATATTACATAATAGTTCTTTCAGTACAAACAGCACAGTGCACAAATTGTTAGTTTCTCACTGTGTACCAGTACTCATTAATTGAGGCAGAACGTACACACATACAGTGTGTGTTACATTTTATATGGATTTTCGAAAGAAAATGTTTCATGAAGTGATGTTTCCCTTATGTTCTGCAGCACTGCTATTAATGTACTCTATCAGAAAACCCTTGATTCCATCTTCAAAAAGCTTAATTTTAGAATATCCTTTCAAATGTACTATTTTCGGCACGTTTTCTTATTACCACATATAATGCAATTTGTAACTCATGATTATGCTATTTTGGATTCTGAACTATCAAGATATTGAATCACGTATTGGAATAACGTAGCTTTGTATCTAAAACATTTGCGCCCCTCGCGTGTGTATATGCCTAATCATACAAGATAACCAAATTTTATGAAACATTGCGTGGTATAAAACGCACTTCAGCTACGGCTTAGATTATAGAATACAGCACACCTTGACTACTTTCCTCTAAGATAGCGGAACTGAAGCACGAAATAAAAAATTGCAATATATCGCTTTTCTTTACTTTGTTTCAAAAATTGTTACACAAACGTTAACGTGTATTATGTTTCTGCCAGATTTCGTTGTATGTATAACTTTTATAGCATCAAAGAACTTATATCCAATTTCCGTTACTATGTTAGTAGGTTAAAATTAGCGGTTCCAGAACAGACCCAAATGAGCAAGATGGCGGCCATGCGCAATCGGTATGTTTAGTGGATTAAGACAGTGTTTAGGTAGGCAGTCAATCCTCTTAATTTGCTGTAACTTATAATGCTGTGTCTTGAGATGTGACCAGAGCTTGTCTTGAGTTGCGATCTGAGGCTCTAGGGTTAAGGGTTGCAGGTTTTAACAGGTGGGACTGCTGGTATGGGAGGTTAATAGCTATAGGATTTAATGGTTAGCTCCTGTGGCATGATCTTAGGCTCTAGGGTTAAGAGTTTCACAGGTGATGTCTGTTGGTCTGGAGGTGAAGTCTGTTGGTCTGGATGGTTTAGAGCTGTAGGATTTAGAGACTAGGTCCTCAGGTATGATCTGGGACTCTAGGGTTAAGGGCTGCAGGGTTTCTTAGGTAAAGACTGTTGGTCTGGGAGGTTAATAGCTATAGGACTTAGAGGTTAGGTCTTGAGGTATGATCTGGGGCTCTAGGGTTAAGGGTTGCAGGTTTTAACAGGTAGGGTTGCTGGTATGGGAGGTTATTACCTATAGGATTTAATGCGGCATGAGCTCTAGGGTTAAGGGTTGTAGGGTTCATAGCTAAATGTTGTTGGTCTAGAGGATAAAGACCATAGGGTCTTTTATCTATGTTTTATAGGCTGAGGTATGGTCTTATAATTTTGAAGTTAAGTTTGCTAGTCCAGCAATTAAAGGCGGTTAATCTTGGGGCAAGTCCTACTCTTCTGCTTTACTATGTCATCCTATTATAAACTAACCTAATATACTCCTTCATTTCTACCTTTTTCATCATTCTTTATTGTAACCTAGCTGTGTTTTGCTAGTGGCTTCCTTTGTTGCACCTGTTAACCTAATTGTTCTCTTTCCTTAAGTTCCTCTATTCTACCACTTTAACCTAACCTAATATATCCCATGGTTTTAGCTTCTTGATCATTGTTGAACCTAGTTGATTCTGGTATTAACATTCGTTCTCTTTTCTTAAGCTGCCCCGTTTTTTACCTCCTTAACCTATCCTAAGCATGTTTCTTTTCTCATGCTAACTACTTGTATGTATGATGCAAAGTTTTTAGGCATATCGATATTAGAGCTATCTTTGTCACTACAAGAGGTATATGTGCTGATTACAGATCTTTATACAGTAAATTTAACCCTTTGTGTATCTGCTTCTCTTTTCCTAAAATTGAGGTTCTTTTGTTGCTAGGGTTTCTTGTTTTTCGTACCTTCTCTATGCTTTCAGGAACTCTATCCCGCTTTGTTATGTTTTGAGGTCTTATGCTTATATCTTAGGCTTTTTATTAAGCCTTTTGATCTGAAAGGCTGTGTATATTGGTTATGTTCCTCATCTCTTTTGGTCACATGGTTAGATCTTGAGGCATGATCTTAGGACCAGGGTTTAAAGGATGTAGGTCTCATAGCTTAAGCTCGCAGGTCTGAAGGTTAAAGGCTGTAGGTTTAGCGGTTAGGTCGTATGGATTCAAGGTTAGAGCTCTCGGTCTAGAGTTTAAGGCTGTAGGATCTGGAGGTTACGTATTGAGGTATGGTCTGAGGGCTCTAGGGTTGAGTTGTAAACTTCATAGCTAAAGGTTGCTGGTCAGGAGGTTAAAAGCTGTAGGATCTGGAGGTTAGGTATTGAGGTATGATCTCGGAGCTCTAGGATTAAAAGCTATAGGCTTCATAGCTAAAAGTTTGCCAGCTAGAGATATCTTCTTTACTGTTAGAGGTATATTTGCAATGGTCTAGGCGTACAGTTTTCTTACATTTTTTCATGCAGATTGATGTCTTCGTACTCTTGTGTCTTTTTCAAGCTTTTACCCCCTATGCATCGCCTTGTAATAAGTCGTTACGCTAAACCAATGTTCTAATGCTATTTCCATGCTTTTTCAGATGTTATGAGGTTTATGCGCGTTTCAGGGATATTTTAGACCAAGTTACGTTACTTAATTCATTTTATAACTAATTAAGAAGTTTTTCAAGGATATTTCAGATTACGAGATAGTAGTTACTTTTTAAATTTACCTATTTTAACATTAACTAAAGTGTGTTCAGTTAGCTTATGTGGTGAGGTAGACGTCCCTCGTCTTTTTTCTCTGGACTTGGGACCAGCGTCAGAATTTGTTTTCTGAACGGTAGACTTAACGCCCTCCTCTGCTCTTATTATGCAGCTGTTTTCATGCTTAGATATTTTAATGCTACGTTCTAGTGTTTATTTCTCGGAATGAAAATTATTTTTTTTCTGCTCTAGGGTTCCTTCTTTCATTCGCCGTTCAAAAGACGGTAATGTCCATGGGCATATGTGGATACTCCATCATCTGCAATTACTCTCTTGTCATCATGTGGAGATAGGGATATTTTGTTCACTTCCACTGACGTAACATTATGTCGACGGGACATAATTAGGTTCATTGGCGTTCTTATGATTTCTCTGCTTTTAAGACAGTCCACATAGCTCTCAAAGGTGATGTACTGTTTAATGGCACAATGTTTTATGCCTTTTATCTTCTTGATTATGCCTCAATCGATGTCGAGTGCATACATCTTCGGTCTCAGTCCAACAAAACGACGAATGATTTTTCCATTGGCTTCATCTCTAAATTTTCCCAACACTTTCTTGTTTTTTGTAGAATGGCATATATGGTCGCTAGGATAATCAGCAGTATCCAGATGTTCCAGAAAACGTAACTTATCCTGGTATATATCTCCGGTAGTCACACGATGGATGAAAGAGTCAGTATCCATGTACATGAGCTTCAGATTTTCAAGCCCGTAATACGGCATTAGCACATCATAATGATACCAATACATCAAGGTCTTCGAGATATCCAGCACACACATCCCAATGTATATAGGTTTGTTGAAGACTATCTCTCGTGACGCCATGTGTACTGCAGCCAGATTAGGTCCATATATAGTTCTATCAATAAATGTAGGCTTAGCAACCAGTTTTTCCAATGTCTTCCAATCGGTGACAAGTCGTATATTCAGCCGGTTTCTGATGTTTTCCATAGTTTTACCAAACATGGCATTGTTAAAAAGTTTGTAAAGATCCTTCTCGAAATCATTTCTCGATCCTTGTCGTAGCCGGTTATTGAATTCCCCATAAGGCTTTAACCAACGTGACTGTTGAAATTGTAGCACCCGATGGATTTTAGTCAGTTGTAACCCATGACTAAGGGCTTGCTTCAAGGTCATGTAATGCACCACATACCTAGTTCGTGATCCAAGGTGAGGAATTAGTTTCCTTGTAGAAGAACCCGGGGGCTTGATACACTCAGGTAGGAACGGTAAATCATTGTGTAGGTCATGGAGTTCTGTAGGATATTGAAGGTCCACTTCTAAGATGTATCCGAGAGGGTCATCTTCTCGTAGTATATCTAGGTTGATATCTTCAGGAGAAACCCACTTAAATCCCCCGTAAGCAAGGGGTTTCCGCATCGCCCACGCATACTGATTATTTGAATCCTCGTACGTAATATATTGAGAGGGTTTACTTGAGTCATACTCCTTCATGTAGTGATTGTTCGCTTCTGCATACCGATGAGAAACTTGGCATAATCCTCCTCTTATACCTGCTTCAACCATGAGTAGCTGGTCATAATCCTGTAGTAATTCCAGTTCAATTCGTGTGTACAACAGCATTGCATCCCACGTAAGTCCGGGTGATGTATAATAATGTGCGGGATCAACTTTATGGGTTTTCAGGGTCTGCTCTCTGAATGTTTCAAACACATCTGCTAGTAGAAGGACATCCGAAGTTAAGTAGAGGTCACTGTACTCGCCTAGTGTTCTGATGTTGAAGTGACTCCATACGGTTTTTGCATGCTGATACTCTGCATCACTAATTTCTTCTCTGTTTAACTTACTGTAGAATGCTTCTCTCGGAGGAAGTTCTGTCTCACTCAAAACATCCCATGATGTAACGTAATCATAGGGAAACACACCTTTACGCATCATCAAATCGATCTTCTCTGCTCCAAAGTACTTCTGAGTTTCAGGATATGATGTTAGATTTTTTGCTAGTTTATCCAAGCTGGTACTAAGGAAGAGATAGGTATCCACAAAACGAAGTTTAATGTCGTCAACATACTTGGAAAATGATATATAACTTTCCTCAGAGCTAGGAATAACTTCTACTCTATCGCTAGTACAGCCTAACTCCTTAACAATGAAATGGGAGTCATATCCACTCAGGTTATGTATGAAGACAGGAATATAATTAGGCGTTTTACAGGTTAGATTACACTGATTATGTAGACTTCCCCGATATTCACCACTTATATGATCATGATCTCGTACTTTCCAGTTATCGTCGGTAAATTCTTTACCACATAAGTAGCATTCTGTAGAAGATTCGAATGATTTTTGTTGCTTATCTGTCAGAGTTAATGGAGCACCAGTTTTGTATACAGCATTAATTTTCTTTGCGAGAGAACTTACATACTCCATAAACTTCGGTGCAGCATCATAACCTCGATATACATAGGGTTCAGTAGGAAGAGCAGTCTGTAAACCTTCAATTGTAGCTGAGGATTTGACATAAACACAGAAACTCATAGGAATATGCTTCTGATATGGAACTGTATAAGACGTTTCGGGATTAGAAGAACACCCGTGGTAAGGGGTAAGAATGCTTTCAAAGTCAGCGTATATGACATAAGGTAATTTCAACTTCCTTTCATGATTCTTGAATCTAACAATAGATTTCTCCTTAGTTGGCATAACAATCTTAGCAACTCCGTGTTGGCTACATATTTTTCTATGCTCATTTAACCTCTCAACTCCTCCATTTCGATACTCAAAGTGCGTAAAACAGCGTTTGCAGATGCAGAGTTTTCCCTCACATTTGGTTTTTTGTTGATGAATAAGTCTCTCGAAATTCTTTATATAAACGTAATGATGACGTCCAGCTGAATTGCTTAATAGAAGCAGGTCGCGATGATCGGACAGTTCTTCATCGATAACCGTCATAGGAAACACTTGATTTTTCTCATCCAGTCCGAAAACATTTATAGAGATGTTATTTTTTCGTTCAAATTTCGGGATGTCAGTCAGGCTCGTAGGAAACGAGAGGCAGGAAAAGTCATATCTCTCTTGAAGATCCTTATACTTGCTAACACGATGAGGATTCTTCTGAATGAACTTGGCGAGAACAGCATACATAAAACACTTTTCATCTTCATAATTCTGTGGATTTATGCAGGCTCCTTTAGCTCCAATAGAGGTCGGTAGAGGGATGTAACTGGTTCCCCTCAGTCCATTATTCTTGTTGATTCTAACACGCACACCATCAACAGCTAATAAAGCCCAGCTGCTTCCTTTAAGTTGACTTTCCTCCATTTCAGTACAAAGTTTCTTGAATTTACTTTCCAATATGGCGTCCAAGTCACTTTCTAAAAATATTGCTTGATTTGGCGTTTTAAAGGCTTTATCAGTAGTGTCACCAACGGCATTCACAAACCGACATTCAGCCATGAGGTTAATTTTCACACTTTTATGCATCCTCAGTTGCTTCTGAACGGCTTGAATTATCCGCTGTTTTGATTCCTGGAGATATGTATTCAGGTCTTGGCATGTAGAGCACTGAATGAAATATGATTTCAGTCGATCCTGGAAAGCTGTTTCATATTCTACGACATCGTCTTCATCAGGAACCATTAACAGCAATTTATGTTTGGTAGGCTCGATCTTGAGTTTCTTAGCAGCAGTTATTCTCTCGCATCGTTCTTGGTGAGTATCTCTGCGATTCTCAGTATCATAAACATTACCACAATGTTTACATTCGTAAAACCGGCCACATACCAGCTCATGTCTCTTTTTATTGTAGCTTTTCAGGAAACTCTTTGCACATATGCTACACCTATTTTCAGGTATAGTGTCTAACAGAGCTTCCATCGCTATAGTTTTTTGTTGTGTGCAGGCTAATTCTCGGGGAATATGTTGCCAAGTGAGTGTTTTGATACACTTTTCACTTCTCTTCTTCACCTTGATAAGTTATCAGCGCTACTGATGATGAATTTCACTGTAGAAGCTGATCCGCCATGCTATAAACACACTAGCGTAATTACAATCTAAGATCGATCAAGCTCTCTTTATACACTTAGCACAGACCTAATAGAAAACTTCATCATCCCCTTCACCAACGGGATTCGAAGGTGGCACTCCTATCGGAGAAAACCTAAAGGAAAACATCATCACACCACCACCACCACCACCACCACCACCACCACCACCACCACCACCACCACCACCACCACCACCACCACCACCACCACCACCACCACCACCACCACCACCACCACCACCACCACCACCACCACCTTTGTAGTTCGAAGGTGGCGCTCCTATCGGAGAAAACCTAAAAGAAAACTATTATCTTGCTACCACAGGGGTTCGAAGATGCTTCTACTATTGGAGAAAACCTAAAAAAAGAAAACTCTATTAATTTTCCAGTTTTCGATTATTCTTTAACTACTTTACAATTCACATGAGAGAAAAATTAGACAAATTAAAATTGAAAAAGGAAATAAATAGTTAGATTTGAAGATAAAATTTAGACAATTCAAACGAGTATAAACACGACTAAGCTCCGCCTTATAGTTTTAAAGTTACATTAGGAGCTCCCATTGCCACCCGTAGACACCTCTCCGTCATCTTCAACCACGTGTTCTTGATTCTTTTCACACATATCTTAACATAACAGTTATATTTTTCCCAAGTTCATCTATTACACCGTTTAACTGATCCACGGGGCAGCCTTAGAATCCTTCACTTCATCCTCAAACACACCTTCTTGAACCCCTTTGATATATTTTAACCTATTTATGTTTGTTGCTACGGGCATCCGTTCTCTTTTCTTAAGTTAAATTATTACGGACATCTTGTTATGTTTGAGTCTCATGCTTATATATTAAACTTTGTGATTAAGTATTTTGATTTGAAAGTCTATGTAAATCGGTTAAGGTAAACATCTCTTCTCAACATGAGACAAGTCATGATGTATGATCTTATGGAGTGAGCTTGTCAACACGCCTAAAAGCATTTATATACAAAGGTATATAAATTATCACACCGAGATTTGAACCCTGATCCTAAGGCGTAAATTACCATTTCAACAACAATTTAGACCTAAAGTATATATGTATACGCTATTTCATTGCGCTAACGTTATTAGTTCAAGAGTTATTTAAGATTCAAGTTATTGCGAGAGAAGCGGTTATCGAACCACGGGTCTGTAGGATACGGAATCAAATCATTCACAGCATATGTTGAATGAAAAAAAACTGCGCTTTCCCCTGCTGTTCTATGTGCAATAGATCAGAAATAGAACACAATTACATAATTCAATGGACGATGGGAACTGAACCAGGGACCCTTGAGCTACACGTTGTCAGCATATGATTAACTATGATAAGCACAACCATATAAACGTTATTTCACTTCTCTAGACCCAGTGGTTACAGAGATATTTAAATTAAACGATTCAGGACTCGAACTAAGGACTACAGGTATACAGTATATACCCTGCGGACCTAGCTAACCATATGTAAGTAATAAAGTTTATCCGAACTCTCTATCATAATTAGTTTCGGAGTTATTCCAATATAAGCAGTACTCTTCTGCACGAGATTCGATTAGGGGACCATTGATAAAACTACAAGCCAGACAGTCAGTAAGGGCACGGACACCCCTTAGCAGGCGGTAGAAAGGTACCATGCATCGTCTTTCCACCCCTGGTGGACATCCCATTGTTTACGAACCCTCTTTATTTATCACATGCAGGTGTGCCTGCGTCTTGGGACAAGGGTTTGGCAGGTCATTAATCAAGGAGTAGTAGAATTTCCTTCCTTCTGGATCAATTAGCATAATGACCTTCCCTCTGGATCAGTCAGGGGGAGGGGGGAAGGGAGGGGGGGTGAGGACCACCCAAGATGTTGCAGGTGGTATGGAACGAAGGTAATTCTACTACTCGTTGATTAATGACCTGTCAAACCCTTGTCCCAAGACGCAGGCACACCTGCATGTGATAAATAAAGAGGGTTCGTAAACAATGGGATGTCGACCAGGGGTGGAAAGACGATGCATGGTACCTTTCTACCGCCTGCTAAGGGGTGTCCGTGCCCTTACTGACTGTCTGGCTTGTAGTTTTATCAATGGTCCCCTAATCGAATCTCGTGCTGAAGAGTACTGCTTATATTGGAATAACTCCGAAACTAATTATGATAGAGAGTTCGGATAAACTTTATTACTTACATATGGTTAGCTAGGTCCGCAGGGTATATACTGTATACCTGTAGTCCTTAGTTCGAGTCCTGAATCGTTTAATTTAAATATCTCTGTAACCACTGGGTCTAGAGAAGTGAAATAACGTTTATATGGTTGTGCTTATCATAGTTAATCATATTCTGACAACGTGTAGCTCAAGGGTCCCTGGTTCAGTTCCCATCGTCCATTGAATTATGTAATTGTGTTCTATTTCTGATCTATTGCACATAGAACAGCAGGGGAAAGCGCAGGTTTTTCATTCAACATATGCTGTGAATGATTTGATTCCGTATCCTACAGACCCGTGGTTCGATAACCGCTTCTCTCGCAATAACTTGAATCTTAAATAACTCTTGAACTAATAACGTTAGCGCAATGAAATAGCGTATACATATATACTTTAGGTCTGAATTGTTGTTGAAATGGTAATTTACGCCTTAGGATCAGGGTTCAAATCTCGGTGTGATAATTTAAATACCTTTGAATATAAATGCTTTTAGGCGTGTTGACAAGCTCACTCCATAAGATCATACATCATGACTTGTCTCATGTTGAGAAGAGATGTTTACCTTAACCGATTTACATAGACTTTCAAATCAAAATACTTAATCACAAAGTTTAATATATAAGCATGAGACTCAAACATAACAAGATGTCCGTAATAATTTAACTTAAGAAAAGAGAACGGATGCCCGTAGCAACAAACATAAATAGGTTAAAATATATCAAAGGGGTTCAAGAAGGTGTGTTTGAGGATGAAGTGAAGGATTCTAAGGCTGCCCCGTGGATCAGTTAAACGGTGTAATAGATGAACTTGGGAAAAATATAACTGTTATGTTAAGATATGTGTGAAAAGAATCAAGAACACGTGGTTGAAGATGACGGAGAGGTGTCTACGGGTGGCAATGGGAGCTCCTAATGTAACTTTAAAACTATAAGGCGGAGCTTAGTCGTGTTTATACTCGTTTGAATTGTCTAAATTTTATCTTCAAATCTAACTATTTATTTCCTTTTTCAATTTTAATTTGTCTAATTTTTCTCTCATGTGAATTGTAAAGTAGTTAAAGAATAATCGAAAACTGGAAAATTAATAGAGTTTTCTTTTTTTAGGTTTTCTCCAATAGTAGAAGCATCTTCGAACCCCTGTGGTAGCAAGATAATAGTTTTCTTTTAGGTTTTCTCCGATAGGAGCGCCACCTCCGAACTACAAAGGTGGTGGTGGTGGTGGTGGTGGTGTGATGAAGTTTTCCTTTAGGTTTTCTCCGATAGGAGTGCCACCTTCGAATCCCGTTGGTGAAGGGGATGATGAAGTTTTCTATTAGGTCTGTGCTAAGTGTATAAAGAGAGCTTGATCGATCTTAGATTGTAATTACGCTAGTGTGTTTATAGCATGGCGGATCAGCTTCTACAGTGAAATTCATCATCAGTAGCGCTGATAACTTATCCAGGTGAAGAAGAGAAGTGAAAAGTGTATCAAGACACTCACTTGGCAACATATTCCCCGAGAATTAGCCTGCACACAACAAAAAACTATAGCGATGGAAGCTCTGTTAGACACTATACCTGAAAATAGGTGTAGCATATGTGCAAAGAGTATCCTGAAAAGCTACAATAAAAAGAGACATGAGCTGGTATGTGGCCGGTTTTACGAATGTAAACATTGTGGTAATGTTTATGATACTGAGAATCGCAGAGATACTCACCAAGAACGATGCGAGAGAATAACTGCTGCTAAGAAACTCAAGATCGAGCCTACCAAACATAAATTGCTGTTAATGGTTCCTGATGAAGACGATGTCGTAGAATATGAAACAGCTTTCCAGGATCGACTGAAATCATATTTCATTCAGTGTTCTACATGCCAAGACCTGAATACATATCTCCAGGAATCAAAACAGCGGATAATTCAAGCCGTTCAGAAGCAACTGAGGATGCATAAAAGTGTGAAAATTAACCTCATGGCTGAATGTCGGTTTGTGAATGCCGTTGGTGACACTACTGATAAAGCCTTTAAAACGCCAAATCAAGCAATATTTTTATAAAGTGACTTGGACGCCATATTGGAAAGTAAATTCAAGAAACTTTGTACTGAAATGGAGGAAAGTCAACTTAAAGGAAGCAGCTGGGCTTTATTAGCTGTTGATGGTGTGCGTGTTAGAATCAACAAGAATAATGGACTGAGGGGAACCAGTTACATCCCTCTACCGACCTCTATTGGAGCTAAAGGAGCCTGCATAAATCCACAGAATTATGAAGATGAAAAGTGTTTTATGTATGCTGTTCTCGCCAAGTTCATTCAGAAGAATCCTCATCGTGTTAGCAAGTATAAGGATCTTCAAGAGAGATATGACTTTTCCTGCCTCTCGTTTCCTACGAGCCTGACTGATATCCCGAAATTTGAACGAAAAAATAACATCTCTATAAATGTTTTCGGACTGGATGAGAAAAATCAAGTGTTTCCTATGAAGGTTATCGATGAAGAACTGTCCGATCATCGCGACCTGCTTCTATTAAGCAATTCAGCTGGACGTCATCATTACGTTTATATAAAGAATTTCGAGAGACTTATTCATCAACAAAAAACCAAATGTGAGGGAAAACTCTGCATCTGCAAACGCTGTTTTACGCACTTTGAGTATCGAAATGGAGGAGTTGAGAGGTTAAATGAGCATAGAAAAATATGTAGCCAACACGGAGTTGCTAAGATTGTTATGCCAACTAAGGAGAAATCTATTGTTAGATTCAAGAATCATGAAAGGAAGTTGAAATTACCTTATGTCATATACGCTGACTTTGAAAGCATTCTTACCCCTTACCACGGGTGTTCTTCTAATCCCGAAACGTCTTATACAGTTCCATATCAGAAGCATATTCCTATGAGTTTCTGTGTTTATGTCAAATCCTCAGCTACAATTGAAGGTTTACAGACTGCTCTTCCTACTGAACCCTATGTATATCGAGGTTATGATGCTGCACCGAAGTTTATGGAGTATGTAAGTTCTCTCGCAAAGAAAATTAATGCTGTATACAAAACTGGTGCTCCATTAACTCTGACAGATAAGCAACAAAAATCATTCGAATCTTCTACAGAATGCTACTTATGTGGTAAAGAATTTACCGACGATAACTGGAAAGTACGAGATCATGATCATATAAGTGGTGAATATCGGGGAAGTCTACATAATCAGTGTAATCTAACCTGTAAAACGCCTAATTATATTCCTGTCTTCATACATAACCTGAGTGGATATGACTCCCATTTCATTGTTAAGGAGTTAGGCTGTACTAGCGATAGAGTAGAAGTTATTCCTAGCTCTGAGGAAAGTTATATATCATTTTCCAAGTATGTTGACGACATTAAACTTCGTTTTGTGGATACCTATCGCTTCCTTAGTACCAGCTTGGATAAACTAGCACTAAAATCTAACATCATATCCTGAAATTCAGAAGTACTTTGGAGCAGAGAAGATCGATTTGATGATGCGTAAAGGTGTGTTTCCCTATGATTACGTTACATAATGGGATGTTTTGAGTGAGACAGAACTTCCTCCGAGAGAAGCATTCTACAGTAAGTTAAACAGAGAAGAAATTAGTGATGCAGAGTATCAGCATGCAAAAACCGTATGGAGTCACTTCAACATCAGAACACTAGGCGAGTACAGTGACCTCTACTTAACTTCGGATGTCCTTCTACTAGCAGATGTGTTTGAAACATTCAGAGAGCAGACCCTGAAAACCCATAAAGTTGATCCTGCACATTATTATACATCACCCGGACTTACGTGGGATGCAATGCTGTTGTACACACGAATTGAACTGGAATTACTACAGGATTATGACCAGCTACTCATGGTTGAAGCAGGTATAAGAGGAGGATTATGCCAAGTTTCTCATCGGTATGCAGAAGCGAACAATCACTACATGAAGGAGTATGACTCAAGTAAACCCTCTCAATATATTACGTACGAGGATTCAAATAATCAGTATGCGTGGGCGATGCGGAAACCCCTTGCTTACGGGGGTTTTAAGTGGGTTTCTCCTGAAGATATCA
This sequence comes from Mantis religiosa, assembly GCA_030765055.1. Taxonomy (NCBI): domain Eukaryota; kingdom Metazoa; phylum Arthropoda; class Insecta; order Mantodea; family Mantidae; genus Mantis; species Mantis religiosa. The sequence continues at coordinate 310,454,190 of CM060948.1, read as the reverse complement.
ACCTAGATATACTACGAGAAGATGACCCTCTCGGATACATCTTAGAAGTGGACCTTCAATATCCTACAGAACTCCATGACCTACACAATGATTTACCGTTCCTACCTGAGTGTATCAAGCCCCCGGGTTCTTCTTCAAGGAAACTAATTCCTCACCTTGGATCACGAACTAGGTATGTGGTGCATTACATGACCTTGAAGCAAGCCCTTAGTCATGGGTTACAACTGACTAAAATCCATCGGGTGCTACAATTTCAACAGTCACGTTGGTTAAAGCCTTATGGGGAATTCAATAACCGGCTACGACAAGGATCGAGAAATGATTTCGAGAAGGATCTTTACAAACTTTTTAACAATGCCATGTTTGGTAAAACTATGGAAAACATCAGAAACCGGCTGAATATACGACTTGTCACCGATTGGAAGACATTGGAAAAACTGGTTGCTAAGCCTACATTTATTGATAGAACTATATATGGACCTAATCTGGCTGCAGTACACATGGCGTCACGAGAGATAGTCTTCAACAAACCTATATACATTGGGATGTGTGTGCTGGATATCTCGAAGACCTTGATGTATTGGTATCATTATGATGTGCTAATGCCGTATTACGGGCTTGAAAATCTGAAGCTCATGTACATGGATACTGACTCTTTCATCCATCGTGTGACTACCGGAGATATATACCAGGATAAGTTACGTTTTCTGGAACATCTGGATACTGCTGATTATCCTAGCGACCATATATGCCATTCTACAAAAAACAAGAAAGTGTTGGTAAAATTTAGAGATGAAGCCAATGGAAAAATCATTCGTCGTTTTGTTGGACTGAGACCGAAGATGTATGCACTCGACATCGATTGAGGCATAATCAAGAAGATAAAAGGCATAAAACATTGTGCCATTAAACAGTACATCACCTTTGAGAGCTATGTGGACTGTCTTAAAAGCAGAGAAATCATAAGAACGCCAATGAACCTAATTATGTCCCGTCGACATAATGTTACGTCAGTGGAAGTGAACAAAATATCCCTATCTCCACATGATGACAAGAGAGTAATTGCAGATGATGGAGTATCCACATATGCCCATGGACATTACCGTCTTTTGAACGGCGAATGAAAGAAGGAACCCTAGAGCAGAAAAAAAATAATTTTCATTCCGAGAAATAAACACTAGAACGTAGCATTAAAATATCTAAGCATGAAAACAGCTGAATAATAAGAGCAGAGGAGGGCGTTAAGTCTACCGTTCAGAAAACAAATTCTGACGCTGGTCCCAAGTCCAGAGAAAAAAGACGAGGGACGTCTACCTCACCACATAAGCTAACTGAACACACTTTAGTTAATGTTAAAATAGGTAAATTTAAAAAGTAACTACTATCTCGTAATCTGAAATATCCTTGAAAAACTTCTTAATTAGTTATAAAATGAATTAAGTAACGTAACTTGGTCTAAAATATCCCTGAAACGCGCATAAACCTCATAACATCTGAAAAAGCATGGAAATAGCATTAGAACATTGGTTTAGCGTAACGACTTATTACAAGGCGATGCATAGGGGGTAAAAGCTTGAAAAAGACACAAGAGTACGAAGACATCAATCTGCATGAAAAAATGTAAGAAAACTGTACGCCTAGACCATTGCAAATATACCTCTAACAGTAAAGAAGATATCTCTAGCTGGCAAACTTTTAGCTATGAAGCCTATAGCTTTTAATCCTAGAGCTCCGAGATCATACCTCAATACCTAACCTCCAGATCCTACAGCTTTTAACCTCCTGACCAGCAACCTTTAGCTATGAAGTTTACAACTCAACCCTAGAGCCCTCAGACCATACCTCAATACGTAACCTCCAGATCCTACAGCCTTAAACTCTAGACCGAGAGCTCTAACCTTGAATCCATACGACCTAACCGCTAAACCTACAGCCTTTAACCTTCAGACCTGCGAGCTTAAGCTATGAGACCTACATCCTTTAAACCCTGGTCCTAAGATCATGCCTCAAGATCTAACCATGTGACCAAAAGAGATGAGGAACATAACCAATATACACAGCCTTTCAGATCAAAAGGCTTAATAAAAAGCCTAAGATATAAGCATAAGACCTCAAAACATAACAAAGCGGGATAGAGTTCGTGAAAGCATAGAGAAGGTACGAAAAACAAGAAACCCTAGCAACAAAAGAACCTCAATTTTAGGAAAAGAGAAGCAGATACACAAAGGGTTAAATTTACTGTATAAAGATCTGTAATCAGCACATATACCTCTTGCAGTGACAAAGATAGCTCTAATATCGATATGCCTAAAAACTTTGCATCATACATACAAGTAGTTAGCATGAGAAAAGAAACATGCTTAGGATAGGTTAAGGAGGTAAAAAACGGGGCAGCTTAAGAAAAGAGAACGAATGTTAATACCAGAATCAACTAGGTTCAACAATGATCAAGAAGCTAAAACCATGGGATATATTACGTTAGGTTAAAGTGGTAGAATAGAGGAACTTAAGGAAAGAGAACAATTAGGTTAACAGGTGCAACAAAGGAAGCCACTAGCAAAACACAGCTAGGTTACAATAAAGAATGATGAAAAAGGTAGAAATGAAGGAGTATATTAGGTTAGTTTATAATAGGATGACATAGTAAAGCAGAAGAGTAGGACTTGCCCCAAGATTAACCGCCTTTAATTGCTGGACTAGCAAACTTAACTTCAAAATTATAAGACCATACCTCAGCCTATAAAACATAGATAAAAGACCCCATGGTCTTTATCCTCTAGACCAACAACATTTAGCTATGAACCCTACAACCCTTAACCCTAGAGCTCATGCCGCATTAAATCCTATAGGTAATAACCTCCCATACCAGCAACCCTACCTGTTAAAACCTGCAACCCTTAACCCTAGAGCCCCAGATCATACCTCAAGACCTAACCTCTAAGTCCTATAGCTATTAACCTCCCAGACCAACAGTCTTTACCTAAGAAACCCTGCAGCCCTTAACCCTAGAGTCCCAGATCATACCTGAGGACCTAGTCTCTAAATCCTACAGCTCTAAACCATCCAGACCAACAGACTTCACCTCCAGACCAACAGACATCACCTGTGAAACTCTTAACCCTAGAGCCTAAGATCATGCCACAGGAGCTAACCATTAAATCCTATAGCTATTAACCTCCCATACCAGCAGTCCCACCTGTTAAAACCTGCAACCCTTAACCCTAGAGCCTCAGATCGCAACTCAAGACAAGCTCTGGTCACATCTCAAGACACAGCATTATAAGTTACAGCAAATTAAGAGGATTGACTGCCTACCTAAACACTGTCTTAATCCACTAAACATACCGATTGCGCATGGCCGCCATCTTGCTCATTTGGGTCTGTTCTGGAACCGCTAATTTTAACCTACTTATGTTTATGTACATTAACGGTTACCACGAAAAATCTATTGCATACCGACCGTAATGAAACAGGCATAGGTTTCTACACCCTTAAAACCTTTACGAAGGGTTTGATGTTTATTAACATTCCAGAAGCTAAAGTTTTATTACCGGTTTTCAACACATCTATTATATCTAAACTGTACATGGGGATAAACGGAATTGAGGGCGATTGAAGGGGGAGACAGACAAAACATAGAGGGGACAATAGGCAGAGGAGTACAAGAGAACGAAAGGAAATTGTGAGAAAAAGGGAAGGAGAGATGGTAATAAACTGAGGCAGGGGGAGAGACTGAGAAGCATTTTGGCACTTAACACAACAATGCCAGCAGAGCCAAGGACATTGGTAATATAAAAACATCTAATATACCGTTTGTCCCATCGAAAAATTCACAAAACTTCTTTTAATTAAAGTCCTCCTACATAAAGTCATATCAGACAGTGAGTGAAATTACTGAACGGATACTCAAATGAGCCCAGACTCCATACAGCTTAGAGTTACTCGACATTCATCATTTAGGTAAGGGAAAACCCCGCAAAAACCTTAACCAGATAACTCACCCACCTCGACGAGATTCAAACTCGGCACCTCTAGGACGTGAGGCAGACACACCAACACCTACGCTACTGAGATGGGCAAAATTAATGCGTGGAATAGATAAATGGAGGGGAAATAACGACCAAAAATCTTTGAATATGGTATGTGTGTATATAAATTGCATAAATAGAATTGCATTGCAGAAACGTTCGAAACTACCTCTCTCAAACTTTAGCAGGCACATTAGAGATCTTAAGAAAGGTAGGTAGTACAGCTTAAATTAGTCGGAATTCGAAAAAATATGCTCTCGGTTGCAGCAATAATTTAAGCGTATTTTACAGAAATAAATATTTAAATATGCGCGCAAGTGTTGAAAAATGATTTAAAAGAAAAATGCAGAACACTGTAGATAGTAAATGGTACGAAAAATTTGATATCAAGGTTATAAGGATGATTTAAACTCAAAGTGCATTTTTCTAAAGCATAATATTCACAGCTCAAATACAACTGAATCGATTTAAAAAATATTTGATGTAGATTCTAAATACATACGAGGGTCGGCTGATAAGCCCCGAGCCTCAGAATGATAAATAAAACATTTAAATTATTTTTATTTCTCAACATAATCTCCGGAAAGGCTGATATATTTTTCACATCGGTGTTCTTTGCTAATATATTTTTCATATCGGTGTTCATTGCTGTGAGATATTCGTCCTCCAAGAAATTTTTGTGAGTTTCAGGAACAGGTGGTTGTCACTAGGTGCTAGATCTGGCGAATAGGGTGGATGTTCAAGCAATTCGAACTTTAATTTGCACATTTTTTCCATTGCAATGACTGAACGATGTGCCGGAGCGTTATCATGAAGAAACAAGTTTTTTTGAGGTTTCTTCTTTTCATCTGATCACTCAAACATTGCAGTAAGCTTGCGTAGTAGTTACCAGCGATACTTTTACCCTTGTCCAAATAATTAATTTTATACGGTAGAGCTCCATATTCTTAATAGAAGCAGTTTTCCTTTGCAACTTTTGATCAGGTGTCAACAAACGCGGAACCCATCTTGCACAGACCTTGTGAAAGCCCAAAACATTACTCAAAATATTACCTATCTATTATTTTGATATTTTTACAGCCTTTGCTATCTCAAAAAACTTTAATCTGCGGTCTTACAGTACTAAACGATGACTTTTTTTTCAATGATCTCTGGAGTTGTCACTTCCACAGGGCGTCCAGAGCGAGATTCATCACTAGTGCTCGTACGTCTTATTTTAAACTCTGCAATCCACCCTTTAGGCATTGTATATTAACGGGCAGAGTCTTTCAATGTGCTTTCCATTTCCTCCTTGATTTGGTTAGGTGTTAAGCCTTTCAAATGGAAGGCTCTTTTTTCCAAATCCTCCATTTTCGTGAAACCTCTACAGTTGTCTTGTTTAAAAAGGTGTTATTCAAAAACTAAACAAGCTGTTGACCTGTACTATGGATACAAGCTAGTCTAGAGTTAAACTATATAATGTTATTCGTCAAACTAGCCAAGTGGCGCCATCTCTGTGTGAGGCCCGGGACCTAACAGCCGACCCTCGTATTTTAGCGAACCGAACAGAACTGTGCTCAACTGTTTCAGTTTGAAGATAATTTGAGAATATTGTTTATGCAGATAGAAGTCTAGGCTGGTCATTGCCCTAAAAGATAAACAATAAAATTGAAATTTCTTTAAGAGTACTATCATTTCTCACTCCCTAGGGGAACTCGGTCAGTGTTGGGTTTCTAAGTCTTACCTCCACAACCTTATCATGGGCAAAGCTCATATATCATGCAATAGTGTGACAATTTTGTATCCGCGTGACAATGTGGGCTTATCCACTCCAAAAGAAACACTCGAGGTTACCAGCCTGTATTAATTAATTTATTATCGCAATTATCAAACATAATTTTACATTCTGGCCCAATATTGGTATCTGGGTATTTAAATTTTATCAGGTGATGATGCATGACAGCTATATACCTTCAGTGATTGTCATGCTTATAGCTGTAGGTAATTCAAATAAGTTTTTAATTGCTATGTGCGTTGATGAAATGTTAAAGCTGACCTACGAAAAGTTAAGAATCCAGAAGCTTTGTTGCAAAAGCTCTAAAATACCTTAGGTCAAAAAAATGTGATGCCCTTAATTTATATGAACTCTGTACCCATCATAGCTGATACTTTTATAATTTATACAAGTAATTCTGAACTCAAACTTATTATCTTTACTTCATGTTAAACGAGATAAAACATTACAGAATTTGTTTCATTAAGATTTCCTTGTGCGTACAAGGAGCATACAAAAACGGAATTCACACAAAAATCTGTAAAATCAATTCCATTTGTGGCCTTGGAATTTCATAGTATTTCCATGATATCGCTATAACCGGCTGAATATCAACACGATTTAAAAATTAGACAGCTGAACAATCATACAGATTTTAACGAACATCTTGGAAATAGGTGATTCCGCAAAGAAGTCTTTCGATTTTAAAACCAATACACAGTTTTATCTGGTGTTTTTGCCTCTCTTTTACATTTCACCTATTATAAAAATGTATAGAGAATTCCTCTCCAATGAAGAGTATGTCATAGGTTTTTGATTGATTTTTGAGGTAAATACGTCAAATATATGCCATTTTAATTACAATCTTTAGAGTTATTGTTCAGAATACCAAAAATTAACAAATGTTTTCCGCATAATTAGTAATTTGTGGCTATTGATAATGTTCTCGCATCTCTGCAAGATATTGCACTCAAATACAGTTTTGTATTTGTCCAGGTTTTGCCTAGAGTATGTTATTTACACACACACATACACACACACACACACAGACACACACACACACACACACACACACACACACATACACACATGGTTCTTCCGCTAAAATACACTTTTGTTGGTTATGGTAAGCTAAAAGCACGTATTTTGCATACAATTTTGATATCAATTTTTGGATGACGTAACTGCTACCTATTAGTGATCTGGCAGACAAAGTAATGAAACCTCCAATAATCCTTACAATGTCAAGTCTCAATTATTCAGGACATTATATACATTTCAGTTATATGTAGCAGTTGTTACATTATATACATTTGTTCACCCTTTAGAAATTAGCATGTTGGAAAATGTGCATTATAAACTAAATCATGAGCATTTCCAACAATTTTAAAACAATATTTTCAAATTTATTAACCTTATGTCCTCTGAAATTCTGTTCCTCTCTAAAACTACTCCAAGCCTGTGAGTTTTTGCACAAACTATATATATATATATATATATATATATATATATAAACACCAGTTGAATCAGCAGCCCATATGCTTCTTTATTAATGCAAGTCTTCCGCGAAAACATCTAATTTTGTAGGTGCATTAATGGCAGGGTTAGCAAACATTATCTCATTTTGGCAATTATAAAGCATGTAGCATACTGTAGCACTCGGCATTTGAAAAACAAATGAATGGCAAGAGAGGTAATGACAGTTTCGTTTTCACCACCTCTGCTATACATTATTAGTTATTTCACAATCACGAAGAAAAGGTAGAAAAGTCTGTAAACATATTGCTGGTTAAGAAACAAGAAAATAAATTAGGACATTTTACAATAGCATTTATTGTACAAACGAAATACCTCCATTAGCACTACTAAAGTACACTGTAATAGTGGTTGAAATCTCATGCTCAGAGAAATTCTATTCTCCATCTCCCAATTAACATTAAAAATCTCCAAATAACAGAAAATATGAAATCATTACAATTTTACAAGCAAATAAAAAGAAATTGGGGACGAGAAGCATATGTAGAGTACTGCAATTGGCAAGAGAGAGAAGGGTTAGCATGGATGAGAACAGGAAAAATATTTCTAAGAGGTATGGAGCGGTTCCCCTCCTTGTGGTTTGGATTTATATCACACGATGCAGTGACATATCTGAAGTTGGATTCGCCCATTCGTGAGGTCTACGCCCCACACGCGGAAAAGCTTCGCGCTCCCTCGGTGTGGCGACTCATCTAGAACCAAACCTTACCTTGATGTAGAAGAGATGAACCTTTCGTCTAAAAGCCGTGAAGCTGATGTTTTCGAAGATTTCTATATATCCTCTCTCCGGCAGCTGCGGCGAGCGATGAGATGTGAAACTTCTCAGACGTGGTATCGATACAAAAGGGATTCCACTTTTGGGCAACTACGGAGTAAAATAATTAATACCTTTTTACTTTACTTGGAATTATATTTCTCGACATCATTTTCTTCTTTGCATGCGACTTTTTCCACTGATGTGTATAGTCCTTTACTATATATTAATTTTCTCCTTTTATTTATAAATGATTCAACGGTTTTTTCACTTAAATTATTTATCGTAGCGTCGCGTCTTCGATGTATATTTTAAAAGTTTACTAAACGTTCATAAGTGATGAACTCCCATAACTTCTAATAGTTTGAAGAAGTCTTTTACCGAAAACGGGTCTACCCTCTTCGAGAGTTCAAACCAGAGGAAAAAATTAAGAATAAAATCATTGGTTCATTTTTCTGTTTTGGTTGAGAAGTTACCGTAATACTTAATTCTGATTGGTCCTACGTCACAATTTGGGATTTCAATAAACCTAAGCATTTGTTGCATCATCTATATTGCCTGCTTGGTTATTAACTTAAGTTGAATTGCAATGGGCCATGTTTACCTAATATGTCCATGTTTGCAATATCAGCTTCAGGGATAAGAGGTAGGGAAAAGGGAAATTGTGAATTGTGTGGAGGAAAAGAAATCACAGAACACAATGTAACAGACTGCGAGGAGGCTGCAATGTGGAGAAAAAAGGTTTGGGAAGAAAAATGGGAGAAAGTAGAGAAGAGCATAGTAGCTATAAAATGTTAACGTGCTGGGAGAAAAAGAAGGTAAGAAGTATTGGTGAGTTCTTGCAGAAAGAAAAAAGGAAAATGGCCAGAAATGTAAAGAACATAAGAAAGGTAGATGAGGGGGAAGAATGGGACTATTTAAGTAACAAGGAGGCATTGAGGTTAAGAGATACCAGGCAGAGCAGAACACCAGGGTGTCATGTAAGCCAAGGTAGCAACAAGGTTAAGACAAATAAATGTAGCCGAAAGTTGTAAATTGTAAAATTTTGTAATATGCACAGTAAAAATATATCATATCATATCTCCGAATTAGTTTCAGTTGCCTAAAAGCGGAATCGAAGAGTTTAACCCAAGTACTTATTTTAATCATAAAACTATTGCTATACGACACAGTAATCGGTGCTGTCGGATACTTTTTATTTAACCTAAAACCCCTCAGCTCTGCTGCGTTGTTGTATTAAATACAGGAATACATGTCTGATTGTTTAATACTCCACCGTTTTCTCATTGTTTCGCACTCTTTCGCATTCTCCCCGTACATTTAGGCACACTCACTTTCCTCTGTTTTCTCTTTCAAACTTCTTCCACTCTTTCTCCCCCTCTTATATTTGTACAACTTAAATGTAAGGTTATGATTTAAAATCCTGCAGTACACATACTTTTTGCTTGCGTGGTAATAAAAGTTGAAAATATAAGCGAATGGGAAAACAAAACAAAACATGTGCCACTTCCTTATACCTAAAACGCGATTGGAACCATTGTTTCGTATCTGAATTGTTTGCACACACGAACAATAGAAGTGAGTTGTTTGAAATAAAAACTCTTGGTAGACAAATATTATACTTATATAACATCGAAAGGTTTAAATAATATGCGATATGGATTCAATTATTTATTATAGGGTAAAGGGAGGTATTTTCGTGACATAGGCAATTTCGTGATACTTTCTCGAAGGGATGTCACAGTGATAACAGTTGGTGTTAACGCGCCTGCCGCTAGCTCCTGAGCTCTAGGCACAAATATGTCATCTACCAACAGTGAAAGACGAGATAACATCAACTGGTTTCTCTGTGACATCTCTTCGAAAAATTATCACGAAATTGCCCATGTCACGAAAATACGTCCCTTTGCCTACCTCAATTGCATTCTTTGTTCTTTCTTTACAAACTATTAACACCATTTTCGTCGGAGTACTTTCTTTTCGTTTAATCCTCCTGCGTTGTTTCTCCTGTTGACTGATTTATCTTTTCATGTTCTCTCTCTCTCTCTCTCTCTCTCTCTCTCTCTCTCTCTCTCTCTCTCTCTCTCTCTCTCTCTCTCTCTCTCTCTCTCTCTCTCTCTCTCTCTCTCTCTCTCTCTCACTCACACACTCTCTCTCTCTCTCTCTCTCTCACACACACACACACACACACACACACACACACACACACACACACACACACACTCATTGCAAAGTAGTACTGAATCCTTGTTCTTCACGTGATATAAGACCAGAAGTCAAACGTTTTAGGGAACAAAACTACAAAACCGTGCTAGGAGTCCCGGGTTCGTTTCCCGGCGGTGGGGGTGGGGATTTTTCTCCGTCCAAGATAATTCCCCATCTTCCACAGAGTCTGGCAGTATGAATGAGAGTGTGAATGTGTGCGTGATGTAATGAATAAAAACCAAAAGATAACGAGTTAACACCTTCGGTATGTTCCAAAGGAGAACGGCCGCCGATATGACCATAGTAGTTATGGTCATAGTAGTTATGATTTTAATATTACTATTAATATTATATTGTACTTTTTGTAGATTGAATATAGTTTCTTTTTATTTTTTTTTTTTTTTTGAAGGTAGATTAATTCCTACTTTATTTTTAATTTTTGGAATTATTAAAACTTGAGATGATATCCTTTATCAAAAAATAAAAGTTATAAACTTAATGAATAAGCTTATGTCTTGAAATCTGTTGCAGCTTTTAGAATTATAGTAGCAATATTAGGATTTATTAAATTTTCATATGAATTTAACGAAAAATTAATATTTTTATTATTGTTAAAACAGAAATTACTAATAAAATTCTTATAAGTCAATCAGGAAAGGCTTTTCTAAATCGAATTAATAAATATACTCCATCCAAATATATAACTTAAATTTGTCCAACAAAAAAAATTAATATTAATTAAATATATTAAAGAAATTAAAAATAATAAATGGAACAAGCAAAAAAAAAAAAAAAAAAAAAAAAAAAAAAGTACAAAAGCAGCCAGCTTAGAATAATAATTTGGACAAGGAAATTACAATCTTAGGCTCTTCATTTTTTAATCGGGAAGCTCGCATTTCACTACAAACCATTCAGTCATTCTTACGTAAAAAGGTGACATACATACACATACTCAAACACTTGCGCACGTACATATTGGCACATTCAGACACACAAACAAACATACACACATACACACAAATTGTCATACACATTCACCTGCTCATACATATACCTATACCTACTTACACATACATCGCATACACTTGCCCGCTTTGGTAGAGTAGATGTTAGCGTGTCTGTCTCACGTTCAAGAGGTCCCGAGCTCGAATCTCGTTCAGGGTGAGTTATCTGGATAAGGTTTTCCGGTTTTTGTTGTTGTAAGTTACGTCCACCAACGTTAAGTCATATCGGACGATGAATGGAATGGGGGATATGATGCTCAAATGAGCCCAAGATCCATAGAGCTTAGAGTTACCCGACAGTTTTCCGGGACTTTCCCTTATCCTTAAAGACGATTGTCGAGCAATGCTAAGCTTAATTGAACCTGGTTTATTTTAAACATCATTTCATCCATTACATTCATCATCCGATAAGACTTAACAGAATACGTAAATTTAAAGACAGAAAACAATGCACTCACAATTACATAGGATTTCGGGTTTCGGAGTATGTTGTTGGTCGGTGTTTGCACATCGGAGAGGACGGTCGTTATCCTGTAAGGAATATAAAGAGCAAATCCTGTGTATCTAAAATAATTAAGGATTGGATTCCAAAATTTGGAAAAATAAAATTAATTATCTCCGAAAACGCTACCGTACACCGGAGCAAATTTTTTACTTCTGCGCTCCGAAGTCAGAATATTAAATTGTACAATTCTTCCGCCTATTTCCCACAAGGAAACTCTTGTGAAAGGGATTTAATGGATATAGGATTCTATTTTCGTGTATTATGCCACTCCCGTCACCAACGTTGGTTTAAATACTGTGAAATAATAGGAAACGTTATAAATCACAGTCCAAATACCACTACAAAATTCACCCCCTACGAGCTGATGACTGCTTTTTTTTTTTTTTTTTTTTTTTTTTTTTTGGAATTTACGTCCTCCAACGTTAGGTCATATCGGACGATGAATGGAATGGGTGAAATGATGCTCAAATGAGCCCGGGGTCCATTGAGCTTAGAATTACCCGACATTCGACTTTCAGGATAAGGCAAATCCCCAGAAAAAATTTTATCCAGGTAACTCACCCTGACCGAGATTAGAACTCGGGACCTCTTGAGCGAGAAGCAGACCTGCTACCACCACGCTGCCGAGGCGGGCTGATGACAGGTCGACCACCTAAACCTTTAGTAATAAAATTCCCCACCACTGTTGAACCATCCGATATACAACTTTCGGAAGAGGAAAAGATGGTAATTGCCTACCAAAGATTGGTAGATAAAGCAAATAAAAGACGCCAGAAAGTTAAGAGCGGAAAAGCTATTTGGGATCCCCAAATCGGTGAGGAGGTTCTGGTACAAACTATCAATCTTTCAGATTCAAATAGAAAAAATTATTGGAGAATGAATCTGATTTACAAAGGACGATATAAAATTGTGGAAAATTTCGGGGAACACACTTATGAAATTGCATCAGAAAATGGGAAAGTAATTGGGAGATAATAAAAATCTTTACTGAAACCATTCAAGAGACCAGACACACATGACACTACAAAATTTTAGAGATTAATAATAAAATTATGTATAATTAGAGTTAAAGACTGAATTTATGGATGACTGCAAGAAAATATATATACATTTGTGGGTGTTTATGATGTGAAATCAACTTATTTTTGTTTTAATGTTATATTAATGTTATCTATGTGTTGTATTCTTAAATGAAATCTTCTTTAGTCAAATGTTAATTTGTATTGACAAGTTATTTTGCTCACAAGTTTTTATGAAAAAATGTTTGTAATTCAGGGGCAACATCCAGAATTATTAAAATATATAGAAATAAAATTGTTTTATATGAAATTATGTTATAAATTCTTAATGATGGCATTCCCCTGGGATGCGATAGTGTTTTGTTATGTTGGAACGATCTTTGTGGACTAAGAAGATTACTACCTGAAACAAATGACTGTGTAATACGATTGTGTTTCTTCTGTCTAAGTGAGAATTAAAATTTCTTTTCCGATATATAGAAACCAGGCCGCTTTCAGCAAACAGGTTGAAGCTGATATTACATATATATGTATGAGACAAACATGACCACTTGTAATTTATTTTAAGTCAATAACCAAGCAAGCCATGTAGATGACACAACGAATTCTTTGGTTATTGGAATTCCAAGTTATGATGTAGGATCAATCAAAATTGAATATTACAGTAACTTAGCAACAAAACAAAGTAAAGAGCCAATGATTTTATTCCTAATTTTTCTTTCTGACTTGGACTCTCGAGAAGATTAGACGCTTCTCGATGAAAAGGCTTCTTGCTACTTTGAGAAGTGATTGGAGTTTACCATTTATAAACGTTTATCAAAAGTTTTGAATATATAACGAAAATGCGACGCGACAATAATTAACTTCAATAAAAGCCGTTGCAACGTGCCATACACCTATAACACCATGGGACTTGTAACCAGTTTCTTTGATAATCGAATAATCTCAAAAAGTCTATGCCCCCTCCGGATCACCTCACATAACCTCACCGGGGTTATCTAAAAGTAGAGTATTGGTGTGGGAATTTCTCTTGGTGTGGCCTTTTGGCAGGATGGTTAAGTGTAGTGTTTAACGCCTGCATTTACTACATACGGCACCGCAGCCGGTGACAATGATGGTACTTGAGATGAAGATGGAGCACCGGTGGAATGAGATGGCGGGGGAAACCGGAGGTCCCGGAGAAAACCCGCCCAGCGCAGTGTTGTCCACCACAATCTCACTTTGCGGTCGCCTGGGATCGAACCCGGGCCGGCTTGGTGAGAGCCAGGCGGTCTAACCAGTGAGCCACGGCGCGGCACAGGATGGTTAAGGATTAAGTGTCGGTGAGCAAGAGCACTCTCTCAGGGTCCAGCAGTTATTACCTGCTTCAATTTCATGTGGATAGTTTATTTCCAAAGGTCTTACTTGTCTGGTTGCTCGGCTTTTCTCACATGCTCTCACTCTCGGTTCGTCACCTTCTCTCTTTGGGAATATTTAATCCCACCACGTTTGAAAGCTAACTCCACTATTACCTCGCCATCAGATATTAAACTAACACGTCTTCTCCCTTTCGTTGTAAATAACCGAGTGACGCTTCTCACCTCGCCCTACTCTCGGCTTCCTCCTAGATTTGTTTGTCTATCTCTACCCTTTTTCAATTTGTTCTCTATTTCACGTCTATCACGTGGATTATACTACATTTTACTGGGGGAATTTATTTCTACGATTTTACCATATTGGTTATCTCCATTCACGGTAAAATGTGCAGTAGTCACGGTCGCACCCTCTAAAGTTGTAAGACCCTTTGGCGTCATAGCAGTACACCATCCTGCCTCTACATATTTTCCTTAAACCTCGTTATTGTCTGAGGCTGCTTGCTGGCGAAGGAATTTTAGTTCTCTAATGTCCTATTGTTTACGTATCCGGCCTCGTCTGCCCGTTCTAGCTTAAGGCAACTTTTTCCTTATATTTATTTCATTTGCACGTTATTCCTATTAAAATGTTTCTTTTTGAATTTATTTCATTTCATTTGCTTATTAATAATTTGTATGGTTTTATCATCCCTTTCTTACATTCTTCTATCGGAAAACCGTGGTTTCCGCTTCAGTATACAAGAATTGGCCACGGACAATTGATGTTCTCAAAGAATTCATTCGAACCCAAATAAATAACATTGGCAAGGATACTCTCCATAAAGCTTCAGCGAATATGGTGAGACGAGTGGAAACATGTACAGATGGTGGTGGAGCACACTTCCAACATTTTCTCTGAGATTTAAATAGTGTAATGTAATCTTCCAATTGTGTATTATATTCTTCCAAAGTTGCACGTGTGACCTATTATTGGTTGAAAGGTTATACGGCCTATTGAAATAATTCATATATATACTTTTTTTGGAGAAGCTATTAGCCAATTTAGGAGTTAAGAAAATACCATTTTAGTTGTAATTTACAGTAAATAACGTTGCATATATGGTTGTAAGTGAGATAAACAGGGAATATTACTTACGTCCCTATATAGCAACTGGGGACGTAGCTACGGGTCTATTATATGTTTCAAACGGGAAGGGTTCTCGCATGTAGCGAATCAGATGCGTTAGAGCCTTCACCGTTGCCACCTCGTTACCCCCACTCTTTTTATACTTCCCTCTCTCTCTCTCTCTCGCACACTTCCGAGTGTTCTTAGCGCTATTGCAAACTAAATTTTCCAAAGTTTTATAATTATGCAGTTGTTGAAATCAAAATTGAAACATGAATATTCATATATTATGTTTAAAGTTAATTATAGTTTATGAAATACTTATTTTTCTAATCAAACGAAAATGCCAGCGCTGCATCCGTATAGCTGTGAATGTTACTTACGTTAAGATATATTTCGTCATTGTCATTGTCTTCAACGCCTGAGTACTGTAAATTTATGATGATAGGTTACGAAATCTGGTTACGTGCTATTTTTTTGTTTTTCCAAAAGTCGTCTTCTTGTAGTTCATCTGATGTCTCACGCAGCTTTCCCAGTCTTGTTGTGTTCCTTGTCAATTTCTTCGTGAGTAAATCGTTCAACGTCAGTCAGTTTAAAAATATTATTTCTATTCGCAACATAATTTGAGCCCACATTAGCTCAATTGGATTGTTCTAGCAGTAGTAAGGTGGGGGGGGGGGTTGGATCGCGTCTCATTGATCCAGCTGATACACTTTTTCATTGAAGTGTAACTAAATAATACTGCTTTGAACTCCAGAGTAAACAGAGATTACGAACCATTTATAAACAGAGATACGTGATTAGACAAGTTCTGCCAGACTAGCAAGAAGTGTATCGTTTCCTCTCATTGGATTTAGCAAACACCTTGGCTTATTCATCTTTCACCACGTCATGTCAAATGTTTACGTTGCAGCTCAGAGTAATCTCAAATACACGTACACGCATACATGCAAAGCAATAATGATATTCATTACAGGGCTTAGGTCGCAATGCGTTGTTATAATGTAATGGTATCTACGTTACTTATTTGTATTAGGAAAACTATTTGAGATAAAATATGGGGTTTTTATTGTTATGTTAAATACATTACTCTCTCCTTCCTCATGGATCAGTTTTTTCAAAATCTGAACTTTTGTTTTAGCGCGAATAGTATTTATTAGAGATTGACTAGTTTGGCGCTCCTCATAGACCACATAGCGGGAATGCAATACAACACCGCAGTACCCCGATTGGTTGCTCACTTAGTAGCGCTCAAGGACAAACACGTTCCCACTTGAAACACATAATAGGAAGTAAAGGATGGTAGAGGTACATGGAAAAGTGGGTAGAAGAGACACCTAATGTCTAATCCAAATCAGTAAATATATTCTGAGAGTTATAAGAGAAATACAGGGCACTCCCTGGATCTTGAAGTGATCAGGGGTGCATTGGAAATATTGAATATATAGAGAGGTGGTGTAACTATACCTTGAGTGATGTGGTGACTATACAGCTGAGTCTATAGCTCGCTGGCAAGCGATGTTTGGACCTGGTTTACGTGTAGCGGAGCATCGATTCGACGTTGAAGACTGCTGATTGTCAATTTCACCTCGTTCTACTGCAATAAAGAGTGTTCTAAATGTCTAAAAACCAGACTTTTGATTCTACGTAACCTAGGCAGTCACAGTATTATGTGACAGCACTGTGTATTTTATATGAAACTAGTGACCTCATCGTAACAGGAAGGCGAACATAAACACGGCAAAAGTGATTACATTACACATTCCTATACCTTTCCTTCTTGTGGTGGGCAGACACAAGAATATTTTAGTAATTCATGTAGTGTTTTATAGCTCCATGCCTGTCAGAATAAATTGAGAAAGGATTATCAAAATCGGTTCAGTAGTTCCTTTTAGATCATGCTGCAAATACAAACAAACTTTATATCATTGGTGTTGATAGGGGAAGCCTTGTGATCTGATGAATTCAGCGAGATAGCTTCAAGACTGTATGCTACAGAAGCCTTTCTCCCTTGCCATCTTCTTACGTAACCTCGTGTAGCTCATTAAATATCCTTAAATACTTCCGTTTGTTTGCTCTTACTTTTCTGGCAAACTCTTGGTCTGTATTTCTTCACTGTCTCTCGGAGATTCCGCTCATTTGCATAATGTAACCTCATTTACTATTCCGTTCGGATTCCAGATCTTTATACAAACCTCTTTCTTATTCTTAAATGCATTACCCATTCGGGTTCCTCTTATCACAGAGCTCTTCCAATTCTATCCTCTTTCATTTTAATGGAAGAGTGCCTTGAGTTGCCAATCTTCCAGGTCTGTCAGCACGTCTTACTTCAGATCAACAGTAAAGACTCTCACCTGTCACCTCCATGAGCTTTTCTCCACCCACTATCGTTGATCTTACGGCTTCTGCAAATAATTCTTTACAAAAGCTTATTACTAGGGATTAGGATTAACCTTCTTGATCTTACAATTGTTTGTTTATATTGTGAATATGTCTGTTCGTAGAATTAAAAGTCTTGCTTGCGGAATTTTAAATGGCTCTTTATTGCAGTAAAGATACGCCTTGTACACCCCTTGCAGCAGTGAAATGATGTAAAATACACAAACGCAATTCTCAAGATCATCTCTTTCGCTCCACTGCAGGTCAACGAACAATAGAATTCATTGCGGTACACTTCAAATGTCCACACAGATGTACAATCAATTAAAAACTGCAACTCACTAACAAGTGACTGTTCTCACACTTTGCCGGCTTTTATACTGTGACTTGGTGACTTTGTGGAATTAAAAGTCCAATTTGCAGAAAGTCTAAATGTTCTTTATTTCCGTAGAAGTACACTATGTTCAATTCTTACAGTAGGTAGCAGAATACGTCACATACACAATTACAATCTACCAGGGTCGTTGACCATAAACAAAAGCGCTCAATTTCATCACAGACCAACTTTAATTACAACTCTCGTTTACAATTACTCCGCTGCATGATAATTCTAGACTGTTCTAAAACAAACAACCCGAATGTTCGCAATCAATCAGGATGTCACTAGAACTTAGCTCTACTAGTAGTCCTATGAATCTGGCAAATTGACCTGTTAGATATAGAGGAGCCTGCTGTTGCCTAAAAAGTAAAAACTTGGAAAAGGTACACAGTATAATAGTTAGACGTCTAATAACTAGAAGAGAAATAAGATATGTACTAATAAAACTTTGGCAAGAAGAATGGGATAGTTCAGACAAGGGACGTCGGGTCTATGAAATATTTCCAAATATTAGAGAAAGGCTTGGCCCAAATAAAACCAAACAGAGGAGTTGTACATTACATTACTGGACATGGTACTTATGGTGTTTATTTTAAGAAAATTAAAATGTGAGAATGATAATTGTGAAATCTCTGAAGTGAGAGACACACCAGACCATGCAATTCTTGAAATGAAATGTGTAGTGTTTAACGTCCGTTTTTACTACATACGACATCGCAGGCGGTGACACTGATGATACATGAGATGAAGATGGAGCACCGGTGGAATGAGATGGCGGTGCAGTCTAGATCGGCGTCTAGTGGGGTCATAATCTTCCAATGATCTAACAAGGGCGCTTCTGTGTGATGGTAAACTTGCGTATAATTTTGAAGCCCGGCGCCTAATTTCATCCTACACTTGTGGAAGACCCGATGCTTCGTGGAACAACCTGGTAGGGAAATAACGTCCCACAGAATAGATAGACCGTAGTCCTCTATTCTGTGCACGTTGAAGCCATGCTATCCAGCTGTCTGCTGCCATGCGCCAGATCTCGCAGGCATATAACATCCAACAGCCGCTTCTAAATCTTTGCTGCTATTTATACCTCCAGTCCTTGTTTCTAGAATGTCGTAGACCTTCCGAGAACTTTTGTGGCAGCAAGAGAAAGACAGAAGATTCCGGAGCATTTCTCTGTCTCTTTCTTTCCCTTGGCAAGCGTCCAGCTCTCCTACCCACGCCACAGGTCTGGCTGGCAGCAGCACAACAATGCCATAGGTGACAACCTATCAGTGCAGTTACGAAACGAACATTAAATAGTTTTGTTTTAATTCACGTATTCCAACGTTGTCTTATCGGACGATGAATGAAGTGGGTGAAATGATGCTCAAATGAGCCAAGGATACATAGAGCTTAAAGTTACCAGAAATTCCTCTTTCAGGATAAGGGAAACCCAAATCGCATAACTCACCCAACTGAGATTCGAGCTAGATACCTCTTGAAACTGAGACACATACGCTACCATCTACACACAGGCCACGCCGTGGCTCTGTGGTTAGACCGCTTGGCTCTCACCAAGGCTCTCTCCCAGGCGACCGCAAAGTGAGACTTGTGGTGGACAACACGGCACTGGGTGTGTTTTCTCCGGGATCTCCGCTTTCCCCCGCCATCTCATTGCACCGGTGCTCCATCTTCATCTCATGTATCATCAGTGTCACCGCCTGCGGTGCCGTATGTAGTAAAAGCGGGCGTTAAACACTACACATTTCATTTTACCATCTACAGTACACCATTAGATATGGCAGCATGAGTCACTCATATGCACTCTAATACACTCATTTAATAGTAAATATCCACTAACAGAGCATACAAACAGTTCAAGCCCCTCTCTCTCTCTTCATGCTCCGCTTTCCTTCTTGTGGTGCACAGACAGTACAAAGCAATTGTACTTGAATACGAACACATTATAGTTATAAAACATTATGTATGGAAATAATTTTTAGAACATCACAGAATGGCAAATACTTGTCATTATGACACAAAACAAAAATATTTTGTGCTCTCCACGATGTATAAAAGAAAAGGATGCTTACATTTTTTGGCAAGAATTTTACAGATGAAACAAACACCTCAGCCAAGATATACAGAGTTCAGCCATTGATCCTCTGAAAGATTTTTCTTCAATTGCCACTTATCAGATACTCTCTATGTGTATTTATGGGAATGCAGCACCGAAATTGGCTAAAAATATGGGAAAAAATATTTTTTGTTTTTGAGCTAATAAAATACGTAGAACCTTATAGCATCCTAATCCAACTAAATTTGAGTTTCGGAAATTTAAATACCCTAACCTGACAATTTAAATGCCCATGCGCACGTGCATGCCGGCCCTTGGATTCACAGAATTCTGTCATTTGAGTTTAATTGGATGCACTAAATACATTTGAAATTAGCCGGCAAAGTTTGGTGGAATTTCGTGTGTTGGTATGATGGGTATTTCTTACAATATGTGGTACCATGGAAACAAAGCACTCGCTGAAAACAATGAAAGCAAATAGTAATGTTTATATTTTGTTTTTGTGTGAGTTTCTAACTTGGTCGTGATTTTCTTATGTTTCTCGTTAAACTACATACTGTTTATATATAACTGATGAGTTTTAGTCTGCCATTTAACATTTATATAGGTATTTTATACATCAAAAAGTGTATATAACTGTTATATAGGTTATAGGTGAAACAGTCCCTGACACAACAGACCTTTTGTTGACTCTGTACATAGTCAGTATCATGAATAGACTAAACGATACATGGGAATAAACACAAAAACATAACTCAACATTGGGAACATAACTTGAGGTCTGATTTGGTAAGAAAACTAAAGCCTGTGTACCAAAGGTTGGCATCAGATGGAATCCAAAGAAGTGCATTGGGTAAGACACAAAATGCAAATGAGTTTACATAACATGATATGGCATAATTGCCCAAAAGAAGTATTTGTTTCAAAGAAGAGACTTCAGGTTGCTGTGATATCAACCATCAGAGAATTCAATTTTGGTTGTTCGGCCTCACTCAAGCTGCAGTCAGACATAATGAACACAGATTTCATCAGTATCTCTAAAAATTAGCCAAGCGAAGGACCAATTACGCTTACTTCATTCAGCAATTTCTGCGAAGGAAACTAAAATTTAAGAAAACTGCAGCAGAAGGGATAAAGAAGTGGCAAGAGGGTCCAACTTATCTATCTGGAGGGTTTTAGTCTGCTTCAAGGCATGCAGCTGATAAGGAAAATGTTTTGGATTTTAAAATTTGATATTTTCAGTTATAGTTTTTTCAACATTTTTTGTCATTCAAAATGTTCCACACGATACAGTTTTGATTCGGTTCCTCTATAATTTTCAACACATATTCTTAGAAAGCAAACAAAGGTTTCTATCATATGAATTTTTAATATTCATTATATTTTTAAAGTTATTGAAATAAAAAGTCAAAGGTTTAATCATCTTTTGGCATTTTTTGTTTGCTCCATACCTAATTTCTTCCGCTGGAACTAAAGGAAGTATAAGAAATTCATATGATAGATCTTTTTTCACAACCATATGAATATTTTTTGAAATAGAAAAATTAAAATTTTGAATATTTTCGTCACTTGGAGCGGTTTGAATTGTGCCCAAATTTTTAATTTCACAAATTAATTACTCAAAGTATATTGAAGATATAAAAACCAAATATTGAATACTGTGTCCAATATGCAGCAGAACCAAGTGGTAAAAATTTCAGCAAGATTGGCTAACAATTGCTGTATTAGTGGTTTTCGGTGTTGCATCCCCTTAATTAAACACTGTTAAAAGCTTTGAAAGACTGTTATTATATTTCTAAAAATATATTCATTAAATTTACTGAATGTCACAACTTCTTGCAAAAGAAATGTTTTGTTGATTCCTTGTATAGTATGTTTTAATCAGGTCCACTGGCAGGTTGTTCTTAATAATTGCACAAAACAGAGAAGTTTGCTAATATTATAAATCAATGAACATATTTCACATTGTCAGCGATGGCATTGTTGTTCTGCCGGGATCCGGACTCCTGGGCAGGAGGGAAAGAGACAGACAGAGGCTCCAGAGTGCTCGGTCTTTTGTTGTTGCCGCGAAATTTCTCGGAAGGTCTCTGGCATCCTGGAAATGATGGCTGGGGGTTATAAATACCGGCAAATCTTTAGAAGTGGCAGTTGCGTAATGCTTATTGTGACAGTCGACGTTTGAAGTGTACCACAGTGATTTCTTTCATCTGTTTTCGTGCGGCCGAGCACCGAGTTGACCTTTAAGACAGCTGATTGTGAATTTCACGTCTTTCTACTGCAGAAAAAGTTGTTCTAAATTCCTGCAAGTCGGATTTCCGAATCTACGTAACCCACGCAGTCACAAATGAAAACTAAGAAGGTTACTTTTCTTGATGATTGCAGTCTATGTGTAGTTTTCCGAGAGGTTAAATTTGGTCTCCTGAAAGACTGGAACATTGCTCTATTGTATATCTCATGGCTACAGCCTGGGATCTCAACTTTTGACGCACTCGCATGCACTGCATGCCAGCATCATGCATTACGGGACTAACCGGGGTGCTAATGCGGGACCCGACTCTTTATGTTTATGCCAGAGGTTCTACTCCCATTAGTCCTGAACCCGTAGAACCAAGCACCCGGGCCTCCTTCTACCTGGGAGCCGAAACTCAGGGGCTCTTCCCACAGGGCAATATCTGGAGTCTAAAAAGCACCCACCCCCCATCGAATCGAAAATCAAGACGGCTATAAGTGGTTACGCCACTTACGTGCGTCAACCCCGAAGGGAAGACTACCGAAAACCTCGGTGGGGTCACCTGGTGATCTAGCACACCTTCTACCAACTATGCAGGCTAGTACCCGGGGCTTATTAGGCAACCCTCTACCCCCTCCGGGCGGCCGTAGCCTGGCCGAAGGTACCCAATTTCCCGTAGGTGTCGGAAACACACTGCCACTTCGAGTCCAACCCAATCCGAACAGCGCCCAATCAGGGAGGGGCTCGAATAATCGGCCCGATATTCCTCTAGTAACGTCAGAGGTACCACGAGTGGTAAGGGTCCGCGACTAACCCATGCACTAACATATTAAGTGTCCCAGTATGTTCGGACACTTAAGTGCATAAGGGAGGCAATGTAGCGCACGACTCTGTATGCCGGACGATCACCACCGGGGACGGCGGGTGTGGGGCCGCCTTTAAAATTAAAAACAAAACAACAAAAACATAGTATATACTGAGGATTTATGCATTTGTTTATAATGGATATGGGACCAAAATAAAAGTATAAATTTTAAACTTTGAACTGCTGTAATTATCTGAAGGTTAATCAAAAGTTCTAACTAGGGATCGTACAACAACCAAATATGCTTATAGATAAGGCTTGGAAGACAGTCGGAAGAGTTTTTGGAATTGGGACGTCCTGTATATGTTAACAATCTTTTGTGAGTATCCGAAAATGTTTATTAATTATTTCAATAGCAGGACTGTGTGAACTTAAAGTTACAAGAGGTAACAGGAGGATTCTGTACAAAAACCACCATTAGACCATTAAACAACAAGTACATAAAGAAGGTGGGAGGGAAATGTAATTAATTCCTGACTGGAGTTTGGAAAAGCTACGGTACGGTCTGAAGTTGTACAAAAACCCTTCAGAACAAGGGTCTGTTAATTACGTCAATTATCACCCACATGAGAAACCACTTCGTGTGATTTAAAACCTTCAGTGCCTCATCCCTTAAGATAAGAGCAGTAGAAAGCTTCCTATTTGCCTTGTGGCCTAATTAACTAATCATTTAAAGGACTAAACGGCGAAAATTACCAAAGGACATTTATACGTGTTCTGTATCTAACTTGATGTATGTGCCATTACGTCAGACAAGTTATTTCCATGTTAAGTGTATTACATTGCCCTGAAATTTTTTTAAAGAGGTAGACGTTTATGTTGTGAATGTCATTTCTCCCTAATTTTGGGGCACTGATTCCAAATATGTCATCCATTTTCTTGTACCATCTCCAGATTTTTCAAAAAGGTGCAAACAAAAATTTTATATTCACCTATTAGCACTATACACGGTGTGCGTTTTTACTCGTTATTTCCCGCCCTCCAATTGAGCAAGAATGACGTCATAGTTTACTAGTGAGTCTATCTTGAAATCGTAGGGCCCTCTACGGATAAGCGCTAATTTGTTCGGAACAGTAAGCAAATTACAGCGCTCTTAGTGTGGTTGCTCTGGTAACTAGTACAACCAGCTTCCTCTGGATATGAACAGACCACCACGACTTCATGGTTGAATGTTACTATCTAAAGAATTTAAAATTGGTTTGACCCACAAATATAATTTAACCCGCTGCATAGAGGAGTTTATGCAACGCTATCCAGCATTCAGACAAGTCCCTCGGAGCGTATTGTCGTGAAGTGTCCAGGTACAGTCAAATTGACATACTTTTTGCTTACCTTCCTCTCGGGCAGCAAGCCAGGTGAAAAGACGATTAGATATCGACGTTTCGAGAGTGTGCATCCCTCCCGTCATCAGGATATTTATAAAATGTTATAACCACAAATGAAGCATGTGGCGATTATTTCTCCAGCTTAATCAGCCACACGCTTGGGCGAAATATGTAGCGGTATTTCTTCGCTACGAGCACAATCCTTTCCCATGTCGTAAGTTTGTAGGCTCAGTTTCTTCAGGTCACTAATTGTATCGACTGAATTGAATTTCATTAAGTAAGAGTGATGAGATCTTTTTATTTCAGGTGTGGATTTTTGGTGGCAGAAATAAAATTTTATACTCAATATTATTGATTTTTCGTAACTATCGTTACTCCTCTATTAATTTTGTGATTGGCCGAATTACTGCTGCGTCATCACAATACTTAATACAATTATTACTGCGGCCAATCACAAAATTACAAAATATGTTTTTATATTGTCATTACATGGCCTTCTAAGTCATATAAGAACACAATATTCATATAAAAATTCTAACTGAAACATATCGTTACACGCATTGCATATAACACAAATATAAAC
Source organism: Mantis religiosa (assembly GCA_030765055.1). NCBI lineage: Eukaryota > Metazoa > Arthropoda > Insecta > Mantodea > Mantidae > Mantis > Mantis religiosa. Next base: position 310,429,115 of record CM060948.1, on the reverse strand, counting down.
AAAGACATACCACTATCAAAATTTGCATTACTGAACAAAAGACTGTTTTCAGTAAATTAAATGCCAGGTCAGGAGATGGCTTGAGTATAGAAAATTGTGTCAAAGGAACGTAACTACTTAACTTGATTATCAAGGATTTCCAGTAGGAGCCGTACTGAAATCCAGGATCACGATTAAGTGTGCTTCTTTCAGAGGAAATCGCCAAAGCTTCCTTAATTCTCCGCTCCCAGTAACCTTTGCCTATTGCCAAGATGGTCGTCTCCCGAAAATTGGATCTATGATCGTTATCAAAACAATGCTCTGCCAGTCCAGAATTCACAGGTTGCATTAAACGAATGCTCCGTTCATGTTCGATTATTCTGGTAGCTCTGGTCCTTCCGGTTTGTGCTATATACGGTGTCCCATACAGCTTGATAATCAAGTTAAGTAGTTACGTTACTTGACACAATTTTCTATACTCACGCCATCTCTTTACATGGCATTTAATTTACTGAAAACAGTCTTTTGTTCGGTAATGCGAATTTTGATAGTGTTTTGTCTTTGTTTATATATGTGTTATAGCCAGTGTTTCATTTGTCGTTATAACAGACACACGCGCGCACACAACAGTTATCGTATGTATACACCAGGCGAAATTACGCACCTTTATATTACGCAGGCAGATCCACCTATCAAATAGAATATTTACCTGTGATACCGAAATTATTGTTTGCAGGAGCAAAGAATAATGATAGACGTCGAAGGAATGTTGATTCTTTGTGAGACCAAGCCCCAAGGCTAGTTTAGTTGGGGAAACTGTTTATAACAATGCCATGAATGAAAGGAACAGTGACCTTAGAAGGTTTCTAAAGGAATTGTCACTTGACATACATGAATAGGGTATTCTTCGAATCGTTTACAATGGCGACCAAAACAGCCACAAAAGGACTTTGTTTAAAAAGGAATTTGGAGAGTGAAAGTGATATATAAAGACACACACGCAGTTGTGGGGGCAGACTCTTCGGCTTGTCGCCGATGAAGGTGGGTGCGCGGCTAGAAAGACATCATAAACATTTATCCGGCGTGTAGCCGATATCAGGAAGAGTCAAACGTGCAGCCTATTAGGGTGGTCAACTTGTTCGGTCTTGAATATTTGTCAGGTCATCAAAATTTATCGAGAAATATAGTTAGCATTCAGTCACTATAAACCGTGATTGGTAACCCTCGGTCGGCAGCTTCCATTTCGAGGTTTGAAATAAGAAGCAGTGAATAAATAATTTGGAAACGGGCATTCCAGTGTTGTAAATTTCCTTCTCACACACATCCACGCATACCCTGAGAGAAACCTCATTGCTCGCCGACTTCTGTGTACACCCATAAGCGAATTTGCGGGGCTTGTGTACACCCATAAGCGAATTTGCTTCAAACTGGCGCGCCAACGCGGGGCTCGATAAGAGAAGGAGGTCCGGCACGATAGGAGAAGGACGTTCGACAACAGGAGGAGGTTCAACCCGAGAAGGAGGTTCAACCCAACAAGGAGTTTCAACCCGACGACGAGGTTCAACAAGAGAAGCAGATTCAACCTAGAAGGAGGTTCAACCTAGAAGGAGTTTCAACCCGACAGCGAGGTTCAACAGGTGAAGGTGGTTCGACAGGAGGACGGTCGACCCATCAAGAAATTCGTCAACAGTTCGACTGTGAAGAAGAAAGGAGGCCGGCATCGTCATCAGTGACATCATCAGGAGCCAGTAAAAACAATCAAAGGTACTGAGTGTAAAATTATATACTAGACTATGGTGAATTTATTTGAGAGGTGAAAAACAAGAATTTAAGTAAAATTTGTAGAAAACATGGAAGTTCGAGAGGTTTATGGTAATAACAGTAGGCAGGGAGTAGTTGAAGTAGCAGAGTGTGGTAGAACTGCAACAAATAATGTAGAAATGAGAATAAGTATAATACGGGAAGTCATGAAAATGTTCGAAAGTTTACGAAAAGACAATGAAAATTTAAGAAAAGACCATGAAAGTTTTATGCAAGAGTTGAGGAATGACCGCGAAAGTTTAAATAACGAGTTAGATGATATGCATCAAGGTTTAAGTAAAGTGATAGATGATGGGAATCAAATTTTAAGTGAAAAGATAGGTAATAATCATCAAAGTTTGAGTGGGGAAATAGACAGTAGCAATCAAACGTTTCAGCAGATAGGAGAAAAGATAGATGATAGTGTTGAGAAGTTAGAGGTAGGAGAAGTAGAACTAGGAAAGAAGACAGAGAATGAACAAGCGTTTGAGAATGTCAGGAAAGATAGTCAAGAAATAGAGAATGTAAGAGAAGAAACTGATCAGGTAACAGACAGTTTAGGGAGAGATGTTAGTGAGGAGACGGAGAATGCTGAAAATGAAGTTATGAACCTAACTAATGAAAGGTCCGATAGTGAAAACAGAAAACTTGGGGAGGAAATAGTACAGAAATTAGACGAAGAAATAGGAATGGCTAGAGAAGAGTTAGGAGAAACTAGGAGTAGACTAGAAGTATCAGAGAGGGAAAATAGAATACAGACGAGGAATTTGGAGAAAATCACAAATGAAATGAACGAGTTAGCAATGGAGATCACGGTGACAAATGAAACTGAAATTTTGAATCTAGTTAATGAAAGGTCAGATAGTAAAAGCAGAAAACTGAGGGAGGAAATCGTACAGAAATTAGATAAAGAAGGAGAAATTGCTAGAAAAGAGTTAGAAGAAACTAGGAGTAAATTGGTAGTATCAGAATGGGAAATTAGAAAACTGACGAGGAATTTGGAGAAAACCACAAGTGAAATTAGTGAGGTAGCAATAGAGATCACGGTGACAAATGAAACATTGAAAAACATGCAAAATCCAGGAATAAACGAAACAGAAATATTAAAATATTTCGGGCAAGGGGCACAGTTCCATCAGAATATGTGTAGAAATGATAGGAAAAGAGATCGATGTCCGATATCTAAGCTAGATATGGAAAACTCATGGGGATGTAGAATAAATAAGTCCTTTATACATGGAAAAGTCCGCAAAATTCTCTTGTATTTTCGAAGTACGTTGTGGTAGGATGAATTTTCTTGTAAATGGTAGGAACTTAGGCTAAAGTATTTAAAATCGCCATAACAAATTGTAAAAGGAGAAGAAATAAACTTGTAAAATGTATAGGCTAAGTATAGATAGTGTAGTGTAAAATGTATAGGTTAAGTATAAACAGTGTGGTGACAGTGCAGTGAAACTTAAAACTAAACAAGTGAAAAGAAAAATATAGTAATGAAAATTAGAACACTTAAAGACTTTTGAAAATAATATTTATATAGAATCATAAAGAAGTATTCGGAAATGTATAAAAAAAATTTAATCAGTTAAAAAAATATCAGAACAATGAAAGACTTTTGAAAAGAATATTTATATAGAATCAAGAAGAAGAACTCAGAAATGTTGTATACAAATATAATCTTATGAATGTACCATTGATTTAAACATAAGAGTGTATATTGAGGAATTGTTTCAAGTGTAACAACAATATGAATTAATTTTAAGTAGATCAGATGGAGAAAAAAAGAGATGAGGTAGATTAAAATATTTTCCGAGTAATATTTAAAAGTTGAAAATTGCAGAACAGAATGTTGGTAAATATTAAATGAAATGTTGTTATATAACCATGTGAATAATTTTCAGGAAATGTCATGTAAAAATTAATGTTGTGAAAAGAAATTGTAAAACAAATTGGAAGTTGCTGACAAAGGTCTAATATTTTGCGTTATATTCGGGCAAGACATATATATTATTTCATTATGGGATAATAAAACAATATCTATGGGGGCATTTGATACCGAAATTATTGTTTGCAGGAGCAAAGAATAATGATAGACGTCGAAGGAATGTTGATTCTTTGTGAGACCAAGCCCCAAGGCTAGTTTAGTTGGGGAAACTGTTTATAACAATGCCATGAATGAAAGGAACAGTGACCTTAGAAGGTTTCTAAAGGAATTGTCACTTGACATACATGAATAGGGTATTCTTCGAATCGTTTACAATGGCGACCAAAACAGCCACAAAAGGACTTTGTTTAAAAAGGAATTTGGAGAGTGAAAGTGATATATAAAGACACACACGCAGTTGTGGGGGCAGACTCTTCGGCTTGTCGCCGATGAAGGTGGGTGCGCGGCTAGAAAGACATCATAAACATTTATCCGGCGTGTAGCCGATATCAGGAAGAGTCAAACGTGCAGCCTATTAGGGTGGTCAACTTGTTCGGTCTTGAATATTTGTCAGGTCATCAAAATTTATCGAGAAATATAGTTAGCATTCAGTCACTATAAACCGTGATTGGTAACCCTCGGTCGGCAGCTTCCATTTCGAGGTTTGAAATAAGAAGCAGTGAATAAATAATTTGGAAACGGGCATTCCAGTGTTGTAAATTTCCTTCTCACACACATCCACGCATACCCTGAGAGAAACCTCATTGCTCGCCGACTTCTGTGTACACCCATAAGCGAATTTGCGGGGCTTGTGTACACCCATAAGCGAATTTGCTTCAAACTGGCGCGCCAACGCGGGGCTCGATAAGAGAAGGAGGTTCGGCACGATAGGAGAAGGACGTTCGACAACAGGAGGAGGTTCAACCCGAGAAGGAGGTTCAACCCAACAAGGAGTTTCAACCCGACGACGAGGTTCAACAAGAGAAGCAGATTCAACCTAGAAGGAGGTTCAACCTAGAAGGAGTTTCAACCCGACAGCGAGGTTCAACAGGTGAAGGTGGTTCGACAGGAGGACGGTCGACCCATCAAGAAATTCGTCAACAGTTCGACTGTGAAGAAGAAAGGAGGCCGGCATCGTCATCAGTGACATCATCAGGAGCCAGTAAAAACAATCAAAGGTACTGAGTGTAAAATTATATACTAGACTATGGTGAATTTATTTGAGAGGTGAAAAACAAGAATTTAAGTAAAATTTGTAGAAAACATGGAAGTTCGAGAGGTTTATGGTAATAACAGTAGGCAGGGAGTAGTTGAAGTAGCAGAGTGTGGTAGAACTGCAACAAATAATGTAGAAATGAGAATAAGTATAATACGGGAAGTCATGAAAATGTTCGAAAGTTTACGAAAAGACAATGAAAATTTAAGAAAAGACCATGAAAGTTTTATGCAAGAGTTGAGGAATGACCGCGAAAGTTTAAATAACGAGTTAGATGATATGCATCAAGGTTTAAGTAAAGTGATAGATGATGGGAATCAAATTTTAAGTGAAAAGATAGGTAATAATCATCAAAGTTTGAGTGGGGAAATAGACAGTAGCAATCAAACGTTTCAGCAGATAGGAGAAAAGATAGATGATAGTGTTGAGAAGTTAGAGGTAGGAGAAGTAGAACTAGGAAAGAAGACAGAGAATGAACAAGCGTTTGAGAATGTCAGGAAAGATAGTCAAGAAATAGAGAATGTAAGAGAAGAAACTGATCAGGTAACAGACAGTTTAGGGAGAGATGTTAGTGAGGAGACGGAGAATGCTGAAAATGAAGTTATGAACCTAACTAATGAAAGGTCCGATAGTGAAAACAGAAAACTTGGGGAGGAAATAGTACAGAAATTAGACGAAGAAATAGGAATGGCTAGAGAAGAGTTAGGAGAAACTAGGAGTAGACTAGAAGTATCAGAGAGGGAAAATAGAATACAGACGAGGAATTTGGAGAAAATCACAAATGAAATGAACGAGTTAGCAATGGAGATCACGGTGACAAATGAAACTGAAATTTTGAATCTAGTTAATGAAAGGTCAGATAGTAAAAGCAGAAAACTGAGGGAGGAAATCGTACAGAAATTAGATAAAGAAGGAGAAATTGCTAGAAAAGAGTTAGAAGAAACTAGGAGTAAATTGGTAGTATCAGAATGGGAAATTAGAAAACTGACGAGGAATTTGGAGAAAACCACAAGTGAAATTAGTGAGGTAGCAATAGAGATCACGGTGACAAATGAAACATTGAAAAACATGCAAAATCCAGGAATAAACGAAACAGAAATATTAAAATATTTCGGGCAAGGGGCACAGTTCCATCAGAATATGTGTAGAAATGATAGGAAAAGAGATCGATGTCCGATATCTAAGCTAGATATGGAAAACTCATGGGGATGTAGAATAAATAAGTCCTTTATACATGGAAAAGTCCGCAAAATTCTCTTGTATTTTCGAAGTACGTTGTGGTAGGATGAATTTTCTTGTAAATGGTAGGAACTTAGGCTAAAGTATTTAAAATCGCCATAACAAATTGTAAAAGGAGAAGAAATAAACTTGTAAAATGTATAGGCTAAGTATAGATAGTGTAGTGTAAAATGTATAGGTTAAGTATAAACAGTGTGGTGACAGTGCAGTGAAACTTAAAACTAAACAAGTGAAAAGAAAAATATAGTAATGAAAATTAGAACACTTAAAGACTTTTGAAAATAATATTTATATAGAATCATAAAGAAGTATTCGGAAATGTATAAAAAAAATTTAATCAGTTAAAAAAATATCAGAACAATGAAAGACTTTTGAAAAGAATATTTATATAGAATCAAGAAGAAGAACTCAGAAATGTTGTATACAAATATAATCTTATGAATGTACCATTGATTTAAACATAAGAGTGTATATTGAGGAATTGTTTCAAGTGTAACAACAATATGAATTAATTTTAAGTAGATCAGATGGAGAAAAAAAGAGATGAGGTAGATTAAAATATTTTCCGAGTAATATTTAAAAGTTGAAAATTGCAGAACAGAATGTTGGTAAATATTAAATGAAATGTTGTTATATAACCATGTGAATAATTTTCAGGAAATGTCATGTAAAAATTAATGTTGTGAAAAGAAATTGTAAAACAAATTGGAAGTTGCTGACAAAGGTCTAATATTTTGCGTTATATTCGGGCAAGACATATATATTATTTCATTATGGGATAATAAAACAATATCTATGGGGGCATTTGATACCGAAATTATTGTTTGCAGGAGCAAAGAATAATGATAGACGTCGAAGGAATGTTGATTCTTTGTGAGACCAAGCCCCAAGGCTAGTTTAGTTGGGGAAACTGTTTATAACAATGCCATGAATGAAAGGAACAGTGACCTTAGAAGGTTTCTAAAGGAATTGTCACTTGACATACATGAATAGGGTATTCTTCGAATCGTTTACAATGGCGACCAAAACAGCCACAAAAGGACTTTGTTTAAAAAGGAATTTGGAGAGTGAAAGTGATATATAAAGACACACACGCAGTTGTGGGGGCAGACTCTTCGGCTTGTCGCCGATGAAGGCGGGTGCGCGGCTAGAAAGACATCATAAACATTTATCCGGCGTGTAGCCGATATCAGGAAGAGTCAAACGTGCAGCCTATTAGGGTGGTCAACTTGTTCGGTCTTGAATATTTGTCAGGTCATCAAAATTTATCGAGAAATATAGTTAGCATTCAGTCACTATAAACCGTGATTGGTAACCCTCGGTCGGCAGCTTCCATTTCGAGGTTTGAAATAAGAAGCAGCGAATAAATAATTTGGAAACGGGCATTCCAGTGTTGTAAATTTCCTTCTCACACACATCCACGCATACCCTGAGAGAAACCTCATTGCTCGCCGACTTCTGTGTACACCCATAAGCGAATTTGCGGGGCTTGTGTACACCCATAAGCAATACTGCTTCACCTGTCAGCAGAGGGATGCCTCAAAGCTGCTGTCAGCATATCTAATACCACCGCAAGCCTCTAGGGGAACCGTATATACACTCGCTCCATCAGTGATGCTATTGATGACATCAAATTTTGCGCAGTAAAATTACAGATAAAATTGAACACCGTGTATACGTACACACTTCTACAAGATCATTCTTAAGCTCAAGAACATGGCGTGTATATAGAAGTATGTAATTGTTTATTTTAAACACAATATATGCACATTTTACAAGTATTATCAACTTTATATAGAAAAAACAGCAACCTAAATAGGAAGACATTTTCTTCCTTTTGAACGTCTTGCATGCATATCAAGATTACGTTCCCTTTTCAGAGATCAACAAAAGACTGCCATCATGTTAACACTCCATCCACCATGGTACCTTCTTTCTATGTCTTTCAACTCCTGGTGGAAACGTTCACCGTGTTCTTCACTGTAAAACCCAAGATAGAAATCTGGAAAATACTCATTGTCATTTTAGTTAATTAATGGCAATTAATCATTTCCTCAAACTAGCCGTACATAGGTTAATGTTTTTGAACGATAGACTCAACAAGAAAAATTCAATGCCATGACCGGGATTTGAACCACGGATCCCTTGTTTCCGTACAGTCGCTCCTACCCATTTAGCTACCATGGCCAACTATCCGTCATTACACTAAATTCTCCATTTGACTCGTACATTTCCTCGGTAAATCACTAGCGCCTCTTGCTCCGAGATACACCGTTTGTGGTGACTTACTATCATAAGAACTTAACTCCCAGGCTTCATCATTTAACTCTTATTATTTTAGTTAATTGATGGAAATTAATCATTCCTTTATACTAGCTGTACATAGACCAATATTTTTGATAGAGTCAACATGGAAAATTCAATACCATGGCCGGAATTTGAACCACGGATCTCCTAGTTTCCGTCCAGTAGCTCTTACCCATGGAGCTAACATGGCCAACTATGGCAGAGAATGTTAAAAGTTGACACTGTCTATCAAACAGTTGGCAAGTTGGCCATAATATGTATATGTCATGGCTATATATATCTTATGTATATTCTTGAGTGCCTATTTAAGTTTCAGATACTTATAGGGAATAAAATATTCATCGTGAATTTTCTTGGATTATCCTCTAAAATCCTTTTCGGATTACCTCAATATAACTGCTAAAGCGTAAGATATTAGAGAAAACGTTACTATACAAAAAGTGTGTATCTTGAAGACCGAATATACCAGCCGCGGGAGTCAGGGTGCTGGCTACGTCCCATTCTCCTACACCCTGCATCCTGCCCATGATGCCCGTAGTGGCCAGAGACAGTTAACAGTCCTAATTTAAAACAGAAGGATATGACAGTGGAAGAGGCAACAAAGAAAAAACCATTAGTTATTATTTATGATGTACTAAGCAGTGAGAAAGAAGAAGATATAAAGTACACTATGTATAAACAAAATTTCCAAGATGATATGACCTGCGAAGACTTTGAGGCCAAAATAAAGTTTAGATTTAAGACAGGGCCTAGAGAAGCGAGGACAGTTCACCATGTAGTAGAAGTCGATCCTAAAATAAGAATACAATTGATACGAGAAGAGAGCTTATACCTGGGATTTCAGGCTCTACACGTTAAAAACTACGTTGTTGTGGCAAAATGTATGAAATGCCAACGTTATGGTCATGTGGCCAAATATTGTAAAAGGGAGAAGGAAGTTTGTGCTCATTGTAGTGAACAGGACTACACAAATGAAGAATACACAAACAAAGGTCAACCAGCTTTCTGCGTTCCATGTAGTTCCAGACAAAGAAATAAAAAGGAAAGGAAGATATTTAGTTGTAAAGATAAAAGGTCATGCCCTACATATAATATGTTTTGGGAAAAATTAGTCAACCGTACAAATTATGGATAAGGATATTCAGAATAAGTATAGTAAGAGTTTTAGCTTGAAGAAAAATCTCAACAGAGTAAGAAAAAATGTGTATAGGCACAAGGAAATATGGAAGAACAAATACAAATGACTATGTGTCATGTGATGCTTACTATAATAAATAAGATACATCTATATTGATATCTCATTTCAATATTTGATGAAGAGAAGGTACAACGAAATGGAGCTTCATCGTCGTCCAGGAGATCAAGAGAAAATGAATATGTGGATATTGAAAATGTTATACTACACAAATGGCTTTAAAACTCATCAGAATAGGACAGATAAATGCACAAAGATCTAGGACAGTGATGCAAGAAATTAAGAGACTTATAGAGGACATGGATTTTGATATAATTTGTATATAAAACCGTACGTCATCAATGGTAGACCCATACATGCACCAGCTGCGGCTCGAGTCATTGTAGATGGAGAGAACCCAAAAGCAACAATAATTATAATAAACAAAGACGTTCAGTTGCTAAAAATTTCACAATTCTGTACTGAACATATAAATAGCATCGAGATAGGTATAAATGGTATGACTTTCCTTTAGTGCAATCACTACTTTCAGTATATGGATGACATAGAAGTACATAATAACAAAGTGTAAGCAATACTGAATGCCTATGATAATAAACCTTTAATCTATACCATGGATTCAAGTGCAAAATCTTTATTATGGTGGAGTAGGAATCCGGACTCTCGTGGAGAAAAATTAGAGGAAACTATTGGTAATCATAATTTATTAGTTATGAATCAGCCCTTGAATCCATATACCTTTGAGAACCGGATGGATGCTACTGAGAATATAGATGTAACATTAGGCAGAGGGTTTGTGGCAGATCGGATTAAACACTGGAAGGTAGCACAGCAGTTAACCACGAGTAATCACAGCTTAATTTATTTCGACTTTGAAGTTTCGAGATCTGAAGGAGATTTACAAGGTACCATTAGGAAAACTACATATCAGCTCAAAAATGTAGATTGGAGTATACTACGAAATAGTCTAAAATTCCCAGATCAATTAAGTACAGGAGAGGATATAAATGCCAAAGCAAAACAACTCACGCATAGTATAGAGAAGTCCATGAAAGCTTCACTTAAGAAGTGTACTTACATAAATACAAAATATAAAGTATGGAAGACAAACTTCAAAAATTAAGAAGAAAAGTTAGGAAAACACGTCGAAATTATAAAAATAGCTGCCAGCACACGAAAAGGAAATTAATTTATATATTTTTAGAATGTACAAGATGCAATATAAGGCTGAATTGGAAAAGACATGTAGAGAATTTTGGCAACGATTCATAGAAGAAAATGTGCAGGATGATACATGTTGAGTACCATATAAAATAATAATGGAAAAGATATCAGCAACAGAAATTATTGCTACCGTAATGAAGATGACGGAACGTACACCACCACATGGAGAGATTCAATAAATGAACTTATGACTAAGATGTTACCTTTGGATCTAGAATACAATGAAGGCGATCAACATCGACAGAAAAGGGCAGAATTTCAACAAGAGTATATCAATTATAATGTTATATATCCTTTCGATATAACTGAAGTTTTACAGGCTATGCAACAAATAAAACAACTAAGGGCTCCTGGGCCAGATAATATTTGAACAGCAGTTAATCAGAATATTAAAAATGAGATCGCACCATACCTATATGAACTATATAGTCAATGCCTTGTGGAAGGTAAAGTACCATGTGTGGAGGAGGCTAATATGGTAATTCTGAAAAAAGGAAAAGATAGGGTTCCTAGTAAACCTAAATCATACCGTCCCATATGTCTCTTGAACAAATTAGGCAACCTTCAAGAAAAATTGTTATACAAAGGAATTAACGAATATAGCACAATGATAGGTATAACAGATAGACAGTATGGATTTCGTAAGGGATGCTCTACAGAGGATGCCATAAACTTAGCCCTCACAACAGTAAATCATTGTGATAAAAAATATTTATTGGGAAAATTTGTAGACAGTGCTGGTGCTTTCGACAGCTTATGGTGCTCTCAAATATTTCAAACACTATGAGATAAAAAATACCCTGGATGCTTGCATATTTCATTAAAGGATTACTGCACGAATAGAAGAGTACACATTAGAGGAGAAAGTATTATCATAATTAAAACAATCACTAAAGGATGCCCCCAGGTATCGGTTCTAGGATCCCTCTTTTGGGATATTTAAACGGAACCGATAATGAATAGTTTGGAACAATCGCCTGAAATATTAGTAGTTATAGCCTATGCAGATGACTTACTAATATTGGTAGCAGCTAATAGTCGATTGAACTGGAAGCTAACTCTAAGACATCTCTTGGAACTCTTGATATTTGGTGTAAACAAGTCAAATTAGAAATTGCTCCACAGAGGTCGTTTATTATGCACTTTAAATGAAATTTAAAAAGAGTTCCTATAGTCAAACTTAATAACATCAACATCAAAGGAGCAAATGTTGTTAAATATCTTGGTATGTATATTGATGAGAAGCAACACTTTGATACCCATATTAAATCTGTAGCCATGAAAGCTAATGGAGTATTAATGAAACTATCTACAATAGCTACGAGAATATTTAAGCTTTCTCCTAGTACCATTCATACATATCATATGAGTTTCATGGTGGGCATAACTGCGTATGGAGCGTCGATATGGGTACATAGAGTAAAATTGAGGAACAATGTAGATACTCTACGGAAATACTAAAGACAGGCTTTACTTCGTTGCACAGGAGCAGAATCAACGACTGCTACAATGGCATTATTAGTGAGAGTGGGAGTACGGCCATTGGATTTATTGATTAAACAAAGGGCAGCCTACTTTTCGATGAAACGGAGAGAATTCAATAAGATTGAAAATGTATTGGGAACTCCATGCAGGACGAGGAGAGAAATTAGGAAATTATTATTTGAAGAATGGCAACAAGAATGGGATCAAATTGATGTAGGAAGAAGGACACACGAAATCTTTCCTAGTATAAATGAGAGGTTAAAATTAAAGGAAAACCAAACAGGACGAAGTGGAATACAATACATTTCAGGACATGGACCGTACAAGATATACTTTAAAGAGATAGGAAAGGCAGATGAAACCATGTGCACAACCTGCATGGAAGAAGATACTCCAGAACATGCTTTATTTGAATGTATAAAGTATACACAACAGCTAGAAGAAGAGAGGAAAGAATTAGCAGGGAAATGTATATGGAACATAATTAGGAAGAGGGAAGATTTTAAAATACTAAAACTGGCAGCAGAGAAAATCTCAACAATAGTAATGGAGGAATATAATCAATAAAGACAGCAGCAACGACGAGTAAGAGACAATATTCCACATAGATATCATGAACCATCTTCCACACCGAGTAGATGTGAACGACGTCGAGGACAGAATATGAATAACTAGCTTCAACAACTAAAGGAAGTAGAGGAACTTCACCTAGTCGAAGGATTAATAGAAGAGGACAATCTTGGATTCAACAGAAGGATTTGAAGAGACAGAAGAAGACATCAACACAAGAACAAAAGATAGATGATTTATTGGGGATGGAAAGATAGAAGTGGTTTAGATTGTGAAACTTGTAAGCTACAATTGTAGCAATTTGATTAATTAGGCTAGATTAGATAGGTTATTGTAGGTTAGCTTTTCTGCAAAATGTTTGCAAATATCAATATAATTATTGTGTTTGAGTAAATATAAAATTGTAATACTGTGTCTTGGTATAGCATCTAGAAGGCAAGACATAAGAAATGCATAATAAAAAACTATAAAAAATATCCCTAGAGAGGAATTTGTACTTAACAAACTATCTCTTATACACTAATGTTCAATATGAAACACTGAGTAGCAAACGACATGAACTTTTAGGTTGATAAAACACAATGATGATACTCTAAAGGAATAAAAAAGGGTTCCTAAAACTGTTTTATACTGTTATAAACTTTTCTCCACTTCCACAGATGTTATTCGAAAACCACTATGTCACTGCCTGTTAAATAAATCAGTTCTGAAGTTTTCTCCTCACACGATATCGGCTTACAGGATATGAACTTTTAATCACAGATTATTTTAAAACCACCAAAAAAGCCCAAGGTCTGGGGTCAGGGTCAGGTCTGCCACGAGAATCGAATCCGAGCCTCCCGAATGTGGGCTACAGATGAAAATGCCCAATAGATTCTTGAAAAAGAAGGAAAATGACCGGAAAATATATCTAAATGTTATTATAAAAATTTGGAAAAAATGCATTTTGATGACCTATCAAACTATATATATATATATATATATATATATATATATATATATATATATATATATATCCAACGTATTTGTTCTAGAATGCACTTAATTTCAAATAAGCATCGTCTGTGATTACTCAGAAAAAAGATGACTTTTCATCAAAATCCGGGCCCTACTTATCACACATACACGGCGAGTCCAGTATATGTACACTCTGTTCAGATATAATCATGTCTTCTGGACAGCAACGTGTCATACATCGGCAGGCACGATATATCATATAAAACTTGATTGAATTTTCTGACAAGGAGAAAGAAGAGGGCATTAAACTCGTCGTTATTTTTATTAATAGTTTCATTCAGATTTATCATTAATGAACTTATAAAAGATTGTATTTTATCATAATGCCTAACATAGTGTACACATGACTTTGTATACCTTCACATTGTGATGTATTTATGTTGTTTATGGCTTTTTTGTATTTGTGCGGACTGATAACGCTACAAAAATTTAGACCATACACTTCCTGAAATTATATCACAAGGAAACCTTTCCGTTATTGTCAGTTGTTTTAACTAGAAGACTAAAAGAACTGATACTTATTGGTAAAAGGGATGGATTACTGAAACAAGGAGCTCGAGGTTGATAATAGGGACAATGAAAGTGAGACATCTTTAAGTGTCGGAACTTTGCTAGTTGAGTAAATCACCGTTTTTAAATTTATTTCCGTAGTACAGATTGATTACATTAGAAAATTAGCTGTCTTACCGTACACATCCTGTAATTGTGGTAGTCAATTAATAACAAAAGTGTAGTTGGTTTTCTCTTTCTTTTTAAAGTTATGGAAATTACAGAAAATCGGGCTGTTGAGCCTCATTTTCATTCTTTGAAAAACATTAGAACAACTAATTAGGTGGCTACATATATGATGTATTTATAATCATTAAATTTATCTTTTATGATTATGCACCCCTGTCGCGTATAATAATTGACTAACCTCTCACGGCGGACACACGCAACGTCGAAGAGCTCCATTTATGTTTCGTAGCTTAATATATGCCAACTTAATAATATTTCACCTTTCTATTCGAGCATATAAGACGATAACAGCGCTGGTTACTTGAAGGTCAATACGCCCCAACGCTTTGTCGAGTCCTACAAGCTCGCGATATACTCAACACTATTGTAGACATGGCCTCCTGTAAATAGCATTGCCAAACCAAAGAAGCCTCATAAATTTCTTAAAACACCGAAAATAAAATAAAAATCTGTCCTTACTTATGAAACCACCTAATACAAATGTCCACTGCATACCGGAGATGTTTGAACAGTAATTCATGGATCAGTAGTAAATGTTTGTAAAATTGATCAAAAGGGAGGTCATGGTCACTACATGGGTTAGTGCCACTTTTTACACTGCGGCCTGGTGTCGCATTTCGCGCCAAGTTTACGAACCAAGTTTTAAGTAAGCTGTAAGTATAAGCTCCTAAGAGCGACCCTGTAGCCTCGGACCTCCCCGCTAAGTTGCCGTGCCAGCCGTTCTTATATACTACATGAAATGTCCACTTTATGTCGGTGAGAGTTTATAATACATTCTATGTTCCTTTCCTATAAATTAACGTCTATATAGTTTCAAAAGAGTTGTACATTTTATAACAACGCTGCTAATTGTAAAACGTTTTATAATATTTTCACACTCTAGAGTTATTTGTATAAGGAGTTCAAAGCCAAGTATTTTACAAATACAAACAAAAAAAGTATGGATTGAAAGTATATTAACAGAATTAACTCAGATTGAGCTACAGATGAAAACAGCATCCTTCCAAATTTAAATAATTAACTAAATAAGCTTGACTGAAAGAAAAAGACCTGATCGTCGGTCTTTAACATGACATTTTCTACCCATTTTTTTTGGTTTTGCTACGTAAGGTATGTAGAGGTGGTCCTCTACATAAAACATAGCCCGCAAAATCGCCAACTGGCATGTGTTAGAAGAGGAATCGCTTAGCGATCACCGGTTTATTTTCTTTGAAATTAAGGGCACAAGAGAGCGCAAAGAAACTAATGTATAAAAGAGGAAGATAGAATACGATTGGGAAGTGATAAAAACCACACTTGAAAGGAAGCTAAAAGGAGTGAATGCTAACTTAGAAGGCAGAACCCCTGAGCGTTTGACCAAGGTTTTGCAAGAGGCCTGCAAATTAAGCCAGATAAAGAGATCAACATCGAATAAAAGTCAAGTACAATATTGGTGGAGTGTCGAAATAGAGGAATCAAGGAAGAAATGTTTAAAAAAACTAAGAATTATGACCAAGCTTCGCAGAAGAAACTTATATTTAGAAGAAATCGAGGTAGCGAAAAATGAATACAGGCAATGCAGGAATAAGTTGACTAGACTCATCTACCAATCCAAATGTAGTAGTTGGCAAAAGGTGTGTGATGAGTTGGAACATGACATATGGGGAGCTGGATATAAAGGTCAATGGGAAATTGATAAATAAGACTCCCTTTGATCTGAGCACTGAGAGGAAAATGGAATTAGCTAGGGTGCTATTCCCTACAAGGGAAGACAACCTGGAACCAGTACACAGAAAGGCCAAGGCAGAGTTATTTACTATGGAGGAAATGAACGATGCAGTAAGCAAGATCAAGATAGGGAAAGCACCCGGAATAGATGTAATAAATCCAGAGGTGCTTAAAGCCGCTGCTAAAATAGCACTAGAGTTGTTTCTGAGGACGTTAAACGACTTGTTACAGAAACAGGAATTTCCAGATAAGTGGAAAATAGCAAAGGTAGTGCTGTTTTTGAAAGGTGATAGATCCCCTCTAGAGCCTTCAGCTTATAGACCATTGTGTTTATTGAATACCTTTAGCAAGTTATTTGAAGGAATGCTTAAGACCAGAATAAAAAAAGAGATCACAGAAAAAGGAGGGTTATTTGATCAATAATATGGATTTCGTAAACACAAATCTAAAATACTAGCCATTCAGGCTGTACTCAAAATAAAGAAGGAATGGAGTGGAAAGTGGGTCGTATTAATTACCTTGGACGTGAAAAATGTTTTTTAACACTGCTACCTGGAATATAATACTGCATCGTCTAAGGGAAATGAATATTTCTACCTATATAATAAATGTGTTAACATTTTATTTTCAAGGAAGGAAAATAATAATTGACAAAGAAGATGTAAAGATAACTGCTGGCGTACCACAGCGTTCAATACTCGGACCAATTCTTTGGAATATATTATATGACGGTGTTTTTAGGCTGAAATTGACAGAAGGTGCGATGCAAACTGCCGTTGCGGACGATCTTGCCTTAGTGGTAACTGCCGAAGATAAACAAGAATTGATATTCAGAGTTAGTGAATCACTCAGACGTGTTGATAGATGGATGACTTATAACGAATTAGAGCTGGCACCACATAAAACAGAAGCCGTCATTATGAAGGGCCCTAGAAACCAGTTCACTGGCAGTTTTACATTGAAGGGGACAGAGATAGTCCCTAAGAAGGCCATTAGATATTTGGGAGTCATCATAGATGAGAATACAACCTTCAGTGAGCACATAAAAACGGTTGCTAAAAGGGCAGTAGAGAGAGCCTCACAATTGGCTAGAATAATTCCAAATAGAGGTGGACCGAGTTCAGTCAAACGACAAATGTTATGTGGAGTTGTTTACTCAATTATGCTTTATGCTGCACCGATCGGGCATTTAGCCTTAGAAAAGAAGTAATATGCAAAAGAAATGAAGAGAGTCCAGAGGAAGGTATTATTAATAATGGTGTGCGCCTATAGAACGGTCTCTAACAGGGCACTGCAGGTAATAGCGGGAGCTATTCCAATCGATCTATTGGTTAAAGAAAGGCGATTGATCAGTGACACTAATATATGTACTTCCACCGAAGTAAAAGCAATGATTAGAAACCAAATCATTAATGAATGGCAATTGAGATGGGTTGCAACTACATTGGTAGGTCAATGGACAAAGATGTTAATCCCGAATGTGAGACCATGGCTACGGTGCTCACATCGACCAGTGGATTACTTCCTAGCACAGATTTTAACCGGACATGGTAGGTTCAGAGGTTATGCACTTAAAATGGGAAAGACTGATATTACTAACTGTATATATTGCAATGATGAGGATACTGTAGAACACACCTTCTTCCACTGCCCGCGTTGGAAGAGACACTAAATTCTCCATTTGAATCGCATATTTCCCCGGTAAATCACTACGGCCTCTTGCTCCGAGATACACCGATTGTGTTGACTTACTATCGTAAGTACTTAAGTCTCAGGCTTCATCATTTAACTCTTATTATTTTAGTTAATTGATGAAAATTAATCATTTCCTCATACTAGCTGTACATAGGCCAAGATTTTTGATAGAGTCAACATGAAAAGTTCAATACTATGGCGGGAATTTGAACGACGGATCTCCTAGTTTCCGTCCAGTCGCTCTTACCCATTGAGCTAACATGGCCTACTATGGCAGAGAAGGTTTCAAGTTGACACTGTCTATCAAACAGTTGGCAAGTTGGCCATAATATGTATATGTCATGGCTATATATATATATCTTATGTATATTCTTATGTGCCTACTTAAGTTTCAGATACTTAGAGAGAATAAAATCTCTATCGTGAATTTTCTGGGGTTTTCCTCTAAAGTCCTTTTCGGATTACCTCTATGTAACTGCTAAACCGTAAGATATTAGAGAAAACGTTACTATACAAAAATTGTATATCTCGAAGACCGAATATACCAGCCGCGGGAGTCAGGGTGCTGGCTACGTCCCAATCTCCTGAACTCTACTGCACCCTGCACATGATGCCCGCAGTGGGCAGATGTAGGTACATAGTGGCCGTGCGCTAGGCCTCGACTCTAAATCGCAGTTCTGTCGCCGAATTAGTTCATAAATACTTATTCAGTTAACTATTTTCGAGATCTTCCTTATAATTGGTCTATATTTAGAGTACTTAACCTTGTTTCTAGTAATATTGTAAGAGAATGGAATTTCATAATCTTCACGTAGCGATCAGTTCTTTAAAACTTTGTCTATCACTTAAGCTTATAGTGTTGCTCTCAACTCGTTATATTGTCACTTTATGGGTTCGTAGATTTAAAAGTCCAATTTGCAGAAATTCCAAATGTTCTTTATTTGCGTAGAAATGCACTTAGTAGCAGCAGAATTACGTCACATACATAACACCATCTACCAAGGTCGATGTCCACACAAACAGCGTTCTGATTACATCAGCTCTCGTTACAACAACACTCTACAACTGTTTACTCCTTACTGTGTTTACTACTGTTCACGAATGACTAATGGCGAGTCTTCGCCTTCTTAAATAACTCATTGATAAATTCGAGATATTTCTGTAACAAACACTAGATATTTCTGGAATAAACAAGACATCGAAAGATATATAAAACAATCAAGACGTCACTAGAATGTTCAAATTACCTCACTTATCTTTGTCGGTAAGTCTTATCTCAGTGATACACTATCCGACTGTTACCTTTATCTGCAGGCACTTTGTGTACACAAGCCACGCTTATCTCTCGGCACCGAAATTTCTGTGTTTTCCACAGCAACAATATCTATAAATAGGTAGATCACAAAACCACTTCTACAAATATTTAACTCGATTAGCCTGAAGTAGATGGAACAATAAACATTTGCACGAATAACACTGGGGAACAAAACAAATCTATTTTCATATACCCGAAACAAAATAGGAAAATTCTTATGTAAACTGATCTACTGATTCCAAAAATGTCCCTCAAAATGTTGTATCACGTAACGTTTTTTAGGGATTCATAATTTTTTATGAAAACTTACAGAAATGCGATGTGATAACTCATTTTTGATTAATTGAAAATAATAGGTATTTTATTGCCAAATAACATTAAAAATAATAATAATTATTAATTATTATTATTAAAATAAATAAACAGAAGATAATGATGAAAACCACCTACCTGAATTATCTCATAAGTGTTTCACTGTTGATTTTTTTCTGTATTGACATGTACTCTCCCGTTTGAGGAACCAACAATAGTCTCCCAACATGGCTGAATCCCAGCGACCCTGGTAACGTCTTTCCATCTCACAAATGTCCTGGTGAAAACGATCACCTTGCTCATCATTTACAGCTCCTATGTTTGTAGGGAAACTACTAAGGTGAGGTGCAAAAAGTGGATTTTAAGTGACATACGGCAACCCATTTCTTTGTAGCTCCTTAATAGTTCTGAGACTGAAGTTTCATAATTTTCTTCTTTGTTATTGCCCAGGAAGCCTTCCACCACTGATTAAATGATTTCCATGCTGCCAGTTCAACACGTTTAAGCTTTGATTAAAAAACACTGTCTCTAAGAAGTAGTCTTATTTGAGGACCGACAAATATACCTTCCTTCAATTTAGATTCACTTATTTTGAGAAAGATACTTCTTAAATACTCAAATGCACTTTCACTTTTGTCCAAACCTTTAACAAAATTCTGCATTAACCCGAGCTTTATGTAAAGTGGGGGAGAAGAACTTTATTTGGGTCTACTAGTGGCACATACTTAACACTACTTGCTCCAGGGGTATAGCCTCCCCTTTCCCCCCACTCTTTCACTATAAAATGCTTGTCAGTTGCCCTATTGTCCTATAAGCACAAAAAATCAGCAATATTTTATGAAACCTCCCTGCAGTCCCGTTAGCAATGCCACTTGACGCCACTATAAATTTCCCAACCATGGTTTTGATAACTAATATCATCTAAAATGATGGACATGGAATCGTATGTCTCCTTCATTCCTATGGCATGAAATAAAGCTATTGAAGGTAGCAAATTGCTATTATGAAGCAACACTGCCTTTAAACTGCATCAGTAGTTTATGTCAACTTTATTTATTTTGAGTTAGGCAAACCCATGTAAATACGATTTTTATAGTAGACTCTAAAATTAATTTTACTAATAAATCTTACGTGATTGAAAATATGTTCTAGTTATTTCGAACAGTGTTCATATTCTTTACAGGTATAAAAATATTATTTAATAATAAAATGGCTATTATTTTAAATGAAGTCAATATGACTTGGTAGCATACCTCATTTCTGTAATTTTATATGAAAGAATAGGAATAAGAATATCTCAAAAACGTTACGTGATACAGTATTTCAGAGGCATTTTTGGAATCAGCGAGTCATTTTGCATAAGAATTAACCTATTTTGTTTCGGGTACAAATAACATGTTCCCTAGTGATAATTTGTACAACAGTAAAAATTAATTTTAAAAGAAATTTATCTCTCATGTTTCCTTATACAACATCAAATGTAAATACAAAATAATGATTACAATTATAAAATCCATACTGAAAATGCCATATATTAATAAATCCTGGAAATCCTATCAAGTTTCCCACCATTGAATAATAATTCGGTCCCCATACACCTAAGCCTAGGCTTTTGTGTATTGGAGGCCCTCTACTCCTTTTTACAGATTTTGCCATTTCACCTACTCCACTCTACATTTTTCTCTTGATTATACTTAGCCATCTCTCCTTAACTTTCCCCAAATAATTCCCTATATTTCTCTTGTTCTTTTCCCCTTTTACTCACAAAAGTTTCTAATTACTGCTTCATCCCACAAATTGTCCCATTTACGTAGCCAAGCCTGCTCTCTCCATATCTTTGTTTGACTACAATTTAATATACAATGGAAATGTGCATTCTCTTCTGCACACATTGGACATTCATCTAGCTCTCTCTTGACCTATACCTTTCAAGTTTCTCACTCTTGTTCTCGTCCAAGCAAAACCATCTCGCCCTAAATTACTACATATATCTATATATTGTCACCAGAACATGGGAATTCCAAGAGAACCAGAGGCTGGCAAGTAGTGGCCAGACGGGAAGCATTTAGCCCACGCCTACCCATTTCTTATAGCGCTTACGAGGGGATGGTTGGGAAAACATCACTAGCCATCTCTTTCGCCTGCCCCTGACGTCTGGAACAGTCGGGATGATTCACTGCAGCGTGAGACTTCCAGAAACAGCGATCTTCCTATAAAAGGGCTGCAGTTGGCGAGTCAGTTCAGTTCTTGGCGAGCAGCCGTGAAGAGCGCCGTACTAGCGAACGGACTGGAAGACCCGGTACGTGTATCAGAGGAATTGTACGTAGTTGTGAGTGCGGAGTGGACCTGTGACAGACGAACTGGTGGATTGTAATTGTGTGCGCTACGTAATGCTATGTAATCCGCAAGTGTTCCAACTGTAATACGGTGGAAATAAAGAACATTTTGAGTTTGTGCAATTGGACTTTTAATTTCACGTACCCACAAAGTCACAATATCCTTCCCGCTCCCAGGTTGTTTTTATTTCTCTATATAATCTCAGTGGGTACAAGAGTAAGTAGAATTAGGCATGCGAGTGTAAGATGGCATATTTTTTTTAGATACATTAGATGGAATTGTTAAGTTTGTTATGGAGACTCTCACATACATATTTGTAGCGCATACAAACGCATAGCTGCCGTTATGACCAAAAATAATGAACACCTAACATTCACACATTGGGATATGTTGCATTTCCTTCGATAATCCACTTGACTGTTGGAGCAGGCACCTACCCACGCTGCACCTTGATGATGAGGGAGGTATAAAGAACTTTAAACTACCTCTACTGACTCGTGTGTCCTCAAATTGAAATTAATCACCAATTAGGGACGACATTAAACCTGCTTATGCCTTAACAACTAGTAACAGTAAGGAAAAACAACAGCAGCTTCGAGTTGCGTTCCGTGGGTGTAAACGCCTTCCTTTACCTGGCAGATTATACGCCATATAATTAATACAGAGACGGAGAGAGAAGCAGACAAAGAGGGCACATGTTTACGAACACCGAGGATATCATTTATTAATACACCAGCTACTTGTCTCTTACCTCTGCAGCCTGCCCCATAATGTTTACGCTCAAAGTAATTGATACAAATCTACTTCACGATGGATGCTTATAAGTTGAAATTCACAATCTTAAATATTCACAGACGTAATTTTATGGTTCACAAATGAATTGTTTCCCAATCATGTAATAATTCCACATATTTGTAACGTATATATGTAAAGTAAATGGTTTACTTATAAATGGCTTCCCTAAAAAGCAAATAAATGAAAAGAACGTAATGAGAGGAAGTCTCATATATTAAACTTCTAACCTGGAAAAGCTGTTTTCATGTATGACTTGGAACCAGAATGCCAGAGAGAAAAATGCTCGTAGGCTACGCATAGTACCTACTTTGCAAAAAGGATATTTCCTTAAGGGTACGGGGAGGGTATTTGTACCCAGACAGGGCTGCTTTTTAACAATATTAAAATATAAATATACAAAACGTTAACATTGCAAGAAATTGAAATTTGGACTTATAGTATAAGGATGTGTGCATATATCGACTGTACAACATTTACATTACGATCATACACTTCCTTGCAAAAGGGGCATAAGGGACTCTATGTATCCTGAGGAAAAGTATTACCTATACCCTATATTTTAGGTATATGTTCCTTATAGGAATTAAAAGCTGCAGGCACCAATCTTTTTGCTGAATAACATAAGGCGCCGTTTTGTAATCTAAACTAAATAAACAGCATATGTACATGAAAAATTATTTAGTTGCGTTAAAAGTGATAATATTTTTAAGGACTGAATTTTATTTTCGCTCCACTGTTTTAAATCATGTGGATATAAAGGTTAGATTAATGTGTTAAAAAAATAAGGCCTAAAACGTTTGGACCAATATCTTTTATAGTTTTTGAGAAACATTCGCCTAAAGTATGAAAAATCAAGGTGTTGGGAAATCACGATCAATGATTAAACATTATACTTTTTAAATTATACGCTCTCAGAACATGCTTGCTTCATATTCCTGCTCAGTTAGTTTCTCCTCATCTTTTCTGTTCCTTTTCTTACTTCTAGCTCTACTTTCAAACAACCGAGCTTTTTTTCCCACTGAGGGACGACGTACATATTATTGTGACTTTGTGGGTTCGTGAAATTAAAAGTACAATTGCACAAACTCAAAATGTTCTTTATTTCCACCGAGTTACAGTTGGAACATTTGCCGATTACATAGAATTAGTAGCGCACACGATTGCAATTCACCAGTTCGTCTGTCACTGATCCACTCTGCACTCGCAATTACGTACAGCTCCTCCGATGCACGTACTCAGTCTTCCAGTCCGTTCATTAGCACGACGCACCTCCGGCTGCTCGCCAAGGACTCAAATGAGTCGCCAACTGTAGCCCTTTTTTATAGAAAAATCGCTGTTAGTGACACGAGATAAATGGGTAGGCGTTTGCCGAACACTTCCCGTCTGGCCCCATCTGCCAGGCGGTTCTATCGGGAATTCCGATGTTCGGGTGACATTATTTTAGATATGCTGCCCTCTTATTTTCAGCAACCTTAATACTCATTTTTGTCATTACTTTATGCCTACCACTGCACCCAGCATTATAATAAGTGACACTATCACAGACAACAATTGTTAAATTTTTTGGCTCAATAGGCACAGTTTTTGAAATTCTTTCCCATATTATATGATGAAAACCTTCATTTGGGTTTTTGGTTCGACCATGCAAGCACTTTCTCAGTAAATTATCTTGAGAAAGTTCCCTAAATACTGGTTTAACTGCCAAAAGAACCTCTTCTGGAAGAGTGTTTATGTTCATAAATTTCTTTGCTAATCTGAGCTCTTTGAAAGCCACACCATGTATCTTCACCTCTAGGACACAAACCATGCTGTGGATTACTATCTGTGGATAGCCCAAATATCTTATTTCATTTATGCAATTGCTTTATCTGTATTTCTCCTGCTAGCTAACCCGTAATACTGCTGGAGGAGGTCAATCTCACTGTCTGTTAGTCTTCCACGACCTGTAAGTGGTTTGCCATTTGGAAGAATCTTTCCCTTCATACATCAGAAAGTGGGCGTGTCATTGCAACACTATCTTTAAATTGATGGATTAAAGGGCTTTAGTACCAGCTGACACCCTTTGTTATATGTCATTTAAAAGCTGAAGAATTATATAATTTTTAAGCCTAAAACTAAAAAATAGATTTTGAAGCCCATTGGCCTCCCAGTACACTTAAAAGGCTTGGGTTCCAGGGACAAACGTACACACAAAACTAATTTCACTATTGGGGAATTAATGTTTTGCACTAAGTAAAACCGTAGCGAAGCAGAATCTTGCACTAACACAGAGGAAGACAGCTTCGAGAGTTGTGGCGTACTTCAGCTGGGAGCAAGGCCTGCAGTGCGCGTGACGTCAGGCAAGAGCCATGTAGTACCAAGTTGCCGATATAAATGGCGCTGCGAGTACAGAATCTGATGGTTCAATCAGGTGTAACACAGTCCATGACAACAATGTAGCTTCCACGTACCAAATGTAACTGTTAAATTTACAGTGTGACGATATATTGAAGGACAAATATACACACAACAAATACTTGGCTGATTTTTACAAGAATGTCCCCTAAACCAGATTTCCGAGGTTGTAATTACTTGCCGCACGAACATTGTGTATATTTGGCTCCACATATGTGTGCGAACAATTTTTTTTTTTTTCTATTATGAAATTAGCTGAGTCCAATCCACGGAATACCTTTTCGGATCAGAATCTAACATGCATCCTTCGATTACAAGTCTTCCAGACATTACGTTTGGACGTTGATAATCTAGTTAAAGAAAAACGAAACAGAAAGTGGCGGAAAATGTCCATGTAATTTTGTTCTGAATGGATATCCTATAATTTGCAGAGAAAACTACTTTCTTTTACTTTATTTACTTTTTAACATGTCTGATCTACAGATAAACTACGAGTTGAAGTTTTATATACAAGGGCTCTTAAGTAAAGAATGACCATAACTTTTTACGGCCATAACTTTGGCACTAAAATTCAATCTTATTATATTCTGTTAGCTTAATGTGAAACAAACACGCCATAGTAGTTTCATTGTTGGTACTCTTGGTACTCACCTGTGAGAATCAGGCAAGTTCAGACACGTTCAGTATCGCCTACCGCTGCAATGGAGGTAGTATGCAGTTAAAGTTGATGTTAGAGGAAGATCCGGAGTTTCTTTCCACCGTAATCACTGCTGATGAAACTTGACTACATCATTTTGATCCTGAGAGCAAATAGCAAAGCTCAGTGTGGAAATCTCCTTCATCACCAATCCCCAAAAAAGCAAAATTGGTAGCTTCGGCTCCAAAAGTTTTTGTCATCTAATTCTTTGATATTCATGGAATGGTTTATCATCATGTTGTACCTGCACACACATCAGTAACTGGACAATACTGCAGGGATATCCTGAAAAAATTGCAAGTCTATATCAGGTGCAAAAGACCACATTCCCCTGAAGTAGGTTGGATACTGCACTACGATAATGCGCGGCCGCGTATTGCCAATGTTGTTATTGAATATATTGCAAAAATCAACGTGATGTGCATCTCTCACCCTCACTATACTCCGAATTTAGCCCCATGTGATACTTTTTTCTATTCCCTGACTTGAAGAAACGCCATCATCAGAAGCAGTGGTGAAGGTTGTGGAGGCGATTTTGAAGGATCTCTCAAAAATGGCTTACAGCGTGTCTTTAAAGACTGGCAGAAGCGCTGGGATAAGTGCATCGTATTCAGGGGAGATTATTTTGAGGATCATGAGCATTATTAGGATAAGCAAGGAACGTTCTCAAAATCATTGAGATCATTCTTTATTGAACAGCCCTCGTATTTTCTTATTAAACAGAGCCAAAATGTAATTGTTAATATACTGTGAACAGTTCTGTAATTAAAGCAGTAACTATTAATATTACATCAACAATTAATATTACAATAAGTTGTACATATTATTAATACCCGATACGTTTCCTGTCTTTCCTACGCTGGCGGAACCCCAACACCTCAGACTATTTTCTTCCTCTTGGGCAGCAGAAATCAGCGCGCTGACGTCACACGCTAAACTGCCTTTCGTTTGAGGACATAATTGGTAGTTACAGCTGACCTTGCTGACGTCACACCGTCACTAACTGTCTTCACCTGCACTAACAGCTACAGTAACTGAAATGATAACGGTGTTCATGAAAGTGACGGCAGAAATCGGACATTTTAGGTGCTGAGTGAATAATAGCTTCGCATTTGTTTATTAAGTGTTACATCGACGATCGCACGAGACTGCGGTTAGAAAGAAACCCGCACTCAAGACTGATTGACGTCACGAGGAAGAAGTACATTGCCGTGAGAAATAAACACAAACTCAAGGTTCAGCTGACGTCAGGATATGCACCGTATTATTACTAAGCAATAGACCTTCGCGACTGTAATTCCTGAGGCTTTCATTTCCAGAAATATCTAAAGCGCCCAGCTGATATATAAAAATTACAGCAACAGAAATGGTGTGTGCTACAGAGACTTAAAGGAACACTGTAGAGACGTTTAGAACTGTTGGATGTTTCTTGGAAAGAGACTGCTTAGAACTTTAAAGTTAGGATGAACTAACTTCTTCTTCTTTGTCTGAATGGACCAAGCGGTTTGAAATGAGTCATTTAGCAAAAGAATTGCCATTGCAAGATTTTAGGCATCAAATTCAACATGTAACGGAAACAAATGAAGCTATAGCCTCAAACAACTGTGAGTTTGCTTTGTACTGAATGAAAACTGGCAACAGTAGGCACATGGCAGTGGGGCTGTTAAGTCATTTGTTCCAAGTTTTACCTAAAATACCAATTATGTTTCATTCATGATCTTAAATGCCGCCAAGATGTTTATTCAATGGATATTCTTCGTTCGCACTTACAGCATTCAACGCAATGCACAACGTAGTAAAGCAGATTCAGAAATTATTGTGTCAAAACTAAATCACAATTTTTAATATTGTGTTCTCAGTACTAAGATACTGTAAAGTTAAAGTAAACTTTAATAAATCTATATCCTGTATTTTATATTAAAGGAAAGCACAATACTTATTAGATATATAGTGGTTTTGTTATGCGTGTTTGGGATACTTTGTGTTGGTATATTGTACGAGGGATGTTCAATAAAGGATGATCATACCTTTTTGACAACGTACCTTCACTCATCCTCATAATTTTGATAGTCCTTCTCAAAATAGTCTCACCTGAATGGGATGCACTTGTCCCAGCGTTTCTGCCAGTCTTCAAAGATATGCTGGAAACCATGTTTGAGAGATGCTTCAAACTCGCCTCCGCAGCCTTCACCGTTGCTTCTGATGATGGGTAATGTCTCCTACGAAGGCGTTTCTTCAAGTCAGGGAATAGAAAAAAGTCACATGGGGCCAAATCCGGACTATAGGGAGGGTGAGGGAAGCACTTCACGTTGATCTTTGCAAGATATCCAGCAACAACATTGGTAATAGGCGGCCATGCATTATCGTGGTGCAGCATCCAGCCTGATTCACGGAAATGTCTTTTGTGACTGATATGGACCTGCAATGTTTTCATAATATCCCTGTAGTATTGTCCAGTCACTGATGTGTGTGCAGGTACAACATGCTGATTAAACATTTCCATGAATATCAAAGAATGAGATGACCATAACTTTCCCAGCAGAAGCAACCACTTTTGCTCTTTTCGGGTTAGGTGAAGGAGGAGATTTCCACACTGACCTTAGCTACTCGCTCTCAGGATCAAAATGATGTAACCAAGTTTCCTCAGCAGGGATTACATTTGCAGGAAACTCCTGGTCTTCCTCTAACATCAACCTTAACTGCATGCATTCCTTCATGGGAATGTTCTTTTTTTCGGGAATCAACAGTCCTGGAACCAATCGCGCACAATTACGTCTCATGTGTAATGTTTCTGTCACCAACGTGTGGGTGGCAACCAGTGAAGTGTTCAGTATTTCAGAAAGTGATCATAAGTTAATTCGTCCATCATCTCTTACAATGGCAGCAGCATTGTTGTTTTCTGCCATAAGAGCAGTACCTGGAGCACCGGGTCCACATTCCTTTGAAATTGATTGTTCCCCTCTTTAAACGTTTTAAGCAACCTTCGAGCTGTGCTGTCGGGAAGAATAGACTCTCCATAGGGCTCCTGGAGCATTGTCTCGGCCTCAACTAAAGATTTTTTGAGACGAAAGCAGAATTTCAAAGCCTCATATTGTTCCTCAACTGTTACCTCCATTGCAGCGGTAGGATTACTGAACATGTCTGAACATGCCTGGCTCTCATAGGCGGGAACCAGGGGTACCAATAATGAAACTACTACTGCGTATTTGTTTCACATTAAGCTAACAGAATATAATAAGATTGAATTTTAGTGCGAAACATTATGACCAAAAAAATATGATCATTCCTTAATGAACAGCCCTCATACATCTAGATTTGTGAAGTTATTTTTTAATTGGACATGCTACATATTATGAGACAGAGCCCTGGATTTATTAAAATAAAATTCCGTTTTCTACCAAAAGTAATCCGAGGAATTTGAGCAATAGTAAATCCAATAATGGAAGCATTTCGCTACACGTTAACAAGAGGGAGAAAGATAACCTTAGGCCATAGCATAGATATACCTCATTAACCCCTGAATATTCCAAGTGCGTGTAGCACAAACGAATACTCAGGGAAAGGATTCAAAAGCTTCAGCAGTCCGCTTAAAATTTATTAGATTTAAATTCAAGATATTCTCGGGATACAAGCCAGAAGAACAGACGAATAGAAACCGTCGTTTCAGGAAGGTACATCGCTCCTATCATCAGGGTATGAACGAATAAAACATCTTATTAAGCTATAATTTGAGATAACAAAAGATCAATGACAAAACACTACCAATGTTTGCATCCCTGAACAAAAGACTGTTTGCAGTAAGTTAAATACCAGGTCATGAGATGGTGTGAGTGTAGAAAATTAGTTGTGTGTGTAATCTACGTCCTCTAGCGTTAAGTCCTATCGGACGATGAATGGAATGGGTGAAATGATGCTCAAATGAGCCCATGGTCCATAGAGCTTGGATTTACCCGATATTCCTCTATCAGGATAAGGGAAAACCCCGGAAAACCTTATCCAGGTAACTCGCCCTGACTAAGATTCTAACTCGGGACCTCTTAAACTTGGGGCAGACACGCTACCATCTACGCTACCTAGGGGTGGGGCACAAAACTAGTTATGACTTAGAAAGGTGACTAATTAATTTGACATTCAAGATGTATGAATCTCTGCTTCTTGAGCCAAATGATTTCCATTGTAAGACCAACTCCCATGAGGATCTGAATTGAAGACCAGCATCGCAATTAAGTGTGCACCTCCCAAAGGAAATGGCCAAAGCCTCCTTAACTCTCCGCTACCAGTAAATGCAGCATTTTGCCACGACGGTCGTCTCCTGAAGGTTGGCTCTATGCTCCATACCAAAGGAATTCTCTGCCAGTCTATTCTTCTCAGGATGCATTAAACGAATGCTCCTTTAATGTCCGTTTATTCTGGTAGTGATGCAGGTTCAGGTGCAGGTGCAGGTCGCCCGGGTTCTCCCGGGCGGAGGGTTAAATACCACGGTACCTATCCGTTGTGCGGATTTACCCGTGCGGTAAAATATATGTGTGTTTTTGCACGAGCTTGCGTGTCGTTGTGTAAGACGGCGCAGTTGGCCTCTGGTGCCGGGATATTCCCCGGGATATTCCCCCTAAGGGGAAGAGTGCCCGTTCCACCTTGCTTTATGCGGTCGCTATCGAGCCGACAAGCAGTGGTGGGAACCAGTAGCGAGAGACCAGATGGAAATTAGGTTGTTGAGGTTTAGTACTTCCAGGTCATGCGCGCGTCCTAGGGCGGACAGCAGGTGTTAACCTGCCAGCCGAGGCCAGGGCGCGGAGTGACCTGGCGGTGATTGTTAGGTGAAGGAGGAGAGGCAGACTCTAAAACCCAAGGGCGTCCTTGGGTAGGCGATAGCTCCTCCTCTCCTGGGGAGACGGTGGTCGTATTGACCAAGTGAATTCACCAGCTAGTTAGGGGGGGTGATCTTGGCATACAACGAGCGTGTTCGTTCACGTACAACGTCTTCGACGTATGGTATGCCAGACTGGTTGTGCAGGAAATGAGATGGGAACCTGCGGTCGGTACCGTAGATCATCCTTAAGGCCCTGTTCTGCACGGCTTGCAGACTGCGGAGGGTGGTATGAGCCACCGAACCCCATACCTCGCATCCGTACAGGATCAGAGGCCTTTCCTCAAAGAGAGGAGTTAGGCGGGGCAGGAGCAATCGTTCAAAGATCTTTGAGACGATCGGGAGCAAGCTGATGGATCGGTAACTTTCCGGAAAGACTGGATTCTTGTGCGGCTTCAATATGCATACCACACTTGCCTCTTTCCAACAAGTTGGGAAGTGGCGCAGGGTAAGGCATGCGTTGTAAATCCGCGTCTAGTGGATCACAGACTTCCGAGGAAGGTGCTGGAGCATGGTGGCTGTGACACCATCGTGCCCAGGGGATCTGTTGGGCTTCAGGCCTTTGATTTGGGTGATCGCCTGTTTAGTGGTGACGATGGGGATGTGGATCTCCGCATGTGGAGGTGGTGTTGCCTCGTAGAGGTATTCCAACGTGTCCTCCACATATTCGTTGAACTCGTCGTCTTGGAGGTCTTCCCTTGGTTTGAATTGACTCTCCAAGTGGTCTGCAAAACACGTGGCTTTCTCTTGGGGCTCGAACGCGAGCCTTCCACGAGTACCATGGAGTGGATGCCGGTGTTCGGTCCGGTCCCTTCTGAGGGAGCGGATGATCCGCCAGGGTTGCTTCTCAGTGAGGTCAACCCTCTGCATTGTGTGTTCCCAGGCCGCTGAGCGGTGCGCACGAAGCAGCTTTTTTGCCAGGGATTTGAACCACTGGTAGACTGCTTCGATCCTGGGGTGGCGGAAACGCTGCCATAGCTTCCGGACGACTGCTTTAGCTTTAAGCAGCTGCCGGAGATCAGGAGGTATGGTTCTGGGGATATGGTATTCCGATGGAATGCGGTGCGTGTGCGCCCGTACCACATTTAGGAGATGTTGGGAGAAGGATGTGGCTGCCGCTTCCAACGCCTCGATAGAGTAGATGCGCGGTCGCGGGTCTATGGTTTAGTTAAGGTCAAGGATGGCTGCATCCCAGTCAACCTCGTATATCTAGTCTGGATTTAACAGAGCTGGCATGTCAACGTTCGAGTCCACCACGACTGGGTCGTGGTCGGAGTCGAGTTCGTTGACTACAGAGAGGTCCAGATGGTATGTGAAGTTCTTGGTGATCATGATATCGAGAACGTCCGGCCTGCCGCGGGCCGGATAGACAGTAGGTTCTCTCGGTCCATGCGCGAAGAGGTTTGGGTTACCGCTGATAAGGCGGTAGAGCCCGCGCCCCTTGGCATTTGAGGGGCGGCTGTGCCAGTGGGCATGCTTCTTGTTGAGGTCACCTGCGATGCAGACCACTGGGTGGAGGTTCAGTAGGGTGGTGTAGTCCGCCTCATGGAAGCGGTGGTCGGGAGGGTCGTATGCCACTATCAGCAACGTGTCGAGTCCGCCAATGGCGAGCCTTATGGCGCAAGCCTCCACGTGCTGGAGTGGGGGTAGCGGTAAGGACGTGTAGGTGATGTGGTTTCGGATGAAGATGGCTGTGCCACCGCCTCGTCCTCCGATGCGACTGGATCGATGGGTGGCGTATTTAGGCAGCGAGAAATGTGAGGGAGCATCCAGGTGTGTCTCGCAGAACATTAGAATGTCAATCCCGAAGGACTGTGCAAACTAAAGTACGCTGGGGTGGTGACCCCGGATGCCATTTGAGGTTCCAGAACACGGCGCGCCATGGCCTCCGAGCAAGTCGAGAGGCCATCACTTGGCTGATCCAGGATACAGCACCTCCAGCGTTTGAAGCACAACAGTGTGTTTCTGCATTGGGGTTAGCAGGGGGTTGCTTACCTGCAGCCTGCAGTTGCGCAGTGCAGGGCCCTTTGAATGAGGTCCCCAAACCGCAGGAAGAGGGCCTGGAATTTCTCCATGTCAGCCTGGTACATGGTGGCCCCGAAGGCTGCTGGAGTTGCGCCGACATTTGCCGGTGTATGTGTTGCAGGTTCGACCGGGGTCGCTAACTGCGATGCTGGTGCAGCTGGTTCCTCTGGTTTCGGGGCACGAGCTGCGGTGGTTGCTGGCTGCTCCTTTGCTGCGGGCAGATTAGTGGATTTCCCACTTTTCTTGCCTCTGCCGCTCTTTTTCAGCTTCCCGCTCTTATTGCCTAAGCTTGTGGAGGCTACCCGGTACTGGAGTGGGTGCTTCAGGGCGGGCGTACGCCTCTGCCCTCTGCAGGGTGGTTTCGGCCTTCCTGAGGGCGGCTGCGAAGGACACAGCAGGGCGGACTCTAGCCGTCTCCGGGTTGCCTTGGTGGCGGCCCTCAATGATCCGCAGCCTGGTTTCACAGCCCTTGTAAACGCTCATGTGCTGCTGCTTGCATTTCGCACATTGGCGCTCCTCGGGCGGCTTGGGGCAGTCCTTCAGGGCATGAGGGCCCGCGCACCTCAAGCATGCGAACTTTCGCTCACACATAGCGCTTGAGTGGTGGAACCCCATGCACCGATGGCATTGCACGGGTCCTTCCCTGCCGTGAAAGCGTTCCACTTTCACGACGGTAAACATCAGCCTACTGACGAGGTCAATGGGCTGCACTTGGACCTCTCGCACCTTGTCCACAGGGACCAGGAAAAGAGGCATGGGAACGTTTTTGGTGCCTTCTTCTGAGGACACAGTCTTCCTCAGTTGGGCGACTGAGATGGCTTCTATGCCGTGTTCGTCCTGTACCGCCAGTCGGAAGTAGGGGTCGGAAGTTTTGGCAGTTAACCCCCTGCCAAAGGGTAAAGAGAAGTGGTTATACCTACAGCGACTTGCGTGTGTACGCGGCTGTAGGAGCTGAGAAGACTTGCTTCCGGGTCCACGCCCCCCGACCCTGGGCTATAGAGTGTGTTTAATTCTCTATAAGCGAAGAGGAGCTGAATATGGATAGAGGGAAAGCAACCAAGCTAAAAGACGGTAGCGAAAGGATATATTTACTCCTAGAAAGTCATTGGCATGATCTCCGGACACTGCCTCGACTTCGAAGGAGATGCTTACTCAGAATAAGACAAACAAACAAATGGAGATACCTATTGATGATACAATCTTTAGATATCCAAGTGAGCATAATATAACCCAAATAATACAAGAAATGAACTCAGTAATGGGCACTGACAAGATGTCAGTAAATGGAAAGAAGGCCTTGTTCAATAATTTGACAAAAATAATAGAGAGATTTGATAGATTAAAAGAAGAGAATATAAAATTAAAAACAGAACTGTCAATTCGCAAAGAACAAGCTCAAGTTCATCCAATATCTGCGAGCTATTCACAGGCCTTGTCAAAACCTAAAATACCTGAAAGTATTGATAGAATAGACAAGACAGCGAAAAGACAAAGATACACATTGTTTATCACATCATCGAAAGGGAAAACAACAAAAGAAGTACAGGAGATTGTAAGTAAGAATCTAAAGCCTGCAGATGAAAAAATAAGAATCAGCTATATAAAAGCGACAGATAGATCTTTAATACTATAGACAGAAACGAAGGAGGACATACAAAAAATAACTAATAGCAAAAACTTGAAAGAGAAGGACTTAAAAATGGAAGAGCCTAGAAGAAGGAATCCTCTAGTTACAATATATGATGTCTTAGCAGGACAAAAAGAAGAGGATATAAAAAGAGATATGTATTTGCAAAATTTTTATGAGATGACATGCGAGGAATTCGACAAAAAGGTTGAACTAAGATTTAAAACAGAACCTAGAAACAAGGCAACGGTGCACCATGTAATGGAAGTTGATCCCATGTTAAGAAGACAGATGGTTATGAGAATAAGACTCTACATAGGCTTTCAATCATTAAGTGTGAAAGACTTTATTACAGTTCCAAGATGCTTAAAGTGTCAAGACCTTGGACATGTGGCCAAGTTCTGCAAAACTGAACACAGTAAGTGTGCACATTGTGGTGAAGAGGGACACGATAGAAAAGATCGTGAGAAAAAAGATCAACAGAAAAGATGTATTCCATGTACATTGAGGAAAAAAGTTTGTACGGAAAACAAGGAAGAGAAAAGGCAGTGTCCTACATATTCAATGTTGAGAGATAGAATAATATCCAGAACGAACTATGGATAATAACTCCAACACTAGATACCAAACAAGAAATAATATAAATATGGAAATATCAGTTTTAAGATTTGGACAAATAAATGCAATGCGAAGCAAATTAGTAATGCTAGAGTTAAGGAAGTTCGCAGAGGAAAATAAACTTGACTTAATTTGTGTTCAAGAACCTTACACTCTACGAGGGAAAATCGTACATATGCCAGTCACAAGTAGAGTAATAATAACTGGATTAAATCCTCAGGCAGCAATCATAGTTCTCAATAAGGAAATACAAATTGTTAAAATTGCTCAATATAACGATGAATGTCTTTGTTGTATAGAAATGATATATAGAGGCAAATATAACATCTTGATAAACCAATATTATCAATACAGGGATAATATAGACATTCATATAAACAAGACTAGAGAAATAATAGATCAGTATATCACAGATCCCATCATTGTGACATTAGATGCAAATGCAAAATCTATTCTCTGGGGAAGTAAGAACCCAGATGACAATGGCGAAAAAATGGAGGATCTAATACAAGAATATAGACTAGATGTACTAAATCAGAGCACTAATCCTTATACATTTCAAGGGAGGGCTGGTGCTGAGGAAAATATTGATGTAACACTGGCTAGAGGTTATATAAGTCAGAAATTAACCAATTGGAAGGTAACCCAACAACAAACATCAAGTGATCATAATTTGATCTTATTTGATTATGAGGTTAATAAAGTAAATGATATAACATGGAATACTGTCCCGGCTAGATACATTATTAAGAATTTGGATAAATATAGAATTTTGGAAGAATACAGTCTGCCTGTATTAATGGAGGGTGACAGTATAGATATCAAAGCAAAAAAGATTACAGAAAGTATACAAGAAGTAATTAAGAAAACATTGTTGAAGACAAGCTTAGGAAATAAGGATTACAATGTGTGGAATAGTAGACTACAAAAGCTAAGGAGCAAACTACGGAAAGCTAGAAGAATTTACCAACGAACAATAATTGCACAAGAAAGAGAGAAATCTGGATATTTATAGAAGAATAAAAGAAAAATATAGACTGACAATGGAGGAATCTAGAGAAAACTCATGGAATAAGTTTGTAAAAGACAAACTGTCTGATAATATATGGGGTATACCATACAAAATAGCGATGGAGAAAGTAAGAGTACCCGAAGTAATATCGACACTTAATAAGGGAAATGGAGAGTTGACAAGAACCTGGCTAGAGTCTGTAAATTATCTGATGAGGAGCTTACTGCCATCAGACTCAATAGAAGGTGAAAATGATGAACATAGAAGTAAAAGAAAAGCGTATGAATCTATGTATAGTGGCCAAAGGTTAATTTATCCATTCGATATATCAGAAACTAGACTTACTATCAGAGACTGTAAAAAGGGGAAATCTCCTGGCCCAGATGGTATACCCGCAGAGGTTATAATGGCACTAGAAGAACCCTTGGCTCCATATCTAACAAACTTATTTAATGAATGTATTTATGAAGACAAAATTCCCTATTGCTGGAAAAGTGCAAAAATTGTAATATTAAAGAAAGCCAAAGACAAAGATCCAACAGATACTAAGTCATATAGACCTGCATGTTTGTTAAATACACTTGGTAAATTACAAGAAAAACTTTTATACAAAAGGATAAACGAGTACAGAATCATGAAAGGTATGACGGAGCTGCAATATGGGTTCCGGAAATACAAATCAACTGAAGATGCGATCAATAAATCTATTGATAACGTAAAGAAAAATCCAAATAAATATGTGATAAACATATTTGTTTATATTTCCGGCGCCTTCGACAATTTATGGTGGCCGGAACTCTTTAGAATAATGAGAAACCAAGATTATCCTAGATGCCTTTACAACATATTAAAAGATTACTGTACCGACAGAACAGTTACGCTTATAGGACAAAATAGAAAAATTATCAGAGATATAACAAAACGATGCCCGCAGGGCTCCATATTGGGACCTGTATTTTGGGACATACTAACCGAACCCATGTTAGAACAACTTAATAATCTTAATTCCACATCAGAAACAATAGCCTATGCAGATGACTTAATAATCATTATAGATGGCAATAATAGAAAAGAGTTGGAGGAAAAGGCAAAGATAGTAACAGACACATTGCATAACTGGTGTCTTGAAGTTAAGCTAAAAATAGCACCTTCAAAATGTGCGTATGTAATTACAAAAGGTAAGCTAAAAAGAAACCCAACAATTAAAATAAACGATGCAGTGATCTCAAGAAAAAACTACTATAAATATCTGGGAATAATGATAGACGAAAATTTAACCTTTCAGAAACACATAGAGTATATAAGACAAAAAACACTAGGTGTTATGGGTAAGCTAACTTCAATAGTACAAAGAACCACTAATATCTCACATGATGTGATTAAAATATACCACACCAGTATAGCAGTAGGAACAATGTCATATGGCAGTAGTACATGGGCGCAGAGATTAAGAAATAAAAGGAATGTAATATTAATTAGGAGAACTCAACGACAAATATTATTAAGATATGCAGGAGCTACAAAGACTACCCCCACCATGGCGCTACTTGTAATACTCGGAATATGGCCAATGGATCTATTAATAAGATTTAGAGGAGCGGACTATTGGCGTAAGAAGAAGGACAGAGAGAAAGTAGCTGAAATAATAGGAGAGGAGTGTGAAACTAGATGGCAGATAAGAAGGAAACTTTTTAAGGACTGGCAGCACGAATTGGATAATATAGAAGAGGGCCGTAGAGTACATGAAATACTACCAGATATAAATGAAAGATTGAAAATGAAGCACTTCAACCCGTCCAAAGGAATTATACAATTTATAACCGGTCATGGACCATATGCCACCTATTTACATAGAATAGGAAGAAGAGAAACAAGGCTGTGCACTATATGTGAAATAGATGATACACCAGAACATCAAACTTTTGAGTGTGGGATACATGACAATCAAGTTGGCGAATTAAGACAGGAGCTTCAAGGCAAAAACACTTGGACAATTGTAAGAAACGAGGTTGATTTTAAGAAACTTGATGAACTAACGAACTATATATCATCAAAGGCATGGAAGGAGTATACCCTACGTAGGGATCGAAGACATAGGGAACCTGAGAGAACTGCCACATTGATACCAGTAAGAAGATCCATAAGGCTAATCGAAAGACAGGAGCAGCGAAGAGACCTAAGTCCTATATTTGAGCAAACATTGGCAGATTTAGATGACATAGATGAGGAACTTGAGGAAATCATCGGAATACAAAATATCACAGGATAGGAAACATAAATAGAAGGAACTCCTTAAAGAAGAGTATAAATTCGAGACTTGACAGCAATATATTAAAACATAAACAAACGTATAAATGTTCAATCTACACTTAGGTTAGGTTCAGTCATCAAGAAGCAATGATGACTGATAGGTTAGGCAACTGCAAAGTTAAGAAGTTAATTAGATATAATTTGTCTACAAAATTATAAACAAAGTTAAAT
This sequence comes from Mantis religiosa, assembly GCA_030765055.1. Classification (NCBI taxonomy): domain Eukaryota; kingdom Metazoa; phylum Arthropoda; class Insecta; order Mantodea; family Mantidae; genus Mantis; species Mantis religiosa. Next base: position 310,390,542 of record CM060948.1, on the reverse strand, counting down.
TAAATGTAAAGATAAAAACAAAATGTTAGAATGTTAATTTAGGTTCCGATATAGATCCAAGTAATCGGAACATAAGAATGTAGAATTTATTTATTTGTAGCGCCAGTCTGACGTCGTCAGGAGTGCAGTCAGAGTCTAAGACTCTGATTATTCGCCTCTCAACGTGTGGCCGTTTAGTCGAGTAGCTGTAAAAGTCCATATTCTGCTCTCGCGGAACAGCCTTTGTGGCCTCAAGATCCTCCACGCTATAGGTTATTATCGAACCTTTTTAGGCCTTCTGTGCGCATCGAATTTCATCTTCAGGGTCTGGGCCGGAAATCTCATTATTCCCACGTAATTGAGGAAAGTGTCTGCCACGATAGGGGGCAGTTTAAGCCCCCCTTTGGGTGGGGGTGGATGATGGCCCTGTGATTGGGGCGACGGTGATTTAGGACGTTGCTTCCTTCTCCGTCCCTCTACGAGCACGAAGTTCTCGACGTCGGAGTCGTCGGAATCCGGCAGTGGAACCTGCGAGGGGTGAGCAGGAGCTGGTGCTGCCATAGGTTGGCAGGGGGCAGCAGCAGTCTGATGCCCCGTGAGCTTAGTGCGCTTTTGCACCGGTTCTGCGCTCTCTGGAGAGGCAGGGTTAGAGGTTGGTGGTCTTACGCCGTCCGCAGTCAACGCGGTTGCCCTCCGGCTGCTGGCAGTGGACCGGACCCCCCCTAGGGAGGCGCCTACGCGAGCCATTGAGACTCGGGGTGTGGGGCCGGAGGCTCTTACCCTTGGCTGTGGTCTTACCAGCGCGCTGTTTCGTTGTCTGTCAGTCCGTCCGTCTAAGTAGGAAGAGAAAGCAGACAGTGTGAGAGTAGTATGAAAGTAGGGGATTGCTCTTGGCTTGGCTTTACGCTCTTGTATTGCCGGGCCGGGGCCCGCTGTAAATTTGGAAGTAGCCAGTGGAAACGCTGCTGCTGTAGCGCCGGTAAGGCTTCAGGTCGACAGTGCAGTCTGTGACTCGCTGCTGCTTGCTGCGCCTAGAAAAAGGCCATTCGGCACTGCTTCTATGGCGGGCTAGATGAAAGCTGCTGCACGAAGATGCTGGTTGCTTGCGCGCCTAATCTACCACACGAGTTGTACAGTCCACGTGTATGAGTCGGCATCTGCAAACAAACCACGGATCAGGACACGAGTGGTAGTCATGGTCTTTCCGATGTGTCTAATATACGGTCTCCCACAATCCCAGGAAATACAGTGCACTTCCGGAACTTGGAAGTCTAGTTTGTCTTTTACAGGTCTCAACATGTGTTTAATTTTCGGAGGAGGATTGTGGATGGTTCTGATGTTGTATTGGTGACAATATGGTTCTGGCAGAATCAGTAGAAATCTCGCCGAACACCTTCATCAGGATCATCAACAAGCCACCTTCGTATATCGAACACCTGTTGAGACCTGTGAAAGACAAATCGTCTTTGGCCATTTCCTTTGAGAGCAGTACGCTTAATCGCGATGCTGGTCTTCAGTTCAGATCCTCTTGGAAGTTGGTCTTAAAACTGAAGTTACTCCGCTCAAGAAGCACAGATTCATACAGCTTATGTAAGCTCGATGATATCTACCAGGGCAATCCACACAAAGCGAAGATTGACCTCCCCTCTAACGACCTGGGGTTTACCGAGCTGTCCCAAAGAGCACCCGGCCCATCCATGGGACTTTCCATAGGGCAAGACCCAGAGACTAACGAGCCCCCCCCCCCGCGCACTTGGTCCTACGCACTCTATATGGAATGGAGGGGGATACGGGACATACGCGCCACATCCCAAAAGCGGAGGGCTACAGATTAGACCTCGGTAGGACCGCATGGTGTTCTAGCACAACTTCTACTAGCTATGTAGGCTAGTACGCGGGAATATATGGCTACCCACAACTCCGTCCTCAACGTTATCTCCTGACCTGCTGTATAACTTACTGCAGTCTTTTGTTCAGGGATACGAGTTTTGACAGTGTTTTGTCTTTGTTGATAGTGCTTCCTCGCTGTTGATTTTTTGTCATCTCAATTTAGTGTTTATAAACATTCCGTATTTGTTCATATCCTGATGATGTCAGCGATGGACGCTCTTCTCATCTGTTTTTTATCCCGAGTTATATGTTATATATTCGTCGCCAAGAAGGTTTCAGATCTTACTGTAATTGTTTAGACTTGTTCTGCGGTTGTTCGTCATACTCTATAGCAGTTGTAGGTCTTCAAGCCTGGAATTCTAAGGGATTTCCGCGAGTTTATGACATGCGTAAACTGTGTTACCTTTCTTCGGAGGGGTCGCTTTATTAATCATTCTTCACAGATTCTGCATCATATTTCAATTTGCACTTTCAATGCGACTCTATCGCCATATGCATTACTTTCTCATCATGAACGTATTATATTCCACCCAGAAATTCAAAATCGAGGAATGACCAAAGTTACGTGTCTTTATATATATTTCCGATTGGCTCTCCCTAGGGGGTCCGGATTCGCTCCAACACGACAGCAGAGTGGAATTTGTGGTGCAAAAAATGATGTTGGGGTGGGTTTCTTCCAGGTCCTCCAGGTTCCACCACCATCATTCCACCAATTGCTCCATTATTCATTCATCCCAGGCGTTGAGCCGACCCTCCATCCCTTATCCCATGTATCAGGTCAATATTTTTGGGCTCCTTAGCTCTGAAGGAAACCAAGCGACTTCTAACACAAGCATTGCTGAGGAAGGGAGACTTAAAACTATATATATTCTTTATTTTGCTGTTTTTTATTATTTCCATTTCATTGCATTTTTCTTCCCGTACTTTTAAAATATGTACACTTAACATATAAACACCCATGCCAAAGGCAACCCTTCAATCGGCGGATGCTAGAAATACACCCACTAGCAGACACGGCTACGGAGGCCGGCATTGTTTTGAAACTCACATAACTCTTTTATAGTTATAATTTTGATTGTCCTTCTCAAAATAGACTCCCCTGAATGCCATGCTGTTGTCCCAGCTTTTCTGCCAGTGTTCAAAGGCATGCTGGAAACCATTTTATAGATCCTTCAAAATCGCCTCCGCAGCCTTCACCACCGCTTCTGATGATAGCTAATCCCTCCTAGGAAGGCGTACCTTCAAGTTAGAGAATAGAAAACGTCAGGTGGGGCTAAACGCGTACAATATTCAGGGTGAAAGATGCATTTCACGTTGAGTTTTGCAAGATATTCAGCAACAGCATTGGCAATATGCGGCCGCGCATTATCATGGTGCAGCATAAAGCCTGCTTCACAGAAATGTGGTCTTTGGCGCCTGCTATGGACTTGCAATGTTTTCAGGACATCCCTGTAGTATTGTCCAGTTACTGATGTGTGTGCATTTACAACATGCTGATAAATCATTTCATGAATATCAAAGAATGAGATGACCGTAACCTTCCTAGCAGCAGCAACGACTTTTGCTCTTTTGGTAGTTGGTGATGAACGAGATTTCCACTCTGAGCTTTGCTGAATGCGCTCAGGATCGAAATGATGTAGCCAAGTGTCATCAGCAATGATTACGTTTGTAGGATACTCCGGATACTCCATTATTATCAACCTTAACTGCATGCAGACCTGGATGCGAATGTCCTTTAGTTCGGGAATCGACAGTCTTGGAACCCATCGCGCACAAACACGGCTCATGTTTAATGTTTCTGTCACTAACGTGTGGGTGTCAACCAATGAAAGGTTCAGTATTTCAGAAAGTAAGCTTATGCTAGTTCGTCGATCCTTTCACAATGGCAGCAGCAGTATTGTAGTTTCCTTCCGTATGATCAGTAACTAGAGCACCGGTTCCACATTCTTTCAGATTGTCTCCCCCCTTTAAACAATTTAAACCACCTTCGTGCTGTGTTGTAGGGAAGAGCAGACTCTCCATAGGCCTCCTGTAATATTGTATAGGCCTCAACTGAAGATTTGTTGAGACGAAAGCAGAACTTCAAAGCCGCATATTGTTCCTCGCGTGTTACCTCCATTGCAGCGGTAGGCGATACTGAACATGTCTGAACTTGCCTTGTTCTTACAGGCGGGAACCAGCGGTACCAACAATGGAATTACCATGGTGCATTTGTTTCACATAAAGCTAACAGAATTTAATAGGACTGAATTGTAGTGCGAAAAATTATGAGAGTAGGAGGTTATGCTCATTCTTTATTGAACAGCTCTCGTACATCTGGAATTGTGAAGTTATTTGTTATTGGGATATGGTAAATATTATGAGACAGAGTCCTGGATTCATTAAACTAAAATACTGTTTTCTACCAAAAGTACGCCAATGGTTTTGAGCAATATTAAACGCTAGAATTTAAACGTTCAGGTGCAGGCTCAGAAGAGGGAGAAAAAAAACCTTAGACCATACCATAGATATACCTAATTACCCCGTGAATATTCCAAGTGCGTGTAGCACAAGGCAATAGTCGGGGGAAAGTTGCAAAGGGTTTATCAATCCACTTATAACTTATTAGATCTATATTCAAAATATTCTCAGGATACAAGCCAAGTGAAAAGACGATTGGAACCCGATGTTTCGGGAGCGAAATCAAGATATGAATGAATAAGAAGTGTTATTAAACGTTAAATTGAGATAACAAAAACTCAATGACAAAACACTATCAAAGTTTGGATCCCCGAACAAAAGACTGCAGTAAATTAGATACCAACTCATGAGATGGCGAGAGTGTAGAAACCTAGTTGTTGTGTATGTAATTTACGTCCTCCAACGTTTTCATATCGGATGATGAATGAAATGGGTGAAATGGTGCTCAAATGAGTCCAGGGTCCATAGAGCTTAGAGTTACCCGACATTCGTCTATCAGGATAAGGGAAAATCCCGGAAAACCATCCAGGTAACTCACCATGACCAAGATTCGATCTCGGGACCTCTTGAACGTGACGCAGACACGCTACCATCTACGCTAACGAGGTGGGCAGAAAACTAGTTAGGACAGAAAGACGACTAATTAATTTGACATTCAAGCTAAATAAAGCTGTGCTTCTTGAGGCGATTGATTCCATTTTAAGACCATCTTCCAAGATGAACTGAAAGAAGACCAGCATCGCGCGTAGGCGTGATCCTTTCAAAGGAAATGGCCAAAGCCTCCTTAAATTTCCGCTACCAGTTACTGCTGCATTTTGCCACGACGTTCGTCTCCTGAAAGTTAGCCCTATGGTCCATATCAAAGGAAAGCTCTGCCAGTACAAACTTCTCAGGTTGCTTTAAACGAATGCTCCTTTAATATTCCTTTATTCTGGTATTTATAAGTCCTTCCACTGTGTCTCATATACGTTGTCCCACATTCATGGTGAATGCGGTACACTTCAGAAACTTGGAAGTCTTGTTTGTCCTTCATCTGGTTTAACAGGTTTTTAATCTTTGGAGGTGGCTTGTGGACGGTTCTGATTTATTTGGCGACAATTTGGTTCTGGCAGAATCAGCAGATATCTCGCCAAATACATCAGGATCATCAGCAAGCCACCTCTGAAGATTAAACACCCGTTGACAACGGTGAAAGACAAACTGGACTTCGCAGTTCCGGGAATGTACCGCATTCCCTGGTGTATGTGGGACGCCGTATATAGGACAAACCGGACGCACCATCACTACCAGAATAAGCGAACATGAACGGAACATTCGATTTCCAAAAAAAAAAAAAAAAAAAAAAAAAAAAAACTGAGAAGTCTTTACTGGAAGAGAATTGCACTGATATGGACAATAGATCCAGATTTCGAAAGAAGACCATCGTGGGGGAAATGTAGCAGCTACTGGGAGTGGAAAGTTAGCGGGTCGTTGGCCATTCGTCCGAGAGGAGCACCCTCAATGGTGATGCTCGTTTTCAGTTCCGTTACTTTTGTAAACCGGTCTTAAAAGTGGAAATTCCCCCGCTGAAGAAGCACAGATTTATACAGCCTATATAAGCTCGAGGTTATCTACCAGGGTAATCCACACAGAGTGAAGATTGACCTCCCCTCTAATGACCAGGGAGTTACTTAGTTGTCCCAAAGGGCACCCAGCACATCTGTGGGGCTTTCCAAAGGGCAAGACCTTGACAACAGCAACCCCCCCCCACCATCCGGTCTTCCGAACTCAAGATGGGATGGAAGTGGATATGTGAAATACGTGCGCCAACCCCAAAGGGGAAGGCTACTGCTTAATCTCGGTAGGGCCGCCTGGTGGTCTAGCAAGCCTTCTACTAACTATGCAGGCCAGTACGCGGGAATATATGGCATCCCTCAACCCCATCCAAAGAGGTACCTGATCTCACACGGTTTTCGGTAACCACTTCCCCCTCGTGTCTAACCCAATACGAACAACTCCCATTCAGGAAGGGGCTCGAATGTTCGCCCGAGGTTACTCCAGTAACGTCGGAGGCACTACGAATGCTAGGGGTCCGCAGCGCTCGCAACACGGCAGCTAAAGGGGACGAAACCCCTGCCCAACGGGATATCTTACCTCTTGAATATCAAATTAGGTAGTCACGTTTCTATGTCGTACCGAGCTTTATACACTCACGCCATCTCTTGACCTGGTGTTTAATTTACTGCAGTCTTTTGTTCGGGATTACGAGTGTTGATAGTGTTCTGTCTTTGTTGAGAGTGCTGTGTCGCTGTTAATTTTTTGTTATCTTAATTTAGTGTTTATTAAAATTCCTTATTCGTTCATATCCTGATGATGGCAGCGAGGTACGCCCTTCTCACCTGTTTTGTATCCAGAGAATATATTTCATATATTCGTCGCCAAGAAAGTTTCAGATATTACTTTAATTTATTAGACGTGTTCGATGAGTTGTTGGTTGTTCTCTATAGCAGTTGTATGACTTCAAGCCCTGGAATTCTGAGGCAGTTCGCGTGTATCTGTGACCTTGGAGTTTATTGTGTTAAGTTTCTTCGGAGGGGTCGTGTTATCAATGATTTTTAACAGATTCTGCATCATATTTCAATTGACACTTTCTATGCAAGTCTATCGTCCGATGTATTACTTTCTCACTATGAAAGTATTATATTCCTCCCAAAAACTCAAAATCGGGGGATGACTAAATTTGCGTGTCTCTTTTTTTATTTTTTATTTTGTCGCGAACATATAATTTACGATAGCGCGGAGCGGAACGATAATGTACAGGTAGTGCCGGGTAGAGATGAAGAGCTTGCCTAAGCAGATAAACATTGCGCGATGATAAAATGTATGTCGAAACAGTAAGCTAGATAAAAAAGGATATTCTAGTTACATCTTGATTTTCTTGCAGAGCACTGGATTTCTTGTTAGTTATATAATATTCCGAAAAATGTCTAGTAAAATGAGTCGTGGTTTATACAAGGAAGCCGGGACTCACCATGGGACAGTTGTAAACAGTCATGACGAGAGTTGTAATTCAAACTGGTGTGTGTTTTGGAAGTGAACTCTTTTTGGTGTTCAACAAACTTGAAAGATTGTATTTGTGTGTTACGTAATTCTTCGGGTGGACCAAATGTATTTCTACGGAAATAACGAGCATTTTGAATCTCTGCAACTTGGACTTTTAATTCTACGAACCCACACAGTCACAATATGTTCCCCCTTGGCTCTCACCTAGGTGGTCCGGATTCGCTCCGAGGCGACCACAAAGTGGAATTTATGGTGAACAACATGGGTTTCCTCTGGGTCCTCCGGTTTCCCCCACCATCATTCCATCAATTTCTCCATCATTCATTCATACCAGGCTTTGAGCTGAACCTCCAACACTGATCTCATATATCAGGTCAATATGCTTGGTCTACTTCGCTCAGAAGGAAAGCGACTCCTAACACCAACATTCGTGAGCAAGGGGACTTAAAAGAATATATATTCTTTATTTGACCGTATTTTATTATTTCCATTTCTTTCCATTTTGCTTCCTCTACTTTTACATACGTACACTATACATATAAACACCCATACCAAAGGCGAGACTCGAACCCGCGGACCTGTAATCTGCGAATGCTAGAAATACACACACTAGCGAACATGGCTACGAGGGCCGGCAATGTTTTAAAACTCACTTAACTCTTTTAGTAGGGTGCTAAGTGAGCAGTGGACGGAGGAGGACGTGTGACAGTGAGCTCCTGAGGTGTGAGAACAAAAGTGACTCAACCAGCAATGGGTGTAAGAATCACAGTCTACAGAGCAAGAATTGGAATCTTCAGGCAAATATTATTAAAAAACAAAAAGGAATGGAGGGTAGTAAGAGGGAGGGATTACTTTTGATAATCATAATTCTAATGATGCTACTGATAGCTGGAATTGAGCAAAACCCGGGTCCAGAGGAAATACAGGGAATTCTAGCAGGACTGGTGGAGAAAATCAGCAAAATGGATGGTATGGAGCAAAGGATAACTAATAATCTGGATAAGATAGCGAAAGAAATTAAAGATGAAGTTGGTAGAGAAATTCAAAGGATTCGGGCAGACATGGAAGAAATGAGAATAAAAATAGAAAGAGCAGATAAGAGGAGAAGAAGATTTAATTTGGTGTTTATAGGCGTGAAGGAAAGAAGAGGTTTTTGGCCAGTGCAAGAAATATCTCAAATATTAAAAGATAGATTAGAATTAGAGATACATGGATGGGAGATTATCGACGCCTATCGCATAGGAAGACAAAAAGGAAAAAGACCAATCATTGTTCAGTTCTCAACAATGCAATTAATTCATGAAATATTGGGCAGAGCAAAAATGCTGAATGGGAACGATATATTTATAAACAAAGACCTAACGCCAACGCAAAGAATCACAAAAAAGAACCTAATCCGGCGAATGATGGAGGCGAGAGCTGCAGGGAAGAGAGCATATATACGAAACTTACAACTATGGATTGAAGGAATCAATGCTACTTCTACGGGCAAGAGAGATGTATGGCGCAACGGGACAATGCAAGAGAAAACAAATCAGCAAAAATTACACCATACGCAGGAAATTATCGCCAACGCAACAACTTCGAGTTCACCAAGATCCGGACACGTGTGGTACGAAGAGCGGCAAGATAAAGCAGTAGCGACGTCAACAGAAGCCATGACGCCACATGGCGTCATCGCAGGTAGAAGTGAAAGATAAAAGAAATGAGCCAGCAAGAGATGACGAAACAAGAGAGGTGACGTCAGCAAGACACGAGAGAGAGAGAGAGAGGGAGAGGGAGAGAGACGGCAGCATCAAAGAATAAATGTGTATCACCGAGCAAGGAGGAGCTACAAGCATCTCACGGCCAAGCGGTAAGAGGGAAACGAAGCTGGATACAGCCGATTGGTAGCAGTAATGAGGAGGGAGTGGCAACCACCCAATGGTGAAGGACGGTTGCAAGAAGGGCGGGAGCGGAAGATAACCAAATTGTAACATCGCCTCATGGCAGTATCCTGGTTCTAGATAAACAGGTGACGGGTGGTGAAGGAATAAAGCTGAGAAGCAAGAAAACACTTGAACAGTTTGCATAGTCCAGGGGGAGAACAGGTTGACAATAGCAAATAATAAGGAAGCTAGGGTTTTGGAATTGTGAAGGGTTAAAAAATAAAATCAGCACAGTATCCTTACAGCATATATTAGTTAATTTGGATTACCTAGCAGTGGTAGAGACGTGGTTAAAAGATGAAGAAATGAAATTAATGAATTTTAATTATCTAGGAAGAAAAGGGGAAATGTATGCAAAGAGGGGGAGACCATCAGGAGGACTAGGTTTTTTTTTATCAAGAACAAATTGAGTAAAACAATAAAAGAAACATGGTCTAGCTGTAAGGAAATGCTTCGGATTATAATGGAAGATAAAGCGATAGTGGATAGTACTATATGTATTGCAATAATATATAACCCTCCAGCTTCCTCACACTTTCATAATCCAGAACTGTTTTATCTCCTCGATAAAGGTATAGAGAAGTTAAGGGAAAAATATATGTACATTGAGATAATACTAGTAGGAGATCTAAATACATTGGAGAAAGTGATGTTAGCTCTATAGATTGGTGGGAAGATAGCAATATAAGTGAGAAAAATGTTAATATTAGGCATAGCAAGGATAAGATGATAGAAAGGGGTAGTGAAAACTCATTAATTTCTGTGAGCAAAATGCTTTGGACATTCTTAATGGAAAATATGGAGAAGATGAGCTTGGTAAATTTACTTTTATAAATGCAAATGGTCATAGCGTAATAGACTATGTGTTGTGGTCGTGCAATATAAGTCATATGGTGCGTAATTTTAAAGTCGCTAATATAAGCACTAAAAGTGGGCATTTTCCATTAGTAGTAGACATAGGTATTAAAGCTCAGAGAGCAACCAATGAACAACTTGCAGAGACTAGTGCAATAAAAAGGGAATTAGTAAGATACAAATGGAAGGAAGAAGACAAAGTAAATTTTGAGTACACATTAGAATCAGATATAGGGAAAATATGCCAGTAGGGCATAATGCACAGTTTAAATCATTATGAAATTGAAAACGAAATTAGTATTCTGAGTTTTATTTTGACTTGGGCAGGAGAGGGGATGAAAATGACAAATAAGGGATACTCTAATACTAGCAATGGCTGGTTTGACGAGGAATGTAGGGTGATTAAAAACATAGTAAAGGAAAAATTGGTAAAGTGGAGGGAAAAAGGAGATCCTTATTCTAAGGAAGAGCATTTGCAAAGTAAATACCACTACAGTGAACTACTGGAAAGTAAAAAGTCCCAATTGAGACAAAAGAAAGCGGATAACCTAATCATTATTATTGCCGAAAATAATGTGAGTAAAATATGGAGGGGTATAAAGTCATTGTACAAAAAACATGTAACCAAACATAATATAAGTCAGGAAGAGTGGCTAAGTTACTTCTCAAATTTATATGCATATGAAAAATCCAACAAGGGGAAGATAATCCCAGAAACAGAGAATAACTTTAGTGAGACATTAGATAGGGATATAACAGGAGAGGAAGTAATAAACCAGGTTAGAAGAATTAAGAGAAATAAAGCTCCAGGAATAGATGGTATACCAGGAGAATTTCTTAAAGTATGGTGCGAAGATGAGAACAGGGTTAGATTATTAACATCATTGTTTAACTCTATGAAAACAAATGGCTATACACCGAAAAGTTGGAGAAAAGCAATTATACAGCCAATATACAAGGGCAAAGGGGAGTTGGATAAACCCAATAACTATCGGGGAATAGCACTGCTTTCCAATGTGGGTAAAATTTTTACAGGAATACTGGCTGATAGGATGCAAAAGTGGATTGAAGATTTCAATATTTTTTCAGAATATCAAATGGGCTTTAGGAAAGGTAGGAGAACAGTGGACAATGTCTTTATTATAAAAACACTAGTGGACAAGTATTTAAGATATAGGTAAAAAAAGGTAAAATATATATGGCCTTTATTGATCTCGAGAAAGCTTTTGATCGAATAGAGATGAATTTGCTGTGGTATAAATTATTAATGAAGGGGGTTAGTAACAAAATGGTAACCATCCTAAAAGGGTTATACAAAGAGAACACATTTTGTATAAAATATGAAGAAGGTGCAATAGCTAGGGACATACACCAGGAAAAAGGACTAAGGCAAGGGTGCAAGTTAAGCCCAGGTTTGTTTAACTTGTTCATATATGATATATTGAAAAATATAAGCAATAATTATAATTTCTTGCCGATAATTAATAATATACAAATCCCCGGATTATTTTTTGCAGATGACTTGGTGATTGGTGCTATTACTGTGAATGGGTTAAAAATATCTTTGCAAGAAATAGATAAATATTGTGCAGCTTGGGGCCTAAAGGTGAATAGAACTAAAACCCAAATTGTAGTTTTTAAAAAAGGTACTAAACTGAGTAAACATGAGAAGCTGTACAAAGAGGGAATAGAATATAAAGTAGTACGTGAATGTAATTACTTAGGAATGAAAATTGATGCAGGAGGGAAATGGGAGAAGCAAAAGAAATGCGCACTGGCAAAAGGGAAAGCAGCAATAGCAGCTGTAAGAGGATGTTTGTATAAAACACCTGAAATGGAAATGAAATTGTTAGAAAGGGTATATAATTCGGTGGTTGAGGCACGAATGCTATATGGTATTGAGATGTGGGGGCTGGAAAAGGGATGAAAAGTTTTAGATTATGTACACAAGGGGTTTTGTAAGGAAGTTCTAGGGCTGCCAATATCAACTGCAAATGAAGTAGCTCTAATTGAAATGGGGAGAATTCCAAGAAAAGGGTTAGCTATAGAAGAGGCACTAAAATATTGGTATAGGATATTGAATTTAGAGGAGGGGAATATACTGAAACAATGCTTGAAGTATCAAGAACTAAGTTTACCAAATAAAGGATGGGTAAGTAATTTACGAAATAATTTGGAAGATAATGGCATGGGTGATATTTGGAGAAAGAGAGAAACTAATTATAATGGTTTTTGGAAAGGGGCTAGAATAAGATTTGAAGACATGGAGATCCAGAAACTGTTTAGTCAAATAGCAGAGAAGAGATCACTTATTTTGTATATTCCATTGAAAAATAGCGGGGAAGGGAGAGGTATATAGATAGCACGAGCAGTGAAGAAAGAAAGGGGTTAGCATGGATAAGAGCAGGGATATGGAGATTAAGAGGTCAAAGAAATGGATACCCGTAAGACGAGTGCCCATTGTGTGGGGACAAAGAGGATATAGAACATATACTGTTTGATTGTAAGGAAACAGAGTTGTGGAGGAAACAATGTCAAATATCAAAAATGAATAGGAGAACCAGCTTAATCAAGGTATTAAGTAAAAATTATAAAAACATAGGTCAGTTTTTAAGTAAGGTTAAAAAAAAGTGGGTATGGACTGTAAAAAGTGAGAAGGAATTATAAGTGACTATTTTGTAAGAACATATATTGTAACACGTGCGTAAATATACTTAATGGACTGTCCTGTGTAGCAGTGGCCTGGGCCAAAACAGAGGGCAGTCCAAAAAATTGTAAAAGCTTAGTACCTCAATAAATATTATTGTATTATTATTAACTCTTTTAGTAAGCACTTACATTGCTACTTACACCGTTTTCCTGTAATTCGAAAGCGATTTTGAATAGGACGAGTTAGACAACTTCAGGCAACAAACTAGAATAGCCATGATGATTACGGTGACACGCATTGCGCTAGACATCCACTCAAAGCTGGAAGTCGTGAGTTGGTGTCACGGTGACCGCAGGCAAATGTGCCTGTGGTAAACGATGTAGGAGGACCCACGTAAAATAATCGTTGTGATATCATGTATGGATGACAGCAGGGTATCATTTCATTGTAGTTGCTTGGTTTTTGCTTTTTTCTTTTAAAACACTACAATGTGAACAATGATGATGATGATGATGATGATGATGGTGGTGGTGATGACGTACGTAATTTTAACTCGTTAAAGGACGTATATCAGGAATATGGCAGTAAAAATATATTAAAATTAATTTAAATATGAACAAAATTCTCATATCTATCATGATGGGCACCGTGACTGAAAGGAGGGGTTTTAAAAATGTTTTGAGTAAATGTGTGTGTGTGTGTGTGTGTGTGTGTGTGTGTGTGTGTGTGTGTGTGTGTGTGTGTGTGTGTGTGTGTGTGTGTGTGTGTTATTCATTTATTATACAGCATATTCCATTACATAGTGAGTAATACTATATGCTTGGGTGCACAGTTACATGAAATTTTGTTTTCACTATTGCATTACATATTATCACATTTCCTCGAGACTTACAATTCTATAAACTAATATAAGTATTTGCATCCCACTTGACTATTTACAGATTATCGAAGTTGATACTGTTTACAAATTTACTGAAACTTTTGGTGTTTTTTTTTGTATAAATTCCTTTTTTTCTAGTGTCCAGCGTCCACCAGCCATTGTTATTGCTTTCTTTAGATTTTCCCTTTCTTTGTCTAACAGATTACATTCAAAGATTAAGTGGTCCAAAGTTTGTTCGTTTTGGTTGCACTTACACATTGGATTGTCACTTACTTTAAATCGGTGGTAGTACACTTAATGTTCTCGTGACCTGTTAACAATGACGTTAGGTTTGATGTTAATTTTATTTTAGTTTTCATCCTGTCATTTATGTTGGGAAAATAGGATTTTGTAATTTCACCTTTTGATGTTTGTTGCCATTCTTGTTGCCATTTTTCCATACTTGAGCACTTTAACTTGCTGATTACTTCACTTTTTGGTATTTTGTTGTAGGTTACTTCTAACACATTATCTTGTGCTGCTTCCTTTGCAAGTTGATCCGCTATTTCATTCCCATGATGTCCTACATATGCCTTTATCCATTTTAGGTTAATCTTCCAATTCCTCTCTTGTAGCTTCCCGAGTCGATTCCGAATATTGTGTACTAATGCTTTGTGGAGTTTAGGGTTATTCCTGGAATCCAATGTTACTTTACTATCAGTATATATTGTTACGGTTCTCTTTTACATTTTCATATCTTTTAATTCGTCAATGTTTTCTAGGGCTTTTGTGATGGCTTGTTGTTCTGCCTGGTTTTTTGAGCAGTTATTGTCCAATTTATATTTTCTTTGGTGAGCAAGTTCATTATTGATGGATATTGCAACTCCTGATCCAACACCCATCTCATTCTTGCTGCCATCTGTATATACTTCTAATGTGGATTCTGGTGTTCCTTCTCTGCCTTTGCTGAGTCTAATTGCTTTGGCAGGGTGCGACCAATTCCTCAATTCTACATCATGATCTATAATCCAGCTCACATTCTCTTTTCCCTTCAAGATTCCATATAGTTGCACAGTTTCTTCTACTTTTATTATAATTGGCAACATTCCAACTATGACACGAAGGGCTGCAGTGGAGGTAGTGCGAAAGGCCTTCGCCATTTTGATATTAATAAGTCTCTGGACTCTGATTAATTTCTGTCTGTTATGCTGCTTCTTAGTAGCTTCGATCCAGAGGGGAGTGCCATGTGTGTGTGCGTGCTCGTGTGCGTGCGTGTGCGTGCGCGTGTGCGTGCGCGTGTGCGCGTGCGTGTGCACGTGCGCTTGCAGGTGCGCGTGTGCGTGAGCGTGTCGTGTGAGTGCGCGTGAGCGTGAGCGTGACGTTAGCGTGTGATTCTCCCTGTGAATAGTGTAAAGTTTTAACAAAAAGTCAAATTCAGACTTGACTTTTGTTCAGTATCTTCCAATGATACGTCCAGGAAATATTGAAGGAAACCCTCCATCCTAATGTATCTCTTTTCTGAAAAAAATTTCAGATTTATATTCTTAAAGGGAAAAGAGGCTCTAAAAGGTCATTAAGGTATAAATCAATTACAAATTAAAGTTTTGCCTTTCATTTTCTATAAATGTGCTCTGATACCCTCTTCATTGTTATGAACTTTGCTCAATTGTTAGGCGTATGTAACAACTCAACCCACGGCGTAACCGCCCGTTACCGGGCCAGAGCCTGCTAAACCGACTGCCGTCCTCACGTCCACAGATGCAAGAAAGGAGATGTAGTCAGCATCACGACACTCCTAAATGGGAAGTTGACTCTCTAGTCCAGGGTACGTTACCAAACGTAGCTGCTCGATTTCCTTACCATACCGAATGGGCAACTGTCCTATGCGCGGATGGGATCGATCCCGGCAGGGAAACAGAGCACAACGCTCTAACCCATTATGCCATGGCAATGGATGTGTATGACAACCAAAATCTTATATACGAGGGCTGTTCAATAAAGAATGTTCAAAATTTCTTTTTTGACAACGTACCTTTACTCACCCTCACACTTTTGATGGTCCTTCTCAAAATAGTCTCCCCTGAATGCGATGCTGCTGTCCCAGGTTTTCTGCCAGTCTTCAAAGACAAACTGGAATTCATTTTTGACAGATGCTTCAAAATCGCCTCCGCAGCCTTCACCACTTCTTCTGATGGCTAATGCCTCCCACGAAGGCGTTTCTTCAAGTTAGGGAACAGAAAAGTCAGGTGGTGTTAAACGGTGAGGTATGCATTTCACAATGATTTGTTCAAGATATCCGGCAACAACATTGGAAATATGCGGTCGCGCAATATCGTGGTGCAGCGTTCAGCCTGCTTCACGGAAATGTGGTCTTTTGCGACTGATATGGACTTGCAATGTTTTCATGACATCCCTGTAGTATTGTCCAGTTACTGATTTGTGTGCAATGCAACATGCTGATAAGCCATTCCATGAATATCAAAGAATAAGATGACCATAACTTTCCCAGCAGAAGCAACCAATTTTGCTCTTTTGGGGGTTGGTGAAGAAGGAGATTTCCACACTGGGCTTAGCTGTTTGCTCTCAGGATCAAAATGATGTAACCAAGTTTCCTCAGCAGTGATTACGTTTGAAAGGAACCCCGGATCTTCCTCTTACATCAACTTTAACTGCATGCAGACCTTCATGAGAATGTCCTTTTGTTCGGGAATCAGCAGTCTTGGAATCCATCTCGCACAAACACGTCTCATGTGTAATGTTTCTGTCACCAACATGTGGGTGGTACCCAATGAAATGTTCAGTATTTCAGAAAGTGATCTTAATGTAATTCGTCGATCCTCTCTCACAATGGTGGCAGCAGTGTTGATGTTTTCTGGCATAAGAGCAATAACTGGAGCACCGGCTCCACCTTCCTTTGAAATTCGCTGTCTCCCTTCTTTTAACATTTTAAACCTCATTCGAGCTGTGCTGTAGGGAAGAGTAGACTCTGCATAGGCCTCCTGTAACATTGGCCTCAACTGAAGACTTGTTGAGACAATAGCAGAATTTCGAAGCCACATATTGTTCCTCGCGTGTTACCTCCATTGCAGCTATAGGTGATACTATACATGTCGGAACTTGCCTGGCTCTTCACAGGCGGGAACCAGGAGTACCAACAATGAAACTACTACGGTGTGTTTACTTCACATTAAGCTAACAGAATATAGTAAGTTTGAATTTTTTGCGAAAAATTATGACCGTAAAAAATATGATCATTCTTTAGTGAAGTCCTCGTATGTCTTAATTTGTGAAGTTTTTTTGTTATTTGCATATGGTACACATTATGAGACAGAGTCCAGGATTTATTGAACCAAAATACCGTTTTCTACCAAAGGTATTCCAGTTGTTTTGAGCAATATTAAACGCAAGATTTGAAGCGTTTAGGTACACGTTAATAAGAGGGAGAAATAAAACCTTAGGTCATAGCATGGATATACCTAATTACCCCCTGAATGTTACAAGTGCGTGTAGCACAAAATAATACTCAGGGGAAAGTTGCAAAGGCTTTAGCAATGCACTTATAATTTATTAGATTTAGAATTGAGCTAACAAAAATCAATGACAAAACATTACCAATGTTCGGATCCCTGAACAAAAGACTGCAGTAAATTAAATACCAAGTCATGAGACGGTGTGAGTGTAGAAAAATAGCTGCTGTGTGTGTAATTCACGTTCTCCAACGTTAAGTCATATCGGACGATGAATGGAATAGGTGAAATGATGCTCAAAAGAGCCCATGGTCCATAGAGCTTAGAGTTACCCGACATTCGTCTATCAGGTTGAGGGAAAAACCCAGAAAAACATTATCCAGGTAACTCGCCCTGACAGAGATTCGAGCTCGGGACCTCTTGAACGTGACGCAGACACGCTACCATCTACGCTATCAAGCCGGGCAGAAAACTAGTTTGGGCATTGAACGGTGACTAATTGTTTTGACATTCAAGATGTATAAATCGGTACTTCTTGAGCCGATTGGTTACATTTAAGACTATCTTTCATGAAGAACTGAACTGATGACCAGCATCGCGATTTGGCATGATCCTCTCAAAGGAAATGGCCAAAGCCTCCTTAACTCTCCGCTACCAGTAACTGGTGCATTTTCCCACGACGGTGGTCTCCTGAAAGTTGGCTCTATGGTCCATATCAAGGGAATGCTCTGCCAGTCCACACTTCTCAGGTTGTATTAAACATCTGTTCCTTTAATGTTCGTTTATTCTGGTTTTGATAAGTGCTTCCGGTGTGTCTTATATACGGTGTCTCACATTAATGGGGAATACGGTACACTTGCGAATCTTGGAAGCCTGTTTAGTCTTTCATCAGGTCTCAATTGGTGTTTTATCTTCGTAGGTGGCTTGTGGATCGTTCTGATTTATTTGGCGACAGTTTGGTTTTGGCAGAATCAGCAGAAATCTCGCCAAATACATCAAGATCATCTACAAGCCAGCTCCGAAGAGAGCTCCTGTTGAGACCGGTGAAAGACAAACCGGACTTCCAAGATTCGGAAGTTTACCGCATTCCCTGCATATGTGAGACGCCGTATATAGGACAAACCGGAAGGACCATTGCTGCGAGAGTAATCGAACGTGAACGGAGTATTCGCTTGATGCAACCTGAGAAGCTTGGCCTCACAAAGCATTGTTTGGTATAGACCATAGACTCAACCTTCTGGAGACGACCATATTGACAAAATGCAGCAGTTACTGGGAGTGAAGTGTTAAAGGAGGCTTTGGCTATTTTATCTGAAGGAGCACGCTTAATCGCGATGCTGGGTTTCAGTTCAGTTAGTCTTAGGAAACTGGCATTAGAAGTACAAATCAACCGGCTCAAGAAGCACAGACATATACAGCTTGAATGTCAAATTGCGTAGTAACGTTTCTATGATCTAACTAGCTTTTTACATTCAGGGCATCTCCTGACCTGGTATTTAATATACTGCAAATAGTCTTTTGCTCAGAGATACGAGTATTGGTCGTGTTTTGTCGGTGTTGTTTATTTGTTACCTCAGATTAACGCTTAAATAACATGTTTTATTCCTTCATATCCTAATAATGGGAGATATGTTCGCTTCCGAAACATAGATTTCCAATCGTCTTTTCAGCTGACCTGTTTCCCGAGAATATATGTTATATGTTCGTCCCTAAGAAAATTTCAGATCTTACTTTAATTTATTAGACCTGTTCGACGGGTGGTTCGTCGTTCTCTATAGCAGTTGTATGACTTCAAACCCTGGATTTCAATGGCATTTCCGCGCGTTTCTTTGACTTTGCGGTCTACTGTATTACCTTTCTTCGGAGGGGTCGTGTTATCAAATATTTTTCACAGATTTTGCATCATATTTCAATTCGCACTTATTATTCGAGTCTATCGCCCGATGTATTACTTTCTCACTATGAAAGTATTATATACCACCCAAAAATTCGAAATTGAGGGATGTCCAAATTTGCGAGTCTTTTGTACTTTTTATATTTGTTAATATATTACCGCTTGGCTCTCACCTAGGCGGTCCGGATTTGCTCCCAGGCGACAGAAAAGTGGGATTTTGGTGGACAAAGTGGCGTTGGGGTGGGTTTCCTCCGGGTCCACATGACTGCCGGCCTCACGTCCACAGCCGTAAGAAAGGAAATTTGGTCAGCATCACGACACTCCAAAACGGGGAGTTGACTCCAATGTTCGTTACCTAAAGTAGCTCCCCGATTTCTTCACCATGCCGAGTGAGCGACTGCCCAATGCCCGGGTGGGATCGATCCCAGGCTCTTTCCATATTAGGGAACCACAGCAAAACGCTCTAGGACACAATGCCACGGCAATGGAAGTGTATGACATAAACAAAGGCTTATATACGAGGGCTGTTCAATAAAGATTGGTCAAAATTTTTTTTGACAAAGTACCTCTACTCACCCTCATAATTTATGATGCTCCTTCTCAAAATAGTCTCCCCTGAATGCGATGCACTTGTCCCAGAGTTTCAGCCAGTCTTCAAAGACATGCTGGAATACGTGTTTGAGAAATCCTTCAAAATTGCTTCCGCAGCCTTCACCAATGCTTCTCATGATGGATAATGCCGCCCACAAAAGCTTTTCTTCAAGTTAGCGAATAGAAAATGGTCACATAGGGCTAAATCCAGATTATAAGGACGGTGCTTCATGCGCTTCATGTTGACTCTTGCAAGATGTTGAGCAACAACATTGGCAATATGCGGCCGCGCTTTATCGTGGTGCAGCATCAAGCCTGCTTCACGGAAATGTGGTCTTTTGCGCCTGATATGGACTTGCAATGTTTTCAGGACATCCCTGTAGTATTGTCCAGTTACTAATGTGTGCGCAGGTACATGCTGATAAACCATTCCATAAATATCAAAGAATGAGATGACCATAACTTTCCCAGTAGAAGTAACCACTTTTGCTATTTTGTGGGGTTGGTGATGAAGGAGATTTCCATCCTGAAATTTGCTGTTCGGTCTCAGGATGGAAATGATGTAGCCACGTTTCATCATTACCTTTGAAGGAAACTCCGAATCTTCCTCTAACATAAAATTTAACTGAATGCAGACCTGCATGCGTATGTCATTTTGCTCGGGAATCAACAGTCTTGGAACCCATCGCGCACAAACACGTCTCATGTGTAATGTTTCTGTCACCAAGGTGTCGGTGGCACCCAATGAAATTTTCAGTAATTCAGGAAGTGATCTTAAAGTGATTCGTCGATACTCTCTCACAATGGCAGCAGTAGTGTTGTTGTTTTCGGCCGTAAGAGCAGTAACTGGAGCACCAGGTCCACCTTCCTTTGAAATTTATTGTCTCCCCTCTTTAAACAATTTAAACCACCTTCGAGCTCTGCTGTAGGGAAGAACAGACTCTGCATAAGCCTCATGTAACATTGTATAGGACTCAACTGAAGATTTTTTTGAGAAGAAAGCAGAATTTTAAAGCCACATATTGTTCCTCACAAGTTACCTCCATTGCAGCGGTAGGCGATACTGACGTTTCTGAACTTGCCTGCCTCTCAAAGGCGAGAACCAGGACTACCAATAATGAAACTACTACGGCGTGTTCGTTGCTCATTAAGCTAACAGGATATAAGGAGATTGAATATTAGCGCGAAAAATTATGACTGTAAAAAATTTGATCTATCATAAATTAACAGTCCTGGAAACTTTGGATTTTTGAAGCTATTTGTTGTTTGGATATGGGAAATTTTACGAGACACAATCCTGGATTAATAAAACTAAAATACCGTTTTCTACCAAAAGTAGTCCAATGGTTATGAGTAATATTAAATGAAATAATGGAAGCGTTTAGGTACACGTTAACAAGAGGGAGAAACAAAACCTTGGGCTATAGCGTAGCCTAAGTCTGGACGGGAAGAGCATTGCATTGATATGGACAATAGGTCCAAATTTCGAAAGAAGACCATCGTGGGGGAAACGCAATAGCTACTGGGAGTGGAGAGTTAGCGAGGTATCGGCCATTCCTCCGAGAGGAGCACGCTCAATCGTGATGCTGGTTTTCAGTTCCGTTACTCTTGGAAACCGGCCTTAAAAATGGAAGTCACCCCGCTGAAAAAGCACAGATCTATGCAGCTTATATAAGCTCGAGGGTATCTAGCAGGGTAATCCACACAGAGTGAAGATTGTCCTCCCTTCTAAAGACCAGGGAGTTACCGAGCTGTCTTATAGGGCACCCGGCACCTCTGTGGCTCTTTCCATAGGGCAAGATCTAGAGACTAACCACCCCCACCCCATCTGGCCCTCCGGACTCAAGATGGGGTGGAAGTGGATACGCGAATTACGCGCGCCAACCACAAAGCGGAAGGCTACTGATTAATCTCGGTAAGGTCGCCTGGTGATCTAGGCCACCTTCTACTAGCTATGCAGGCTAATACGGGGGAATATATGGCATCCCTCAACCCCGTCCGAAGTCGTACCCGATCTCACCACGGGTTCTGGGAACCACTTGCTCCTCGAGTCCAACCCAAAACGAACAACTCCCATTCAGGGAGGAGCTCGAATGTTCGCCGAGGTTCCTTTAGTAACGTCAGATGCACTACGAGTGCTAGGGGTCCGCAGCGCCCTTCACCACGGCAGCTGAAGGGGACGTATCCCCTCCCCTACGGGATATCTTACAGCTTGAATATCAAATTAGTTATTCAGGTTTCTATGACCTACCTAGCTTTATACACTCATGCCATCTCTTGACCTGGTATTTAATATACTGCAGTCTTTTGTTCGGGGATACGAGGGTTGATAATGTTTTGTCTTTGTTTATAGTGTTTTGTCGTTGTTGGGTTTTTGTTGTCCGGATTTAGTGTTTATTAACATTCCTGATTCGCTCATATCCTGATGATGGCAGCGATGTACAGTCTTCTGACCTGTTTTGTATCCCGAGAGAATTTTAATTTAATTTATTAGACGTTTTCGACGGGTGGTTGGTTGTTCTCTATAGCAGTTGTATGACTTCAAGCCCTGGAATTCTAAGAGATTTCCGCGTGTTTCTGTGACCTTGCAGGCTACTGTATTAGCCTACTTCGGAAGGGTCGCGTTATGAATTATTTTTCACAGATTCTGAATCATATTTCAATTCGCACTCTCTATGCGAGTCTATCGTCAGATGTATTAATTTCTCACTATGAAAGTATTATATTCCCTACAAAAACTCAGAATCGAGGGATGACCAAAGTTACGTGTCTCTTTTTTATTTTATTCATTGTCGCGAACACATTATTTACGATAGCGCGGAACGATAAGGGACAAATAGTGCCGCGTGGAGATAAAGAGCTTGCCTAAGCAGATAAACATAGCGCGATGATAAAAGGCATGCCAAGCAGATGAATTATATAAAAAAGAAAATTCTAGTCACATCTTGATTGGCTTACAGAACATTCGATTTCTTGTTTGTTACATAATATTCCGAAAAATTTCTAATAAAATGGTCGTGGTTTATACAAGGGAGCCGGGACTCACCAAGGGAGACTTGTAAACAGTCATGACGAGAGCTGTATTTGAAACTGGTGTTTGTTTTGGAAGTAAACTCTTTGTTGCGTTCAACGAACTTGGTAGATTTTAATTGCGTGTTACGTAATTCTGCTAGTGAACAAAATGTATTTCGACGGCAATAAAGAACATTTTGAATCTCTGCAATTTGGACTTTTAATTCTATGAACCCACAAAGTCACAATATGTTCCTCCTTGGCTCTCGCCTAGGTGGTACGGATTCGCTCCCAGGCGACCTAAAGTGGAATTTGTGGTGAACAACATGGTGTTGGGGTGGGTTTCGTCCGGGTCCTCCGGTTTCCCCCACCATCATTCCACCAATTGTTCCATAATTCATTCCTCCCAGGCGTTGGGCCGACTCTCCCACCCTGAAATCAGCTATCAGGTCAATGTGCTTGGTCTAATTCGCTCTGAAGGAAACCAAGCGACCCCTAACTCCAAAGAAATGTGTAATAAAACCGTTTCTGTAAATGCATATATCGCAAGTGCAACACATCCATGCCACTAATAGCTTTCTGGATACCATTACTACAAAATATTATGTTTATTTACTTAAGTTTATTTGAGAAAAAATATTTGCAAAATGATTTCATTATGCATTTGTCTATAGATACGAGAATAAATGGGACTGAAGCGATAATAGAATGTTTAAAATTAGAATTCCAGAGCATTTCTCTGAAATTCCTGAAACAGCTGAATGTTGATAGCTAAAATGAAATTGAAGTTTTATTTATGGACACTCTATAACAGCTATGGTTCTTAGTCCCATTCTTATATAACTGTCGTGCAAGTCCGATTAATTTCGCTTGGACGCCTTCTTAACAAAGCTTCAACTTCTTCTATGTGCTATAAATTTACGACATGCGGCCACCGTGTTCTCCCCGCTTCCAAGGGAAACAATGCCAGGGATTTTTACGGAATAGAAATTCTAGCGCCCTCAGCCGGTTGAACCCTTGACCCTGGAAACCAGAATCTAGCATGTTACCCCTAAACTCTTAAGGGCTACCGAGTTGATAATTTCCAAAAATGATAATGTACGCACTGACAAATTCAAAGTAATAACAAGAGGATATCAGAAATTACTTATGGTCTGGACTGGACTGGATTATGCTAAGGAGGGAATTCGGCACGGAGATCCAAACTTGGACTATTGTATCTAGGCCCCAAGTTGAGCACTCCCGGGAGGAAGGATCAAGCGAGAGGAGGCAGAGGGCGATGTTCTCAAGAAGCCACGACCTTGCAAATGGTAGGTTCCGTAAAATTGAGCATTTGGAATCTCCCCGGCAGTCCAGTACAACCAGCATCCCAACCACCATCGCCTTAAAACGGCCTTCCAGGTAAGCCCGGTGACCGAAGACTATCCTCCTGGAGGTGGAAGTGTTTAACACGAACATTTCATCCTACCATGCAGCACTGAGACTCCCGCCGACATTTCAAAGAGACCACAAGATGAGAGTTGATGTGAAATGATAATGGAGACGAGATGATGTAACAGAAAATTCAGGGGTTATAATTAACATAACCAGCTTTTGCCAGGTAACCCGGGAAAACTCCTGAGAAAACCCAGGTGTCACGTAGGTCAGGTACCCGAATCGAACCCGGACCTCCCGAAAGTGGGTCACAGGCGAAAACGTCTGGGTTATCCAGTTCCGAATGGCTAATGGTGCTTAAGGATTATTTGAAGTAATGTGAGTGCTTTAGAGGGATCTTCAGTTTCTGTGTAGTATGATTCTGTCTATCTTTTATGGTTTACCACTTACACAGAATTATTCAACACATTTTAAAATAAAGGGAATTTCGGAAACCATTTTTAGAAGACTTAACAAAACTGCAATGATATTAACAATAACAAAATGATAATAACAATAATGTCACGACTGGAGGCAACGCGCACAAAGAGAGAGTGTGGCGCGGAGAGATATGGGACAGATAGTGTAGCACGGAGATGAATAGGGTGCTGAAACAGATAAAGATATCGCGGAGAATAAAGGCTTGCCGAAACAAATAAAGTTAGATAACTGGAAAATTCTATTGACATCCTGATTGATACAAAATATGCTAAGACCGTCTGGCATCATGAATTGTCATGTATAACAAGAAGCCGTGGCTAGTTTATCAGTGAGTCGTAAACAGAGTCGTAACGAGAGTTGCAATTGGAACTGGTGCGGGTTTTGAAAGTGAACCCTTTTTTGTGGTCAACGACCTTGGAAAATTGTAACTGTGCATGTGACGTAATTCTGCTACTGAAAGGATTGGCCAAAGTGTATTTCTGCGGAAATAAAGAGATTTTTGAAATTATGCAACTTGGACTTTTAATTCTATGAGCCCACGAGAGCAAGAAGCTCAAGTTTTGCCAGTCTATAGTGTCTTCTGTGTTGAGTTCGACTGCAGTTTCAGGACACGTGATGCACCTCAACACATAGCACCACAGCTCATTCCATAGAACTTACAAGAGCCTTTACGGAATGCTCCATGAAAACATCCTGTAGAGCTGTCATACAGTGGTCATTGTACAGCTAGTCTCGTTTGGTATTACATTTGTCATATATCGTGACATTTGTTGCACTTGGTTTTCCAGGTTTATTGGACGCAGTACAGTCGGCAGTAGGAGTATGCATGGAGGTTTCTCTGATTTTTTTTTATTTATCCAGATTTATGAACCCTATTTTACACAGTGGTATATTAGGGTTATAGTTGATACATAAAAATACACAATTTTAACATTGATTGATGTCGTAATGAGATAGTGTGAATTTGGAACATCTCCAGAATACCTTACGTTGATACCTTTTGTTCTGATTTTTTCCAAATTTCATACACCGACTCACATAATTAATCGAACAGCCTTTTCACGATGGTGTGCTCTATAAAGGAGGATACATTATGTGTATCAATCTCAAGGTACCCCTTTTGTTAAGAAGAAATCATGTGCTATGAATATTCATTTTAGAGATTGAAAATGTGGCTAAACTAAGAGCTTCCCCATTCAACCTTGTTTACATCATGAGTTTACGACAAAAAAGAATCGGACAGAACAAATGAAATACCATACAAACGAATAGGTGAAGTCTCTTATTAGACAAAACAACATCGTAGAAGAAGTACGTCAACTGTTCAACAAGAAGGCAAGAGCATAGTATGGGGCCCAGAGGTAAGCAGAGTACGTTTGAACAGAGACAGTTAGTGATCTATCACTATGAAAAGAACAAAACATACCGGGAAATAGCAGATTGTGAATCTTAGCAAAAGTACAGTTAGTGACATAATTCACCAGTATAAGTATGAAGACAGAATTGAATCTCGAGCAAAGCCAGGGCGACCAAAACTTCTTACCGATAGACAGGAGTCTTATATATTATCTGGAAGGTAAAACGGAATCCGCGTATAAGTGTTCCGGTAATTCGTGCTGAGATTCAGGAAGAACTGGGACTGACAGTCTTGAAACGGTCAGAAGGGCCATGTGACAACAAGATTTTAATGGTCGCGTATCCAGAAAAAGGCCATACATTTCTAGCAAGAATAAAAGGAAGCGATTACAATTTGCCAAAGACTTTGTTAACAAGACAACCGATTGGTGGGACCAAGTTATTTTTTGTGACGAAAGCAAATACAACCTTGCTGGTTCCTATGGCAGGGTGCTTGTGTAGGAAACCAAACACGGAGCTGGAAGAGCGCAATTTACACAGCACAGTCAAACACGACTGGAGGAGTGTAATGGTATGGGGCTGTATTTCCTCTACGGGAGTGGGAAAGCTAGTGTTCATAGACACAACCATGAACAAGGAAGTCTATGTTAGACTATTGCAGCAAAATTTAAAACAGAGTGCAGAAATGATGGGTATTTTGGACAGCTTCTCATTTTATCAGGATAATGATCCGAAGCATACGTCCCACATTGTGCAGCTATGGTTACTTTACAGCTGCCCTAATGTACAGCGTCTACCCCGCCCTCCGGGTCATAATCCCATAGAAGCAGTATGGGATAAACTGGAGAAAGCCGTGTGAAAGGCTCCCATCACCTCCAAGCGGCACTTGAAGGCGAGGTTGCAGGATGAATGGAGCAAACTGTCTACAGTCTACCTGAAAAACTTGGTTCACAGCATGCTAAATAGATTGCGAGAAATAGTGGAAAGAAGAGGCACAGTCACAAAGTACTAAGCCATATTTTGTATCACACTCAGGTTGTTATGTGCGATTTCTCTTGAGGGCCAAATAATGCCACATTTCCTTTTTAATTCTTAAAAAAGTACGCATTATATAATTGTTATGTGAAATAACATTTATTTTCTTACAAGAACGAACGATGTAACTGTCGATTATAATTAATTTCAATAAAATGGCACATGCAATGCTGATTTGCACTTTCAAAACATAGTACTCTGTTTTGTCCAATTAATTATGGGAGTCTCTGTAAGTGCTTAAGTTCTGCTTTGAAGAGTTTAACAATTTCCATATCAAGTAAAGTTCCTTGTAAATTGATAGTCAACATGAAAAATTCAATACCATGGCCGGATTTGAACCACGGATCTCCTGGTTTCCGTCCAGTCACTCTTAATCTTTGAGCTACTATGGCCAACGTGCCGTCCTGACATTAAATTCGCCATTTGACTCATATATTTCCCCGGTGGACCACTAGGGGCTCTCGCATCCCAGATACACCGTTGTTGGCGACGTACTATCGTAAGTACTTAAGTCCCAGGATTCATCATTTAACTCTTATTATTTATCATGCTAGCTCATAGGCTGAGAGCGACTGGACGGAAACCAGGAGACCCGTGGTTCAAATCCCGGCCATGGCATTGAACTTTTCATGTTGACTATCTATCAAAAACCTTAGCCTATATAAGGCTAGTGTGAAGAAATAATTAATTTCCATCAATTAGCTAAAATTCCTTGTAAGTTATTTATGCTAATGATGGCCTTTTTCTCTAATATGGAGTTAAAATTTCGTCTCTATTGGCAGTAACGTACACCACAATGTTTGCAAAAATTCACATCTTTTATTGTATAACATATAAATACAAGAGCTTTAGGTGTGTGTGCCGTAAAGCCCAGAATATTTAAGCCAGTTTGGAGATGGGAGTGCCCCTGATGTTAAACAGTACATTTAATTAACGAACTCTTATTGCATAATCACCAATAATACAACATTCATTGAGCCTAGCTTCACAATAAGCTTATATGATACATCGTAAACCGTGCCAAAGGCTATACTGTTCCTCTCGAACTGACAAAGCTTGAATTTACAGATCAGAATAGGTCCACTCATGCGAGAAGTTTACACAATTAATATCGCGATTATCTGTAGCGAGTTAATACATTTGACATCAAAATACTTTGAGAGCATTAGCTATGAATATACACAGACAGGTATTACAAAGCATTTCCTAAGTGGGTCGCTCCATAACACAATTAATTTCCTTGACGTACACAATATACGCCCCACTAGCAACCACTACGTAATACCTGCATGGCGAGGAAATCACGGTGCCTTTGAGAGGTTACAAATAAACTGTATAAAACACCTCTGAAAACCTAACTATTTAAATTATAACAAGTGTGAGGAAACGAAAATTTCCGAGAGCAGAATTGGTAAACTGGAGTTGTCAGATATACAAAAATAAATTTAAAAGAGAAAATTAGCAGTGAAGATTGAGGCAGAAAAAGAACCAGGTGGCTGAGAATAAACAGAAAACATGAGTAAGAAAGGTGCCAGAAAGACAAATGAAGCTTTTAAAATAGGCACAAGAGTGGCGTATATTATGGGCTATCAAAGCTATCACCGAAGCCCATATCTAAAGTAAACTAAAATGTAATAAGCAATATAAATAATAATTGCAATACCAGCCAGTTTCCCCCATAAATAATTAGTGCGTAGGGTGGAATATCTCTCGTTCCCTACCACACATCAGAGGGGAAATTAAATGCGAGGATCTACTCCCATCAGTGCTGGAGCCGTAGGACCAGAACCAGGGCCTCTCGGATTTTTACTGTAGGACAGTACCTATTTTATAAACTGCCCCCCGCTGCCCACGGCGGACAGGACGGAAGTGGATACGCCACTTACGCGCCGGTCCTTAATGAACTGGCTACCGAATAACCGTGATAGGGCCGCCGGTGATCTAGCACACCAGCTACTAGCTTGGCAGGCTAGTACCCGGGACATAAGAGGCAACCCTCTACCCCGTCCGGGCGGCCGGAGCCTGGCCGGATGTACCCAATTTCCCATGGGTGGCGGGAACATACTGCCCCCTCGAGACCAACCCAATCCGAATATCTCCCAGAGGGAGGGGCTCGGATGTTCAGTCACAGGTTCACTCTAGTAACGTCAGAGGTTCCACGAGTGCTAAGGGTCCGCAGCGCCCGCACTACGGCAGCTGAAAGGACGAATTCCCTCCCCTACGTGAAATCAGATGGGTAAGAAGAGCTTTGGATGCTTGCTGTTGCAGCCTTCTCTATGTTACTGGCAATGAGGGACGAGGGGAAGGTATGCAGGAATTAGCACGCCAAAGCTTCGGAAACCTACATCCTTACACACATACGATCTTCTCCGAAATGTACCGTACGGACACGACTGACTTTGGAATTCGGCATAGTACGTGGAGTGAAGGGCAAGAAAGAGTCCTTTCAATTATATATGAAATCAAATGTACTTGACGTTTTTGACAGTGACGTTTATAAACCATGTGAACTGATTTTAACATTTCCTTCTACCACTGAAGGTGCAGACAGGAGCTTTTAAGCCTAGAAAAAAAAAATCTTATTTACGTGCAACACAAGGAAAATTCGTCTGAGAAACTTGGCTCTTCTATTTGTGGAAAAAGTCGTTCTTGTTTAATTGAGAAGACATAACGAGGAACTGTTTTCTGTTAGTGTCACAATGCGGTTTACCCGTAAAGAAACACGGCTGGAATTCATGTCTCTATAAACAGGTATGGTGAAATTCTTTGTTATAGTTTTTAATTATATTAACAGCTTCCTTCAAGAAAAGTTGATTTAAATGCACTTTTTGTGAAGCTAACATTTAATAAACAATCCCTAGATGTCCGGATCTGGTAGGCCAAGTTATAGCTCAGTGACAATCCGAGCATACACCACTGAGGCAGAACTCCACAAAAAATAATATAAAACCGCACACAAGCTTTTCCTTGTGCTCTCACTGTAGTAGAAAATGAAAAGCATAATTGATATGTAAAGTTGATGTTTGCAGTTTTGTATAAAATACAATTGTTGTTTATATTAAGGAACTTGTACACAGATTATTACAAATACCATGACCACTAATAGGTTTAAGTTTTATTAAAGATGTTATATTCTCTTTACTGTCATCTCAATTGGGCGAATTTCTATGACCTAAAAATGAAAAGTATACATGCATTTATGACGTAAATGTAGCTAAAATATGTCCTAAAATGACAAAAAGGTGGCCTTTATAAATTGAGGAGTTTATTAAGCATGTTATATTAATGGTGAATCAAAATTAAATTAACAATTAATAATTGTTCACGTATGTATATAGTCACGAGCCCATTGTTTCGATAAGCGCGGCTGACAGCCACAACGGGGTCGATAGAGTAGCATAGAGATAAGAGACAGATAATGCCGTGCGGAGATAAAAGACTTGCCAACACAGATAAAGTTAGACGCCTGGAAGGTCCATATTTCGTCTGGTGCCGTATTACAGAACATTCGATTATCTTCTGGAGCCATGAAGGGGTATTTAAGGAAGCCGCGACTCACCAAGGGAAGTCGTAAACGGAGTTGTACCTAGAGCTGTAGTAAACAGTGGCAGCTGAGTGAACTCTTTTGTTTAGGGTCAACGGATTTGAACATTGTATTTGTCTATGTGACGTAATTCCGCTACAGTAAGGGTTAACCAAAGTGTATTTCTTCGGAAATAAAGAACAATTTGAATTTCTGCAAATTGAACTTTTAATTCTATGAACCCACAAAGTCACAATATTTTTCATTGTTTCTGCAGAAAAAAGTCCTCTCTACTTCTTAGTTCAACAGTTTATGGAATCTGTAGGTTTAGAAGTCCTGTTCTATAAATATATTACTCTAACTTAAGAAAATAGTAACTAACAAAAACTTCATCAGCAGCGAAGTTACATTGAATGACAATGTGCATTTTAGGTTGCCAAACTGTAAGTGCCCTCTATTGTCGGACAAAATGTGCTTATATCTGGAGAAACAAAATTCCACATCACATGAGGTTATAGCAGCATATGTGTATTTCTAAAAAAATACCTACTGCTGACACCGTTTAATTTGTTAAGGGAATATCTGAAGTTAACACAATATCACGAACCCTATCGCGATAACGGGGCTTTTGCACACAAAGGAGCTGATAGACAGCGCAGAGATAAAGAGTATGCCGCAACAAACAAAGATAGCACGGAGAAGAAGGACTTGCCGGCACAGATCAGGTTTCACGTCTGAAAGGTTCCTGTTTCGGCTAGTGACAGAACATTCGATTTCTTTATTGTTACAGAACAGTCTCGAATTATCAATGAGGTATGTAAGGAAGTTACGACCCTCCAAGAGTCCGCCGTAAACAAGAGTAAACAGTTGTAAAGTGTTGTAACAAGAGTATGGTGTAAACAGATGTAACCAGAATGCTGTTTGTTGTGGTCATCGACCTTGGTAGATTGTGATTGTGTATGTCACGTAATTCTGCTACTAAATTGAACAGAGTGTATTTATACGGAAATAAAGAACGTTTTGAGTTTCTGCAAATTGGACTTTTAATTCTACGAATCCACAAGGTCACAATAATTTACAACAGTCCATACAAAATGCTGGACGGGTATCAGCAGAAGGTGCAGTTGAAGCTGCCTCAAACATCAGCAACTTTCCATAGATGAAGCTGTTGTTCAACACTTCCGATGCTTAGCAGTTTCACTATGTTGTACATTAAGGATATTAATGTGACTTTTGTGGGTTCGTGAAATTAAAAGTCCAATTGCACAAACTCAAAATGTTCTTTATTTCCAACGACTTACAGTTGGAACACTTGCCGATTACACAGAATTACGTAATGCACACAATTACAATTCGTCAGTTCGTCTTTCACAGGTCCACTCTACACTCCAATTAAGTACAACTCCTCTGATGCACGTACAGTCTTCCGGGCCGTTCGCTTAATCGGCGCTCCTCACGCTGCTCGCCAAGAACTGAACTGACTCACTCACTGCAGGCCTTATATAGGGATATTGCTGTTTCTGGAAGTCTCGCGGTTCAGAAAATAATCCCGAACGTTCCAGACGCCAGGGGGGAGGGGAAAGAGACGGCCAGCGACCAGTGACACTTCCCTAATCATCCCCTCAGTTAGTGACCGAGATAAATGTGTAGGCGTTGTCTGAATGCCTCCGGTCCCCTACTCAGCCGTCAGTTTGTCATGCTTTCCGGTAATTGGGTGACACTATATATATATATAACTGAAATTTCTTTAACATTTTCAAAATATCACCTATTCCTCTTTTTAGTCTAAAATAGTCTAAGCCCTTCTGAATCCAAAGAATGCTTAGATAGCATCTGAAAGCCATTTTTAAGTGTTCTAATTTATTTTGAGAGTTACGCGAATGCTAGTGTTACATATAAATTCTAATTATTTATCCTTTGTAGCAGGATTTCTATATTGGACGCAAATTCCTTTTCTTCTCGTATAAATTTTTACGGCTATTAGTTTCCTCTGGTCACCAATTGTATCATCTTATTTTAAATAAGAGACATGAAACTTTTGGTTTTCAGTTGTGGCGGAATAAATTTTCGGAGAAGTCAAAGTTTCTAACAAATAATTTAATTGTATTTTCTGGATTACATTTTACTTGAACTTCCTTTCCTAGTCAATTGCAGGTTACCTCCAGCATATCGACAAATTCTTACTTTTTTAATAAAAACATTTCCAATTCTTACATAAAATTTCTTAATCCTGCAGAACTAGACATCACTCTCCAGATTACAGAAGGTATTTACTAAAATTATTTATTTTCCCTTACTATAGTTACTCCTATATTAATTGTGTGATTGGCCGTTTTAATTCTACGCCACCACATTACGTCATACAATTATTACTACGGTCAATCACAAAATTACATATTTTTTCATATTTAAATTATTTAATATGTTTAAATAATCATTTAAATCGTTTCACCTTGTTTTCTCATTATTGAGAATTTCAACGTTTTTCATCATTTAAAGTGCTCCTTGCTTCGCAGTTTTAGTGTTAGACTAATGAAACTTACTACACACATTCATAAAGACACGGTGCATAGAAGTTGCCCTGGTTTTATTTTTATGCATTTAAGCACACATTTAACATTTTGGGCAACAAAGCCATATTCGTAGCTTTAAAAATTTCTGGAGACTTTAGTTATTGAGTCAAAGAATACTAGGGCAAATTTAAAAAAATGGATGTACTAGGAACCTGTTGTTAAAATCTTAGACCAAAATTAATTTCATCGCAAGGGACTTTTTAGGTGGCGTAACCCATAATGAATAAATTTGACCATATCTCCCAAACGATCACAGTGAAGTTTGTAAGGTTTGGGCTGTATCATATCTGTACTAAGTTACATCTGCAGTATAAATCTTAAAAATATAGTGCAATTAGTTCAGGACTTCAAATATTCAGTCCTGAGCACCCTTAAGTCGCTTTTTGTCTATATTTTCACTTCATAATGTTCACAATACAAAATAAGAACCTCAGTACTAAAAACCATCTCCCCAAACTCTGGAAAAAATTTCTTAATTTTACACTTTCGGAACACGTACTTTTAGGCATGGTGACATCAAACGAAGGTCTCAGTAAATGAACACGAATCTTTCAGAAAGCTAGTGCAGGTGGGTGTTGCAAAATGGAGGGAACAAAGCATTAAACGTGTCGCCAAACAAATAGGGAAGAGTGAGATTCATACATTCAAGTTTGACTCCTTTGACCTGTACGAACGTTTGCTATACGCTGAAGCAGCCTTCTGAAAATAAGTAAGACAGACTTTTATACAGATATAATGTTGGTTTACTTTATTTATGCCCGACCATGAAAAACTTTAGTATTTGTACAACTGATAGCAGTACTTTAATGAGCCTCATTATAGTTCACCTGTTCATTAAAGTATTGTTATTCTACCAGAGGTGTCCACGTAACATTGTGAAAGTTCAAGTATCGATGATTCTCGTTCCGATCGACAACAGTACTAGCGCCAGTTTAGAAAGAAGTCAAAATATCTGTCACTAGTAACAGTGACATTGAAAGTACAACCCAGAAATTACGACAAAAGCACTAAATGTTACCAATAACTTGTTGATACAAAAGTCAATAAAGATGTACGCGAAATTCTATGCACAGTTCTTTCTCAGAAAATGTATTCTTAGTGTATTTCGAAGAATTGTCGCAAAGTATGAATTCGTGAACAATAATTATTTATTTATTTATTTATTTATTTATTTATTTATTTATTTATTTATTTATTTATTTATTTATTTATTTATTTATTTATTTATTTATTTATTTATTTATTTATTTATTTATTTATTTATTTATTTATTTATTTATTTATTTATTTATTTATTTATTTATTTATTTATTTATTTATTTTTTTATTTATTTATTTATTTATTTATTTATTTATTTATTTATTTATTTATTTATTTATTTATTTATTTATTTATTTATTTATTTATTTATTTATTTATTTATTTATTTATTTATTTATTTATTTATTTATTTATTTATTTATTTATTTATTTATTTATTTATTTATTTATTTATTTATTTATTTATTTATTTATTTATTTATTTATTTATTTATTTATTTATTTATTTATTTATTTATTTATTTATTTATTTATTTATTTATTTATTTATTTATTTATTTATTTATTTATTTATTTATTTATTTATTTATTTATTTATTTATTTATTTATTTATTTATTTATTTATTTATTTATTTATTTATTTATTTATTTATTTATTTATTTATTTATTTATTTATTTATTTATTTATTTATTTATTTATTTATTTATTTATTTATTTATTTATTTATTTATTTATTTATTTATTTATTTATTTATTTATTTATTTATTTATTTATTTATTTATTTATTTATTTATTTATTTATTTATTTATTTATTTATTTATTTATTTATTTATTTATTTATTTATTTATTTATTTATTTATTTATTTATTTATTTATTTATTTATTTATTTATTTATTTATTTATTTATTTATTTATTTATTTATTTATTTATTTATTTATTTATTTATTTATTTATTTATTTATTTATTTATTTATTTATTTTGTTTATTTATTTTGTTTATTTATTTGTTTATTTTTTCGATTTACGTCGTCCAACGTTAAGCCATATCTGACGATGAATGAAATGGGTGAAACGATGCTCAAGTGAATCCGGGGTCCATGGAGCTTAGAGTTACCCGACATTCGTCTTACACGATAAGGGAAAACCCCGGAAGAAACCTTATCCAGGTAACTCGCCTGGACCGGGATTCTAACTCGGGACCTCTTGAACGTGAAGCAGCCACGCTATCATCTACGCTACCGAGGCGGGCAGATCATGACCTTGTGGACTCGCTATTCTATTTGGAAATCAACACTCAACATTAGGTACCAAATGCACTTGTCTAAATTCTCAAAACCGAAGAACTTACCAAAATCAGATCAGAAGAATATAAAGGAAAAAAGTCAAAACATTAGACCTGACGAGTTGAAAACACTTATAAATGAAGCACCTGATGTTAAATACATAGGAATAGGTTTCCTTTTGTTATGTTACCAATGTTCTCTTTTAATGTTTTTAGGCTAAACTGTGTCACACGTTAACAGCTGTCACTTCAGAAAAAGCAATAACGATTCTAACGTATGAAACCAAAAATGAATATTTTGAGGCGAAACTTTTAATTTAGGTACATGACCGAGCATAAACAGTCATATGAAACTTGACTATAATGTCAATTAAAACTTTCATATCACAATTATTATGCTGGTTTCGCTTCGCTCAGTCGGATAATAATAACACTGGCGTTTTAATTACTACCATTATAGTCTCATTGCATAATACACTATTAAAATCAGCTGCTATCTACGCTATAATAATCCCCAACATATTACCAAAATATGACTTTATCATAGAGAAAAGCATAAATATGACCACAGATCTGAGAATTGAGAAATATGTCTTTTAAGACGCAATAAATAACATGTCATAGAAATCCGCCACATAGTAATCACCATATTATCTGCCGGAAATAATGCAGCGTCATCAAGGATTACCTAACTTTAGAGAAGAGTCAAATGATCATATAATAACAATAGCCAACCACTTCAAGCAAACATATCACATCCCAATAGTCGCAACAATATACAATATATCCGTATCGAACAGCCGTGCAAGCAGTTCAGTGCGAGGGCTACCAGGAGTCGTGATTTCCCCTCCAGATCAGAGAACTATTCGGTGGGGTTTTTCCATTATGGCAATATCTTATTACTTAACCTCCCTCCCCACTTTCGGGTGGAAGTGGATACGTCACTTATGCGCGTTCACCCCTGAGGAAAGACTACCGAACAAATTCGGTGGGGCGCTGGTGTTCGACCTCATCATGCTACAAGCTCTGCAGGCAAGAATCCAACACCTAGGAGTGTCGGAAACCACTGTCGGTCGAGTCCAACCCAATCCAAACTACTTCCATTTGGGAGCGGCTCGAATGTCGGTCCCAACGTACCCTTGGTAACGTCAGAAGTACTACGGCTGTTAGGGGTCCGCAATGTCAGCACTACGAACACCTCCCCTATAGGTGGACATGCAAGCAGACGACCTAAAAGTGGCGAGTGACAACCTACGTTAAACTATTCCAAGCATCGTTCACCATTGTCACATTTCATCAATTAATGTGGCCAGCCATCGATACCCAGTCAGCTCCTTACCCGTTATTTTCCAATAGTTATCAATTTTAGAGAAGTTAGAGGACCGTGTTGGCTAGGCAGTTGTCGTACACCAGGAAGAGCACGCTGGGGACACGCGTTATCCTGGCAAACATCGCATCACTTTCTTGTCGAAGAAATGGCGGTAGAAAAAGAATAATAACTTGCAGGCTGGCCCCGTAGCTCAGTCGGTAGAGCACCTGCCTGCCGTGCTACGGGTCCCGAATTCGATTCCCAGCAGCGTGGTTCGGGATTGTTCTCCACCAAGATAATTCCTCATCTTCTCCAAAGTCTGGAAGTATTAATTAGATTGAGAGTGTGTGAGAGATATGAGTAATGATTAAAACAATCACCGATTACGAGTTAACACCCTACGATATGTTCCAAAGGAGAACGGCCTTCGATATGACCATTGGAATTAAAGGCGAGGTATAAATAGAAAAAACAACAACAACAACTTGCTGGGAGTTGCTGACACTGGCAAAACTTTCCTGCACAAATACCAAAGCGAGGGCAATCATAACCAATGATCTCCCATACTGAGTGCAGAAGGTCACGGGCGTGTGTATTCGTATGATTCATAATGTACAAGATCATGATTCTCATACAGGCAGAAAGTACTCTCATCACTGAAGGCGAGAGCGTCTCTTTCTTTCTTTCTTTCTTTCTTTCTTTCTTTCTTTCTTTCTTTCTTTCTTTCTTTCTTTCTTTCTTTCTTTCTTTCTTTCTTTCTTTCTTTCTTTCTTTCTTTCTTTCTTTCTTTCTTTTCTTTCTTCTTTCTTTCTTTCTTTCTTTCTTCTTCTTTCTTTCTTTCTTTCTTTCTTTCTTTCTTTCTTTCTTCTTTCTTTCTTTCTTTCTTTCTTCTTTCTTTCTTTTCTTTCTTTCTTTCTTCTTTCTTTCTTTCTTTCTTTCTTTCTTTCTTTCTTTCTTTCTTTCTTCTTTCTTTCTTTCTTTTCTTTCTTTTCTTTCTTTCTTTCTTTCTTTCTTTCTTTCTTTCTTTCTTTCTTTCTTTCTTTCTTTCTTTCTTTCTTTCTTCTTTCTTTCTTTCTTTCTTTCTTTCTTTCTTTCTTTCTTCTTTCTTTCTTTCTTTCTTTCTTTCTTTCTTTCTTTCTTTCTTTCTTTCTTTCTTTCTTTCTTTCTTTCTTTCTTTCTTTCTTTCTTTCTTTCTTTCTTCTTTCTTTCTTTCTTTCTTCTTTCTTCTTTCTTTCTTTCTTTCTTTCTTTCTCTTTCTTTCTTTCTTTCTTTCTTTCTTTCTTTCTTTCTTTCTTTCTTTCTTTCTTCTTTCTTTCTTTTCTTTCTTTCTTTCTTTCTTTCTTTCTTTCTTCTTTCTTTCTTTCTTTCTTTCTTTCTTTCTTTCTTTCTATGTATTTAACGTCCTACAACTTTGAGTCATATCCGACGGTGAGCGAAATGGGTGAAATGATACCCAAATGAGGCAAGGTTCTATGGAGCTTAGAGTTACCCGACATTTGCCTTTGGGGAGAAGGGAAGATCCCGGAAAAACCTTATCCAGGTAACTCACCCTGGCCGAGGCTCTTACTCGGGACCTCTTGTACGTGAAGCAGACATGCTGCCATCTACGCTACCAAGTTGAACACAAGTGAGCGTCTTTTCGTTGTCCAATAAATCCTTTCTGGAAACAAGAGAAGTCGTGCATGGTGATGTCGTTGTTATGTACCCTGGTCAAAGGCACACATGATTGACTACTGCAGCTAGATGAAGGTTTCCAAAGTATGTGCCGACATTCCATGTTTTAAGGTGCCTTGGTCGTTTCCAGGGTACTATTCCACGGGTCTTCGGCGTACGTGTGCTTCAAAACAGACTTCTACACAAAGCAACGGTCCTGAAACTGATCTTTGGGCAGGAGTATGTTTCACACATTATATACAACATGGGTAGCGATTTGTTCATAGTTTCATCCAGTTTCGTGGAAGCCAGAAATTCGACTTCTTTTAAATGGCCGTAGTTGTGTAGCCGGACCATTTTGTGGTCATTATAGCATTCCTGTACACTGATGTCTTTGAACGGTTATACAAAGATTATACAAACATGACTCTGCACTGCAGTATATTGTCTATTGGCCATCACACATCAGTCACCAATGCTTCAACCTCTCAATAACCATTTACTAGCACATGTAGTGATGAATAGTCTTCAGCGATGTTCTACTTTTTCACCACTTGTTTCTGTAGGTGTCAGTAAGTTCCCTCCCACGATATTAAGCAACTTGTCTTCATTGCGGAAAGAATTGTACATTTTATATGTTTACAAGGTTGTAAATTAGCATTTATCTGATTACTATTGATGGACAATGGTCCTTCCCAAAATTTGTTTCTAGATTCTTGATTTAGCCTGTCTACAGAATCAAAGGCTTTCTCTTAGTCCATCGAGATGGCGTAGAGTTTTGTTTTTAATTCTGCAAGGTTTTCTTACTGCCGTGTGTTACACCGAAGTTAAGCTCTGGGAAAATCTCTTCCTTGTAAATTTGCATTGCTCGTGTTGTATTTCCAGCGTGTTGTATCAGGATCATTATTTTTGTGAAAAGCTTAATGGTAGTATTTTATAGGGAATGTTTCTATAGAGTCTGGCACATTCACTCAACTACCTCCTAGGTAGTCCTTTGTTTGATGTTGTCCATTGTTTGGGGATTTTCTTTATCCAAGCATTTGCCAAATATCGCAGTCCAATTATTTTATTCGAGCTCCTAGTTGCTGCGATTCCTTTTTCTTTGATTCTGGAGAAATCGTATGGCAAGAACTACAACATTGGTTCCTGTAGTACTGCTTGTTTTCTGTGGTTGAGTATATGCCAGGAGTAGGTTTTCATGAACTTATGTGTATTGTAAATGAAGCTTTGTAATGTAAGACCGGACAAGAATTTTCTTTTAAAAGGTAAGTGCAGGTGAAGTGGATTAATATTATGAAAATGTTTCACTAAAGCCCTATATGTGACGTACATGTGAAAGCTTTTGATAGGTAGAGTCAACAAGATAGCTTC
Source organism: Mantis religiosa (assembly GCA_030765055.1). Classification (NCBI taxonomy): domain Eukaryota; kingdom Metazoa; phylum Arthropoda; class Insecta; order Mantodea; family Mantidae; genus Mantis; species Mantis religiosa. The sequence goes on along the minus strand of CM060948.1, from coordinate 310,350,909 downwards.
AATGCCACGGCCGGGATTTAAACCACGGATCTCTTGGTTTCCGTCCAGTCGCTCTTACCCATTGAGCTGCCATGGCTAACGTGCCGTCATTTCATTAAATTCTACAATTGATCAGGAGATCCGTGGTTCAAATACCCGCCGTGGCATTGAATTTTTCATATTGACTATATCTATCAAAACTCTTAGCCTATATACGGCTATTGTGAAGAAATGATTGATTTCTATCAATCAAATCAAATATTTTACTTATATTGATTCCTGCAGGTTCTAAATTAAGTTCAATCCTAAGTTTTCCGATAAAGAATTTTCTGTATACTTTCTTTTTCAATTTTATTCTGAGTGCAAACAAATGCAATTCGCCCGCAATTGGAGGGTAAATAGGATTGGCATGGCGGAAAACTCAGAATGGAGATAAAAACAATGGAACATTAAATTTCAGTACATAATGTAATCACAAGAACAAAATATCACATTTCCACAATTGTATATTAATATCCTTATGCATCTCACACACATTTTCCACATATGAACTGCTTCTTTCCCACAGCGCCCACACAGATTTCGTGGTAACACTCTCCATTTTCAGGGATAATTTGAACGACATTTCACCCATTTCATTCATTGTCCGATATTACTTAGCATTTGGGGATGTAAAGTAATAAAACATTGACCCCTCGCCCTACTTTAATCCGTTTCGTCCTCTATTGTACTGGTATTTATTTTTGCCCATTACAGCCCTTTTGAAGAAACTATAACAAAAATGAGAATTATGCATTTACGAAAGTCTATATTTTCTTATTAACAAGTTTCTGGAATAATTTCAATTCACATTCGTTATAACTCTGGCTTAAATGAACTTAAACAATAACAAAATGTCATAAACGGGGCAATTACATGCCTCCTTTTCGAGAAAAGAAGCTCGATCTCTCAGGTAGACTGTAGAAATACAATAATATTACTTATTTAACTGTCTCAGGTAACTTTTTTCCTTTTCATTTATTATTTTTATTTTTATTTTTTATTCTGCATTTCTTATGTCTTGGCCTCTAGATGCTATACCAAGACACAGTATTAAAATTTTATATTTACTCAAACATAATAATTATATTGATATTTTCAAACATTTTGCAGAAAAGCTAACCTACACTTATCTATCTAATCTAACCTAGCTAATCTAGTTGCTACAACTGTAGCTTTCAATTTTCACAATCTAAACTACTTCTACCTTCCTATTCCTAATAAATCACCTATCCTTTTGTTCTTTTGTTGATGCTGTCTTCTTCTGTCGCTTCAAGTCCTTCTGTTTAACCCAAGATTGTCCTCTTCTATTAACCCTTCGACTAGGTGAAGTTCCTCTACTTCCTTTGGTTGTTGAAGCTCTCTATTCATATTCTGTCCTTAAAGTCGTTCAGATCTACTCGGTGTGGCAGGTGGTTCACGATATCTATGTTGAATATTGTCCCTTACTCGTCGTTGCTGCTGTCTTTGTTGATTATATTCATCCATTACTATTGTTGAGACCTTCTCTGCTGCCAGTTAAAATCTTCCCTCTTCCTAATTATGTTCCATATACATTTTCCTGCCAATTCTTTCCTCTCTTCTTCTAGCTGTTGTGTGTACTTCATACATTCAAATAAAGTATGTTCTGGAGTATTTTCTTCCATGCAGGTTGTGCACATGGTTTCATCTGCCTTTCCTATATCTTTAAATTATGCCTTGTACTCTCCAGGTCCTGAAATTTATTGTATTCCACTTCGTCTTGTTTGCATCTATTTTAATTTTAACCTCTCATTTATACTAGGAACGATTTCGTGTGTCCTTCTTCCTACATCAATTTCATCCCATTCATGTTGCCATTCTTCAATTAATACATTCCTAATCTCCCTCCTCGTCCTGAATGGATTTCCTAATAAATTTTCTACGAAGCATGTTTTTTAAGTCAGTACCGCTTTGGACTTAACAAAGACGTGCATAGATATAGCAATAATTTTATTTTTACATGGAAGCCTGTACCTTAATATACTTTTCTACATAATTTCCGAGAATATTGAGGTACTTGTCATAACATGGCACCTGTTTCTGTATACCCTCCTCATAAAATTCTGCCGCCTGACGTGTTAACCACGGTATCACAACTGTTTTGACTTCCTTATCGTCTTGAAGACGCTGACCACCCAGATGTTCCTTCAAGTGCAGGAACAAATGGTAGTCGCTGGGCGCCAGATCAGGGCTGTATGGAGTCTGATGTAGAGTTTCCCATTGAAAAGATTTGATGTGATCTTTGGTCCGATTAGCCACATGTGGACGGGCATTGTCATGCAGCAAAACGATACCCTTACTCAACTTGCCACGTCTTTTGTTCTGGATTGCACGGCACAGATTGCTCAATGTCTCACAATAAGATGCTGCATTGATTGTCTCATGACGAGGCAGAAACTCCACTAGCAATACTCTTTTTATGTCCCAAAAACCTGTGCACATGATTTTCCGGGCAGAAATTGTTTGCTTAAACTTCACTTTTGTAGGTGGTGATGAATTTCGGCATTCCATGGATTGTTGTTTCCTTTCTGGTGTGACGTAGGCCACCCATGTTTCGTCACCAGTAACAATTTGGTCTAAAAGATCTTCACCTTTATTGCGCTACCTCTCAAGGATAGTCAATGCACTACCTAAACGTTGGGTTTTGTGCAAATCCGTCAACATTTTCGGAACAAAACGTGAACACAATTTCTGGTACTACAAGCTCTCGGTCACAATGCGATACAAAACATTAAGAGAATATTGAGGAAAATAGTCGCACAATGATGAAATTGTAAAGCGTCTGTTTTCTCCCACCTTTTCGTCTCCTTTCTGTACCAAATCTTCAGTAACGGCTGAAAGACGCCCACTCCGTTCTTCACCATGCACATTTGTGCGGCCATCTTTAAATGCTCTCACCCATTTCCTTACCATTCCATCACTCATAATGTTTTGTCCGTAAACTTCACAGATCTCACGATAAATATCGATCGGTTTTACGTCTTGAGCACTAAGAAATCGTTTAAGAGCTCGTACTTCACGATCGGCGGTACTCGCGATTATCGGAGGCAACTTAAACACTCAGTAACCAACGTATACAGTGAAGAGTCAGACTGTAATGGCGACAGTGCGTAGACAGGAGATGTAGGTAACCAGCGCGCTTGCGCGGAACGCCGACCGTAGCTCTGCGGCGGCGGAATCGCCAAACGACACTGACTTAAAAACATGCCTCGTATCTTAGTGAATTCTCTCCGTTCATCGAAAAGTAGGCTGCCCTTTGTTTAATCTACAAATCCAATGGTCATATTCCCACTATCACTAATAATGCCATTGTAGCAGTCGTTGATACTGCTCTTGTGCAACGAAGTAAAGCCTGTCTTTGGTATTTCCGTAGAGTTTCTATATTCAGGCAATTACCTTCTTCGTTCCAATACAACTACGTTATCTTAGGGAGCACATTTTGAAAAACTAATTTGAGTCTCCCACCAATTCTAATAGCCCGCGCTAGCCTTACTAGTGGATTTGCCTCTTTCATAATATGTGCTGTACTTTTGGCGACATGTAACAACTTATACTGCCTATCTTCTCCTTATGGGTGAAATTTACATTGCCCTGCTGCGTTGCTTACTTTGTCTATCAGTTTGAGGACATATAAAAGTTATGATAATCCATAACTCTCATAAGTAGCTATAAAATAATTCCATAAAAAGAGGGACAAAATTAATTATGCTAACCTTACATATTTTAAATTAAAACTTTGAAACATAGCACAAATCCATAGCATTGTTACCAGAAATTCAGGGAATGTTGTTTTATCATTTGCAGTATCGAGTGATTCCTGCTGGGGCACATAGAGTATTAAAACTTTTGTTACATTTCAATGACTTTCTCCACCAATTCTTCAGTATATATTACTCAAATGTTTATTCCTTTATCTACTTCTCGTTAATTAAGTTAGTTCAGAAATAACTCTGTTGCGTATATCCTTGTGAAAAATGGGATTATACTAACTTAAGTGTTAGTCAAATATATTAAGTTATGGTCTCTTTGAATGAATGAATGATTGAATGAATGAATGAATGAATGAATGAATGAATGAATGAATGAATGAATGAATGAATGTGTAGTGTTTAACGCCCGCTTTTACTACGTTCGGCACCGCAGGCGGTGACACTGATGATATATGAGATGAAGATGGCGCACCACTGGAATGAGATGGCGGGGGAAACCGGAGGACCCGGAGAAAACTCGCCCAGCACCGTGTTGTCCACCACAAATCTCACTTTGCGGTCGCCTGGGATCGAATCCAGGCTACCTTGGTGAGAGCCAAGCAGTCTAACCTCTGAGGCACGGTGCGGCCTGTGGTGTCTCGTCTCTTTGAGGTGACAAACTCCAATTCCTGAGTATGTTCAGGAAATAGAAAACAATTGGATTCGTTTCATTTAAATAGCTTTATTTACTCATTGTTGAAAAAATGACTCTTAGGAACACTTGTTTATATCTACCTTGTCTTCGTCAAGATATTCATTTTTAGAAATTGAAAGGGTAGAGCCAAACTGAAAAATGTAATGTCATAGCCTGGATTTTGGACTACGGATCTTCGGATCTCCGTCCAGCCGCTCTAAACCATTGAGCTACTATGACCAACGAGCCAACACGATATTAAATTCTCCAACTGACTCGTTTTTTTCCCCGAAAAACCACTTGGAGTTCTCATAAACACATGAGACAACCACCTTAATGGCGACTTACAACTTGTAAGAACTTTAAGGTCCGGGCTTTATAGTTAACCACTATTAGGTCAATTAATGCAGCCGTGTGTGGGACGCACTATGAGAGGGTAGAGTCAGACTGAAAAGTTGAATGCCATAGCCGGGATTTGAGCCACGGATCTTTTGATCTCCGTCCAGCCGCTAAACACGAATCTAACATCAACTTTAACTGCATGTTATCTCCATTGCAGTGGTAGGCGATACTGAACATGTCTGAACTTGCCTGGTTCTCACAGGCGGGAACCAGGAGTACCAACAACGAAATTACTACGGCGTGTTTGTTTCGCATTAAGCTAACAGAATATAATAAGATTGAATTTTAGTGCAAAAATTATGACCGCAAAAATAATGATGATGCTTTATTGAACAGCCGTCGTAATTTTTTGAATTTTGGATAAGTATGTATTTGTAGGAAACTCTAATTTTTGAAGGTCCTGAGTTAATATTAACGGAGACAGCATGACTACACTGACCGATAGGTAATTGCATTTTCCTCAACACCGAATTTCCTCGCTGATGACCACTGAAAAATATCAGCAGGACTTTTATACTATACATTGAATGAAACACAAAATATTATTTATAATATTTATTAATCCATCTTCCATTTATAAAATGATTAATTCCTAGCGTTCAGTAATTTGTTACGGAGTGAGAGCAATACAATGTCGCTAAAGCAGGATAAAGAGTGTACTCCAAGAGAGGAATGTTTCGCCCCTAGAACATGAGGGTAATTGAGTCACAGAAGCAGTCCCCATCAGAAGAAGAAGAGAAAACGGCAGCGGGGATCTCATTAACGACGCCTCTCCTTTGTATCTGCTAATGTGCTTTCATTCGATACACATATTAGCGTTGGGGAATTCATCAAAATTCTCTTAGTGTTTACTGGCTACCCTTTGTGAGACGGAGCTCAGAGTATGGAAGTGCTAACTGGTTTATTTACAAAGAACCATCACACCTGAAAACAGAAAATATCAACACTTTCACACAAAATATAAATTAACTACTATTTCATATGACACAAATTTGTTGAAGCAATTTGATGATTTTTTTCTTTTAGACAATAATAAAAAGCTCATAAAATTAATAAAAAAACATCACTTTAGCTAAATAAAATTCCTAGAAGATACAACTGAAACAATCCCAAATACACGAAAAACAAGCAGAAGTCTACTTCTATTTTTTATTTTGGCGAAGAAATTACCACAACAAATTAAAGTTTAATTTGGCGTTGATACAATGTGGCACATAGTACATAGGTGGTCTGGAAAGTATCCGACCAAATACATTTACAAGACATTTTCTCAGATTTTCTTTTTCAACATAGTCTCCTTGCAACTACACCCATTTCTCCCAGCGACGCTCCCGTCTCTGTAATCTATCCAATTAGTACTCGACGTTTTACGGCATAGTCTCCTTGTAACTCTCCACACTTCTCCTAGCGATGCTCCCATGTCTGTAACCCGTCCAAATAGTACTCGGCGTTTTTCAACATAGTCTCCTTGTAACTCTCCACACTTCTCCTAGCGATGCTCCCATCTCTGTAACCCGTCCAAATGGTACTTAGCGTTTTTCAACATATTCTCCTTGTAAATGCACACACTTCTATAACGATGCTCCCATCTCTGTAACCTATCCAAATAGTACTCGGCGTTTTTCTCTGCAAAATAACCGTGCACGAATGCGATTGCCTCTTCCTTTGAAGAAAATTTCTGTCCTCCGAGCGCAATTTTCAGATGATGGAACCAAAAGAAGTCGCTTGGGGCTAGATCTGCTGAGTGAGGCGGATGGTCAAGCTGTTCAAATCTAAATTAGGGCATTTTCGCCATTGCAATCGTTGAGGCGTGAGACGGTGCGTTGTCTTGGTGAAACAGGGTTTTCTTTTTCTGCAAATGTGGCCGTTTTTCCGCAAATTCTGCCTCCAGCTTGTTAATTAATGATGCATAGTATGCTCCTGTAATGGCCTTTACTTCTGTGAGGATCATGGGTTAAAATAACTCTATTACTATCCCCTAAAAACAGTCGCTACCACTTTCCCAGCCGAAAACGTTTTTTTGTTGCTTTTCGGAGCTGGTTCCCCCTTTACATACCATTATTTGGACTGTATTTTTGTTTCGGACGTATAGTGATGTATCATCTACAGTAATTAACCGGCGCCAAAACTCGGATTTGTTGCCCCTAAACTATACCAACAGAGCTTCGGAGATGTTCATTCGAACACGTTTTTAGTCTAACGTGAGCATACGTGGCACCCAACGCGAAGACAGCTTTCTCATGTCTAAATATTGATTTAAGATGTGACAAACACGTTCTTTTGACATGTTGATAGCCTCTGCTATCTCTCTCTCTCTCACTATAATTGGGCGTTGAACTTTGGCGATGTTTTCGTTGGTAGTTGCAATATTTGGTCATTCCGAACGTTCATCGTTTCCCGAGCTGTAACGGCCACGTTTAAACACAGCTGCCTAAAATTTCACTGTGGTAAATGTTGGTGCAGAGTCCCCATACACAGAATCAAGCTCATCTTTGATTTGCGTAGGCGCTTTGCCCTTCAAAAACAAGTATTTAATGACAGTTCGATATTCGATTTTTTTCTATTTTCGTAAAATCACTCGCATCAACTCACTCAAGCGACTGTTTCGTAATGTCGGGAGAATTGCTGGGGCCGGGGGCACAATGGGTCCCGCGCGAAGAGATAAGGGACAGACAGTTGGCGCGGAGATAAAGAGCTTGCCAGAACAGATAAAGATGTCGTGGAGATAAAAGGCTTGCCGAAACAAATAAAGTTAGATAACTGGAAAATTCTAGTGACACCATGATTGATAGAGAACATTCCACAGACGTCTGTAATTATGAGTGAGCTAGAAAAAAGGAACCGCAATCGCTAGTTAAAGTGAGAGTGTGTAATCTGAACTGAATCGTGTGCCTGCAGCAGTGTTTTGAAAGTGAACGCTTTTGTTTGTAGAGGGTGACCTAGGAACATCAAATTGTGTATGAGACGTAATTCTGCTACTCTAAGGATTGAGCAAAGTGTATTCCTAGCGAAATAAAGAGGATTTTGAATTTCTGCGAATTGAACTTTTAATTCTATGAACCCACAGTCACAATAACAACTGAGCGTCCAAAATTTCTCGCACTTTTGTGAGTAACTGTCAACAGATGTAAAAGGAAATTCACTAGCTTTTATTTACGAGTGCTGTCATCTTCATGCTGAGATCAGCAGATCACCCGCGTATGTTGTGGAAATATTGTGTCACGTATGCCATAATGGGAGAATAGGTTTGTGTATATATTTCGGACATCATACGTTTTTGAACAAAGAAATTTACATTCGCTGGCAACTTTGTACATCAAAATCATTTGTGACTTTTCTGGAGCTTAATAGCTTGCAACGATCAACAGGAAAGGCATGGTTACCCACATCCCTTGAAATTATAAACATAATTCTTTCTGGAAATGAGTAACTGGTGATACTAACAGGAAAGGGTTGGTTACCCACATCCCATGACAATCCCAAAGGGACTTTTTACCATGACATAAGCATCCTGTTTGCCTACGAGTTTGTCACGTAGACCGGAGCTGTCATGCGTCACTGGGAGATTCCTCGGGAAGTTCTAGAAGCTTCGCGTATGGGCCGTAATGTTCACACAGAGGGCGGAAGCTCATGATAGTTGGGCTTGACCCAGTGATAACCGGAAGCCCCTAGGAAAGGGAATCACTATAAAATGCGTAGCGAGCATCGGCTTGGGGTCGGTTGCTACATAGACGTCGCAGGGTCACGACGGCCGGGTCGAACTAAAACTGTGGATCATCACCAGCGTTACTCTACCCCTCTCCCAGGCTTCGTGACATTCACCCAACATAGGTAAGCCCGCTGGGCATTTAATTAATAGTACAGCTGCCATGGGCAGTCCAAATTAGATGATAGATCAATAGATTATAGTAACTGGAAATTCACATGCAAGCATTGTAATACTAATTCCAAGTGTTTCATGAAGTCAGAACTTGTATCTGGAAACCCAAGTGGTGTATGGGTTCATCTTTAATAAAAAGGGGACTTGTGGCTAACTTGCGAGTCTTACTCTACCATTCTGATTCCCTGGCTATGTACCCCAGTCGCAGCCCTCACCCCTGGCTGTGACATATTGTGGAGGCGCCAATTTCTCTTAAATTTTAGGGGAAATATGTTCAATTCTGGACCTCTCTTTTCATTATAACTCCGGGGGAGTGAGTTTCTGCTATGGTTCCATTGTTGGGTTTTCTTCTGTCAATTTTATCTTTCTTACTTTTGTAATCGACATCCGAAGTTCTGAAGGTATGAGTACTAGTATACGGTGAACAATGAACACACAATACACAATTTTTGGTTGGGATGGTTTGTGACACTGTTACCGCTGGTTTACTGTTTCTTTGTATAATGGTCTTTGGCTGCTTGTGCTACCTTATTTTACGTATAATAGGGATTGTTAGCTCCCCTGATGGGTGTCAGTATTAGTATCCCTTCGAATCTCTCCTATACATGGAATTACTGGCGAAGTACGCTAGTAATAGCCCAACGAGTCAGGAAATTAGGAAACTGCTTCAACAGTATCAAGAAACATTAGACGGTGCAGTAGACGCTTATGCGTTGGCAATTAGTGACGTGCACGTGCTGTCGCAAGACTTAAATTCATTGCGGGAGTCCATGTCCAATATTCGTGTGAGAAGCAGTCTTAGGATTCGAGGACAGTTACCCTTAGTATATTTTCCTAATAAGCAACGAAGTCTTAGTGTAGGCCATCTGTCTGTAATACAATCTCAGCCCGGTTCCCCGACGTCTAAATCCAGTTCAGAATCATCCCTGGAAGACCCCGAAATGGCAACAGCTCTACAAGCTGGATCTTCAGCTCAGGAGGCCGGTCTAGGGAAGCCAATTGTGGCTCCCCCTTTGCCGTTTGCTCGGCCATTTGTTGATCCAGGAATTTATGAAGGTAAGCCGGGTCAAGACGTGGCCGCTTATCTGTACAATTTTGAAACAATAGCAGCTGCTAATGGTTGGGACGAGAGCAGCAAAAAGCAATACCTCCCGTGCTATCTGAGGGAGGCCGCTGCTAATTGGTTTAAAACGTTTGTACCGCGACATAGGCAATACGATTGGAATGACCTGAAGGCCGCCTTACAGTTAGCCTTTCTTCCGGCGGCGCAGGAAGAGATCCTAGAATGCCGTCTTCGCCAGCGCGTACAAGACTTAAGTGAGCCTACTGAACGTTATATATATGATGTTCTCGTACTATGCGATCAGGTAAACCCTAACATAACTGAAAGGGAAAGAGTTCGTCATGTTATGCGAGGGCTGAAGCCTTCTCTTCTGGAGCAAGTATTGCCAGCTGATCCCCCGACTGTGGGTGATTTAACAAATATTGTGCGTCGTATAGAAGCAGCTAGGTACCTCGTGGGGCAGCGAGTGGATTTACAGCCACAATGCACTAGACCAAGCCCTGTGGCCCTAGTGCAAAATACGGGTCCTATGGACCCGGTTGCTAGCTTGGCTCGAGAGGTTCGCACACTCCAGAAGGAGATGCAACAGCTTCGGATACGGAGGGCACAATCGCCTGGCCCGCGAATCCCACCCCGGTTCGAACGCACGGCAGGACGGGGTCGTGGGAATGATAACTATGACCAACGGGGGAATGTTAACCCTTGGCCAGGGTCTGTACCAAGGGGAACGACAAACCAAAGGAATGCGCCCAGGCCTCCAGCTCGGGTAACATGGGGTAAAGCTGCTGTTAATGGGCGAACAATGGATGGCAGGCCTACCTGTTTTGTTTGCGGCAGGCCAGGGCACATGGCACTCAACTGTAAACAGTAACGGAACAACCCAAACGGGGTACGAACGTCACGGGTATAAGTTCCGTGACGAATACAACAACCACCGCTGATCACCCAGTAATATCCCTTATTCGGCCAGCTAATGTGCTTACAACAACGGGAAGCTTGCCAAACCAAAAAGACATTAATATTTTATTCGACACAGGAAGTGCAGTCAGTATCGTCCAAGAGCGTTTGGTAACAACTCCATCAAACCCGTACCCAGAAGTTTAATCTTGCGTACAGCTGATAATAAGTTATTAGATATCAGCTACTCCACGACATTAACCTTTATTATTGGAGGTGTAACATTTTCAGAGGATGTCTTAGTGGTTAAGGAGTTTGGCCATGATCTCCTGCTCGGTATGGATTTTCTAAATAAATATAAGGTTGTAATTGATTTAAATAACCTCGAAGTGACTCTTAAACTGAAAGATGATAATAAGCTAACATTAAGCTGTGGAGAAAAAGTGAACTGCCCGCTGTCACAAATTACTATGGAGCCTGATGAAATCTCTGAGGAACCCCTCAAAGCTAGTTGTACCAGGGATGTTCGAGTTCCTCCTTTTACATCCTTGAATGTCAATGTGAAAATTCCTCCTAGTAGAATGGGACGACTGTTGTTAGAACCTAATCAGATGATGATGCAGAAAAAAGGAATTGAAATTACTCCACTGTTTTGTGAGTTTGCTACAGAATATGCAATTCCAGTATACAACAATACTGCGGAACCCAAAACTATTTTCGCGGGTACCACATTAGCTAAGGCATATGAAGTCGCTCTAGTTCAATCAGCAAATTGGTCGGCATCGGAATCTGAGTTAGTTGAAATTGATGAGGCCAAGTTTCACTTGAATGCCCATCTGACTAGAATACAGAGTACCCAATTACGGGCCTTGCTGCGAAGGTACAGAGACATATTTGCCATAAAGCTTAAGGATTTGGGCTCCACGGGTATTGAAAAATTCACAATCGAAGTCACTGATCCTAGACCGATTAAGCAACGACCGTATAGGGTGTCCCAAGCCCAGCGAGAAATTATTCAATCTCAAGTTGATGAAATGCTAGAGGCTGGTATTATACGGAAATCACATAGTCCCTGGGCCTCTCCCGTAGTCCTGGTTAAAAAGAAGGATAATACTTTTCGTTTTTGTGTGGATTACAGGAAGCTGAACGCGGTAACGGTGACGTCGTCATATCCGTTACCATTGATTGATGATTTATTGAGCTACCTAGTAAACTCGAAGTGGTACTGCACACTGGACCTCCTCAGTGCATACTTTCAAATTGCTCTTGAAGAGGATAGTAAGAAATACACATCCTTCGTCACGCCCTTTGGGCAATGGGAATTCGAAAGACTTTCGTTTGGATTAGTAAATGCACCGCGCCAATTTTCGGCAGTGGCAGATCAGCTGTTAGGCGAGTTAAAGTATAAGAAAGCCTTGGTCTATCTGGACGACATAGTGGTGTTCGCATCCTCTTTCCCAGAATTGTTAGATAATCTGGAGGCAGTGTTTGAAAAGCTGAGGATGCACAACTTTAAGTTGAAACCCGAAAAATGTTTTTTTGGCATGATACGTATCAAGTTGTTGGGTTTCGAAGTTTCGGTAAAAGGCATTGAACCGGATATTGACAAGACCAGAGCTATTACTGAGCTACCGATTCCAAAAACAGTCCGGGATGTTCGAAAGGTGCTAGGTCTCTTTAGTTTTTATAGACGTTTTTTACCTAATTTTGCCTCTATCGCCCAACCCTTACATGATTTAACACGAAAAAACCAAGATTTTGAATGGGGGCAAACTCAGAAAGAATCCTTCGATACACTGAAACGCTTACTGACCTCGGCTCCAGTGTTAGCCCATTATCGTCCTGGAGTCGACACGGAGCTACACACTGATGCCAGTAGAGTTGGGATAGGATGTGCACTTTTACAGCGGACGGATGGAGAACTGCATCCAGTAGCTTTTTGCTCCAGATCATTGAATAAACACGAAAAGAACTATAGAATCTCGGAACTTGAGCTGCTTGCTATAGTGTACGGGCTCTCGGTCTTTAGAGCCTATATTTACGCACTTCCTGTGAATATAGTAAGTGACCATCATGCCTTATGCTACCTCCGGAATTTGAAAGATGTTACCGGCAGGTTAGCTAGGTGGGCATTGAAACTGCAAGAATACGATTATACTATAATTTATAAGTCCGGTGCTAAGCACTTGGAGGCAGATGCCCTATCTCGTTTTCCAGTGGATGAGCCTAAGGAACAGACCCTGGAACAAGTGAACGAGCTTATTACTTGCCTACTATCCCCAGTGGAGGTGGCACAAAAACAACGAAGTGACCCTCAACTCCTACCCATAGTCCAAGAATTAGAACAACCAAATACCGGGTGTCCCAAATTGCAACGCCAGGTGAAGTCCTATATTTTAAAAGCTGGTGTTGTTTACCGTAAGAACGCGGGTACTTCAGGACCATTGCACCTCAGGGAACGCGTTGACCTCCAGCATCTGACCTCCCAAAGGCCAGTGGGAAGACGATCTCCTCCCCGGACTCTTATTAATCTTTAGGATGATATCGACTTCATTGGAAATACTCTTGATCAGGAATTGCGTAAGTTATATAATGTCATTTTTAACTTTACTAACAAGGAGGATACCCGCTCTCGAAGGGGCATTACTCTCATAGGTGACGTATTAAATTTTTGCTGTGACGTTGCTACATCTAGCCAAATTAATGCTCTCGTAGCCACAGATCGAGAGCTACTAGATCATTACAGAAACTTGGAAAAGGTTATTTCTCAGGATCATGCCTGGTTTTCAACCACTAAAGATAAATTAACTGACTATAGTGAGAAAGTCGCCCAATCTTTTGATAAAATTAATGACAGATTGAATGTAATTTTCTTGAAGGCTAACCAGTCCTACAACGTATTACGTGCGCAACTAGAGGAAGTGGCTGATCACCAATATTTGGCACTTTGGGAAACGCTACAGGCAGCCCAACGGTCTGTGCACACCATCCTTTTGCTTAAACAAATGGACGCAATGATCCTGTGCAGAAATCACCTCTTTCCGCTATCAGTGATACCATTCGACATTTTTGAGCACGAGTTACTGCAATTAAAATTGAGTCTCCGTAATACTTCTTTCGAACTTGTCGTGGATGTGCCAGGAATACACAAATATTTTGACTAAGAAATTACGACCTGTTCATTTAGAAAATCTTATATTTTGGTCACCATCAAAATTCCAGTTAAACAAAAATCTTTAACGTGGGATGTGTATGAATTTTTGAGCGTTCCCTTCGCCTGGGGTAATTCAACCTGCACCATTCTCCACGATACCACGTTTGTAGCTGTTAGTGGGGATCAAATCCGCCCTATTACAGGGGCGGCAATACATCAGTGCGACCCTTTTAAAACCAGTCTTTGCTACATTCCGCGAATCAGTAATGATCTACTGTTTAGTCCCCTCTGCGCTTCTAAGTTAATGCACGGCCTGACTGCTGAGGAAAAGAATGATTTCTGTCCATTTCTATGCCATACGGCATCAAAAATGGTAATTACGGAGATAGCACGTATGAGTATGTAATAACTCATCCATTGGAGCCCATAGAGTTCATTTGCGGTAACCTCACACGTACTATCCCGAATTTACCTGCGGGCACCCCTGGGGCCTTGCAGATTAGTTTGCCATGTTCGTGTGAATTTAAGGTTGGCCATGTTGTCCAAATTCCAACCCGATTTCCTTGCTTAGATTTTTTGCCTCCCGTACCAGAAACTTTACACCTAATACCCGCGGGCTGGTCTACCCTTGCGTCGCTTAAAATTTCTCCGTTTGCTAGTTCAGAGCAATTAACTTTTACCAATGTATCACAATGCTTCAACAGTAACTGGTCTGCGGAAGTACCCCACCTTAATCTGTCACATGTTCCCTATATGAGTCCCTTTTTGGCCTCTGAGGGTGACCCTCACAACTTCACACCTCTGACACATCTGTTACTTATTTGGACTGCGTTTTTAACCTTGCTAGTCGGTGTTATGATATTTCGTCGCCCAGAACTTGTGCTCACTATGAGAGTACCAGGGGTAGTGGCGGCAGGTAACATTCCACCGGCATTTTATGATGTTTTTGTTATTATTTTTGGATTACTTTTTCTAGCGTTTCTGTGTGCTGTGGCTTATCGCTTTCTTAGGTTCTGTTGGCAGGTTTATCAACTTCATCGTGAGGTAAGAAGACCGGATTTTGAAACCACGGTAGAAGGAGGTACGAATGGTATCTTATTTCTAGCATCTCCGCCAGTGGCCGCTCGGCGAAAGCCGTCTACTCCTCTACAAGGCATACCGGAAACGACTTCTGCCTAAAGGCACACCTATAGTTTTGGTAATATTAATTATTTTTACTTTTTTGTGATCTCGTCATCACCTCTAGCATTACCTCCGGCGGGACCAGATAGCTGAGTAAGTGGGTTTTCTTACAGGAAGAGGATAGGTTTCCCGTTTCCTGTTTTTCTAGGCTAGCTGTCACCAGATTCATGTTCGTATACAGAAAATAGAATTGTCAGTTTTTTTTCCTACATGAAATAGTGATGTATACTTATGGTATGTCAGGCACGCAATAAGCTGTTAAGATAGCTGAAACATAATAAGATAATAATCATAAACAAGAACAACAATAGGACAAGAAAGGGAGTATCGCTTTACTTCTCGGGCGTGTCGTGAGACCCCGGGGTGGTAAGGGATAAAACGTCGTAGTTCCATTTTTTTAGGGGAATACCTTAAGGTCCCCTTAAAAGAACAACACACATACACAAAGGTTTACATTTCGTGGGGGTACCGTGAGGTCCTACGGAATTTTATTGGACACGTATTCTTAGAAACTTTATGTTTCACTGTGCACAGGGTTTTTTATTTTTTAACTCATTATTAAGGTTTTGGACGCGCGGGTCGCTCCACTAGCCTGTTTTTTATCGTTTTTTATAAGAGATGTCAGTGTCCCGGGGATATATATATATATTGTTCTTAAAAAAAGGACTAGGATACATATAGAGACTATTGCGGAAATGGCCACCGCAATTATGATTCTATGGGCTTGCACGTGCCTGGCATCCCCTAAGATAATTGGGGAACCTTCTGAAGTTATACCTATTGAAGTGACAGCTGGTGTTGATTTTTACGCTTTGCCAAATTTAACGCTTTATGAAAATTCTGTCCCGGTACTATTTGTGGCATCCCAGTGTTGGATACATGGCCCAGTGGCTGCATATTGTAAAATAAACACCACCACTTCGACCTTTTGTGACTGGTTAACATCGAAATTCCAGAATATTCCAGACGAATTCCCCACACTATTTCAGGCGACTGATAACCCACTAAGAGGAGACGGTTCGATATTTGGTTCACAATTTTTGCTAGCCGATAAACCGCATGTAGAAAACATGTTTGTTTCCGAGTCAACTATGCGTGCTATTTTACATCATGCACGAAAATTTGACCAGTTTGTTGTCATGTTAAACATGACAATATGTGATAAAGTCTGTAGTCTACAGCATGCCATGTCTATGCGTTCTTCCGGTGCTGGGCCTTTGTTTGAGTTATTGTTTCAGGCTACACGCACTGATATGGTGTATCGTACTTGCATGACGCGTAATCTGCACCCTTCAGTCTTATCTCCGGGTCTGCTGAGCAATGCATTAGATGCAGTTCGTCTCTCTTACGCGGGATTTCGTTTAGTTTGGGAAAAGGAGGCCATTGGTAAATACTATAGCGCCCCCATTGTTGACTGCTTGTTTTCCCCTAAGCATATTGTAATTGGCCTACAAGTTCCCCTCATTCGAGAGGATACACAGACCGCGGTAGGACGCTATTTCACTCCTACACCCATCGCTTTTTCGGAGCAAACATGCATGATTAATTTGAGTGGGCGTGCGGTAGCCATCATGTACTCTCATGGGAACTTTCGACTTTTGCTACCTCAGTGCGACATTGCTAAATCCAGTCTGTGTCTAGTGACCCCGGCGTATGGCATTTCCGGTTTATTCACTGCCTGCGTTTCGACTATTTTACAGGGAACGTCGGTATCAAATTTATCTCGTGTGTGCCCCATGACTTGCTTTCAGAACCACAAACCGATGGTGTCACCACTGGACGACTTCAGTTTTATGTTGACCCACGTAGAATCCTTACGAGTTCAATGTCCAAATTTTGTACGTAATTATTCCTTACAAAGCGACATTGGAGCATACCGGGTTAGATTACCTTGCCGCTGTAATGCTTCGGTATCCTTTTATACCCTTGCTACCCTCAGGCACTGTGTAGCGTCACGCAATGCGTGGGTAGAAATACGACGACTAATACCGGCATCATGGTCTTCTCTTGAAACTACAATTTTCCTCTTGGTCAGTGTTATAACAAGTACTGGCAAGCTGCAGACCATTCGCATACCGCTCTCATATCCTTAATAGGCGTACTATTTGGCTTACACATTATTATAATTGCTACTTGATATGGCTGGCTAAAACCAATGGGTTAATGCCCATACTATGGCAAAATGTCACGCCATGGTCAGCCCGCTTACCGTCTACCTATGCACCTTCTTCGCAGAGCTCTCACCCACGCCGGGAATACGACGATGTCAGCTCACCCCCCCATATTCCGCTACCGGCTCTACCCACAGTCTCCGGTCCACCCTCGGTCCCGGTGTATGAATCCCCCAGTGGAGAGGAATCTCTCTACATTGTTCCTAAACCTCTGGACCAGGTCTATATGCAACCTCGCCTAGCAACAGACGCCTATGTGAACCTTACCAAACGCCCTACCTAAAACCCCCCTTTTTCTTCTCCCCCCCACCATAGTTTCCACAGTCTAACTATGTGTGCCATTAGTTCTCAAGGGATCACATTATTTTACTATTGTACGCCTATATATACATTCAATGCATCTATATATATTCAATACATATGTCTGTTTATACATTTATATATTTAGCATTATTGTATGTACCATTGTATTCTTTTTTTGGGCCTTGCCCAGGTCCCCTTCCGTGTATTGTACTTCTTTTTAAGAGCATGTTTTTTTGTCAATGTTTTTTTTTTTCATTAATCTAACATTACTGAAATTTAGGGATTGTATCCGCCACTTGATCTATGTAACCACTGTGTCTGTCTTAGCTACCCTTCATTACTGTGTCCCCCATTTATTTTGTTACTTTTCCCACTATCCGTTTCCCTGTTGGACTTCCTTCCCCCCTACCCTTGTACCCCTGTTTATTCCTTATAGTCATCCTGTAGATTGATCTCTTCATATTTTGTTTTCATGTGCATGGACCACGCCCTATTTGTTTGGACGCTCCATGACTTGGCGACACAGCGTCATGCGGTGCGGAGGCGTCAGCACCGTAATGATATAGCCTCTCGCCCTGAGCACCGACCACTTTCATTCACATGGAGGCTGGCTATCACTACACACTGTGGGGCATTGCTACTGGACTTCACTACACATTTTGGAGCTCGCGGGCCCCTGGTGTGAATAACGAACTCCCATACTCCAGGACGGTGATCCTGCATGTTTTTGGATTGCTGATTTTTATTTGGCTCTCTCCAGTCAGTGTAGTGCTACTCGTGTGCCTGTTCCTGTTTCCGGTGGGGAAGCCCACGTACCATCGGTGCTCTCCAGTGTTATCACTAACCTACCGGCCGTGGTGTAATGTCAAGACTGCATGGGTGCGTCCCGCAAGTGTATGCTGTACTTCTCTTCTCAAGAATGCCATATGTGGAACGTCTTATATCACACAACTGTTGGGCGTGGTGGTGCATTCACAGGGTTCAAGTTCTGCGTTACTGTCCATACTTATTGTCCATATGTTAATATTTTGTTTTCCCCCTCCCTCCCGTGCCTGGCCTCCTTTCTCTTCATGTTTTCTTTTGTATTGTACATGCAATCTCTACCTTTCGGTATATAAGTAGGGTATTGGCTCATGTCATCCCCGTTGTGACCTGTCTCTCTCTCTTTTTTTTTTTTTTTTTTTTTTTTACTTTTTGCAGGCCCTGTCTGTAAAGCCAATCTTTGTTTTTCTTTGTATCTATCACTCCTGCCTTGCTATTTTGCTTTTGGTCGCCGGGGTCGGCGACATGTAGCCAATGGGGAAATGTCACGTATGCCATAATGGGAGAATAGGTTTGTGGGTATATTTCGGACATCATACGTTTTTGAACAAAGAAATTTACATTTGCTGGCAACTTTGTACTTCAAAATCATTTGTGACTTTTCTGGAGCTTAATAGCTTGCAACGATCAACAGGAAAGGCATGGTTACCCACATCCCTTGAAATTATAAACATAATTCTTTCTGGAAATGAGTAACTGGTGATACTAACAGGAAAGGGTTGGTTACCCACATCCCATGACAATCCCAAAGGGACTTTTTACCATGACATAAGCATCCTGTTTGCCTACGAGTTTGTCACGTAGACCGGAGCTGTCATGCGTCACTGGGAGATTCCTCGGGAAGTTCTAGAAGCTTCGCGTATGGGCCGTAATGTTCACACAGAGGGCGGAAGCTCATGATAGTTGGGCTTGGCCCAGTGATAACCGGAAGCCCCTAGGAAAGGGAATCACTATAAAATGCGTAGCGAGCATCGGCTTGGGGTCGGTTGCTACATAGACGTCGCAGGGTCACGACGGCCGGGTCGAACTAGAACTGTGGATCATCACCAGCGTTACTCTACCCCTCTCCCAGGCTTCGTGACATTCACCCAACATAGGTAAGCCCGCTGGGCATTTAATTAATAGTACAGCTGCCATGGGCAGTCTAAATTAGATGATAGATCAATAGATTATAGTAACTGGAAATTCACATGCAAGCATTGTAATACTAATTCCAAGTGTTTCATGAAGTCAGAACTTGTATCTGGAAACCCAAGTGGTGTATGGGTTCATCTTTAATAAAAAGGGGACTTGTGGCTAACTTGCGAGTCTTACTCTACCATTCTGATTCCCTGGCTATGTACCCCAGTCGCAGCCCTCACCCCTGGCTGTGACAATTGTTCTTTTTGTAAGCACCTAGGTGATTTGTACCATCTTTATATTTTTTGTCATATGTTATAAAAACAAAAGCCCTAGTTAGTACTTTTGAGACACAAGTTCTAACTTCAAATTGAAATCTGATACCGGCATTATTGAATAGAAGGATTAGTAATTGTAAAATTAAATGATAAGGACATAAGTAAATAATCATTGCAATGAATTACATCTGTACGTTAAATTCAACGCAAAATGTAGGAAGAATTATTTACTATTTTTATCAAGTGACGCCAGTGTAGCTAAGGCGTTCCTGGAAGTCAGAACGTTCGGAAAACGGAGTTGCAAAGTAGAAAAAGTTTAAAAGATTAGAATTAAAACGGGATTGTTAGAATTTAGCAATTCAACAGATAAAAGCAACTCCAGATGGAAATAAGAAGCTTGAAATTCGCAAGGTAGTATACAAACTTTGGTAGGAAGCCATGAAGTTGAAGTCCATTACAAAAATCGATGTTTCTTCTTGTGTATTTTACAGACCAAAGCGCCTAAATTCTGAGCTTGGGCTCCACAAACTTGGCGATCACCGCAGGGAAACTTTCACCAACCCAGGCAACTTAGCCTTCTCAACATTGTTACGAAAACAGCTTCTTTAAACCGTGGAATTACTACCCGCCTTAGTGGTGTGGGCGTAGCGTGCCTGTTTCACATTCAACAGCTCCCAATTTATAAGCTCCATCAGGGTAAGTTAACCGAATAAGACTTTCCGGGGCTTTCCCTTACCCTAAGAGATGCATGTCAGTTAATTAAGCTCTATGGAGCCAGAGCTAATTTAAGCATCATTTCACCCCTTTTATTAACGTCGGAGGACTACTTTTAAAAAACTCGTGGAGTTACTGATACGTAAGCGTTTAGAAGATATAATATTGTCGCCGACTGCATTTTTTGTGTTGGAGCTGCAACATGCCTGCACAGAAAAGAAAGACAGAGAGCAACGCGAGCGCTGAACGCTTGTCGAGAGAGAGAGAGGGAAAAAGAGAGAAACGGGGAGAGAAACGGGGAGAGAAAGAGACAGAGATAGTCTGGTATTTCCCGCTGCCATCCTGATTGTTACCGATCGTTCCACTAAATTCTAGATAAGAACTGAAGATATAAAAGCCAACAAAAAGTCGAGGTGCCGGACAGTTGCAGTCGTACAGTGTGAGTTGTTAATGGAGTTGCAAGTTTAGAACTGTTAATTGTTTGTGTGCAGCTACTTCTTTCGCTTGTTTACGTGTGGAGAAGCAAAGAGAGGTGTATGACACGTCATTTATAGAGCCTGTAAGGGGTGTCCAAAATATGTTTTGCTTGAAATAAAGACCATTTTAAATTTCTTCAAACAAATCTTTTTAATTCTACGAACCCACAAAGTCACATTGTTGCAATCAGGTTTGTAAGGGGGTTGAAGGTCTTACAAACCTGGGCCGAGCCATGGCTCACTAGTTAGACCACTTGGCTCTCACCAAGGCGGCCCGGTTTCGATCCCAGGCGACCGCAAAGTGAGATTTGTGGTGCACAAAGCGGCGCTGGGGCGGGTTTTCTCCGGGATCTCCAGTTTCCCCCCCCATTTCATTCCACCGGTGCTCCATTTTCATCTCATGTATCATCAGTGTCATCGCCTGCGGTGTCGAATGTAGTTAAAGCGGGCGTTAAACACTACACATTTCATTTCACATTTCTGAGCGTAGATGTAGTGTGTCTGCCTTGAGTTCAAGAGGCCCCAAGTTTGAATCTCGTTCAGGGTGAATTGCCTAGATAAAGCATTTTCCTGGATAAGGTTCTGATCATAAAAGACGAATTTCAGGTAACCATGAGTTCTATGGGCCCTGGGCTCATTTGAGAATTTCATCCATTTCATTCAATGCTCGATATAACAACGTTGGAGCACGTAAATTTAGAAAAATGTAGATATGAACAAAAACTATAATGTTTGTCCTTTCTTAATCTGTTCCAGTCCAAAATTCTTATTCCAACCATTTTTCTTACATATTCCTCAGCTTCCAACACCTTGAGGTCGGTAATATGTGTAATTTGAGGTAGTCAAGGTATTTTTTTCCCGTCTAGTAAATTCTGTTACCGATATGAAGAATTTCATTTGTTCTGACTATATTTTTATTTTGTGTTTCGTGTACAAGGTCCATATTTCTGAGCCTATACCACATACTGTTTTATATAACTTCAATATTATATTCTAGCATTATTTTTATTGTTTTTGCTTGCTCCGGTCATCTAACTAAATTTACTTGATAATTGTTTCACGGTTATATGACATTCCAAGTAGTTAAGTGTTAATGCTTTCTCTTTTCTGGGATTATTTTGGAGAAAACTAGATTATTGCGCTTGAAAATGACCGTTTTGGTTTGAATTCTTTCGCTAAAATGTGTATTTCATTACTCGATCCTCACTTGAAGAACAGTGTTGTTCCTCTCAATGCTGCAACACATGTTCTTAGCATGTCGTCTAGGTAAATACGAGTATAAAAGAGAGGGTTGATGCTGGACAATCCTGTCATACCCCAGTGTTGCTGATTAGCCCTTATTTATGCAGGGTGAGTCAAGAAAACATCGATTTACCCTGTATTTATTTTTGTCCTAGTGTACATACTCTTACATCGTGTATTACCTGGAACAGTGTTTCTGTTTTTTCCAGGAAGACCTCTAATTTTATTCTTGACAGTTTTTAAAATACCTTTCTTATGGAGCAAAACTAGATTTGTGTATCCAGATAAATGGACCGGATTGGATTGTTAGGAGGGGATTCGGCAGCTAGACCAGACTGGTCTTTTATACCTATGTCCCAGGTGGGGCACCCCAGGAGGGAGGATGGAGTGTGAGGACACAGAGGGTGGTCGACTCCAAGGAGTCACTACATTTCATAGGGCGTGGTCCCTACTATTTACTAGATAAAAACTCCTCGACAGTCCAAGACAATAGTTATCCCACCTACCGTGGCCAGGAACAGTCACGAGGCAAGTTCGGAGATCTGAGGCCACCCCCCCCCCCCCCAAGAGTAAGAAAGATTCCAGGCAGACATGCACAACCGGAATTTATTAATTTTATTTGTTTGTACATAATTGTGAACATACAGGTAACCCCAATTGCAATGTTCACTTGAAAAAAATGCAATATTTTATTACAAAGCAATGATCAAACAAAGAAACAAGAACAATCAAGAATCCAAATTATTAGTAAATTTGGTGCATGTGTAAAAATTCTTGAATTTACATTTGTTAATAAAAAGCCACAAGATAATGCAAACATTCTTACTTTCCTAATAAATATATCAATATTTAAATAATGTAATTTATTATACAGGGACTGCATTCTAATGGTGAATATTCGTGTAAATCAGTATTAACCCTTGGAATGAGGAAGATGTTATGAAATATATTTGCAGCGATATTGGGAACATATTAGTTTATTGACTGTCTGATATTAATGTCATCCAACATTTCTTGGAATAGTTTACTCAGAAACAGTAATGAATGATAATTTCTCCGGTAAAATAAACTTTTAGATTACAAAATACAAAGCATAGAATTATAAGAAATAAAGTTCTGAAGATAACGAAAATGTTTGAAGTATACCTACATATTTAAGAAACTTGCGTTTAACGTTTTCAATAATTTTAATATATTTTAAACTTCAAGTACTCCATATAACAGCCCGCTTGAGTAGTGTAGATGGCAGTGTATCTGCCTCACACGTTAAAGAGGTCTCCAGATCGAATCACGTTCAGGATGAGTTACCGGGATAAGGGTTTTCCGGGGTTTTCCCTTATCCTGAAAAACGAATATCGGATAATTCTAAAGTTCTATAGAACCTGGGCTTATTTGAGCATCATTTCACCCTTTCTATTCATCGTCCGATGTGAGTTAACGCTGGAGGACGGAAATTACAAAAAAGAAAAAATAAGAAAAAAGGAAAAGAAAGAAAGGACGGGAGGGAGGAAGGGTGGAAGGGCGGAAGGGCGGAAGGGAGGAACGGAGGAACGGAGGATGGGAGGACGGGAGGAAGGGAGGAATAGAGGAAGGGAGGAAGGGAGGGGGCGAACCTTCAGATAACAAAAGCATACTCAAATTGAGATCTAACGAAGGAGTTATATAAAATAAACAAAATTTTTAAATCATTAAAACTACTGGAATTTCGAATAATGCATCACAGATTCATATATGCTTGTCTAACAATAGTACATATTAATATGTTTAACAAATGATGTCTTTATTAAAAATAATCCCACAATGTTTATTATTTTCAAATCTTTGCAGTAATAGTTCTTCTATATTATAGTTGAAGCTAAAGTAACTTTTAGTTTTACCGAAAGATATTATCTGACATTTAGATGAACTAAAGGAAAGATTGTCTTTACTCCATTTGTTTAAGGCATTAAAGTTCTTTTGGAGCTTAATACTATCAGAAACAGATTTTACAGATCTATAGATATTAATAGTTTGTACTTTTGAGGAATAGCAGTACATGTTTGAAGTTGGATGGCGTGTGCAGAATGGTGGGTAAATCTCCACTGATATGATGAATCTGTCGTGAAGCGTATTCCTTGCATTCTGTGAGGAGATGCTTTACTGTGAGGTGGGTGTTGCGGTGACTGGCCTTTACTAAGGAGGTATGAGTGGGTTAACATTGTATGACCAATGCGGAGACCTGCTCCTTCCTGCTAAGAGAGTGGACAGGGGAAGACCTAGTCTGTCCTCTCCTTACCATATGTAACTTTTCTGTAGGTGATTGATTTCAGAACTGTTTCCATTTTGTATTTCTTACTCTGAAGTGTTTTGTAATATCCTGATAAGGTACTGTTTGTTGTTCATCTGAGTCTGTTAGATGACTTGCTTCTTTAGCAGCTTTGTCCGCTTCTTCATTTCCCTTAATGCTGCAGTGTGAAGGGTCCCACATGAAAGTAAGAATTTTTTTAATTTAGAGCAATGAAATAAAGACTGTGGACATCTGGAAGTAGTTTGTCAGTTGATCAGTCTCTGAGACTTTGTAGAGTACTTAATTAATCAGAAGTTATAAGAATTCTACTCTCACTAGAGTGGATTATGTATGTCAAAGCTAGCTTAAGTTCAGAAATTTCGCAGAATATGGAATAATGATTAAGAAATTTCAACTGAAGCTTCCTACCCGGGGTACTTAACAGCACATCCATTATCAATATCCGTTTGTGAACCAGACAGTACATTTTATTTACCACAAATACATTGCCTTATTTTTCACTGGTGGCCGGCCGGAGGGCAGTTAGTGCCGCAGCAGAAGGTACGCTGTCGACGCATTGGGCAAGCTACTGGAGCTTTGAACATTTACTAGCGCGAAGATTTGTCAGGAAAATTATAATTATAATAATTACACAACTTTGTGAGGGAATATCTTGGAAATTTCAAATAAAATATCTGTTTACACACATGAAACTGCATTAATTTGTCTTTTGATATTGGATATCAATGCAATTAATTTGGGTCATCAGTTAAGCACTACGGCCACAATAATCCCCAAACCTTACGGCATGCCATTTTTATTTAAGGGGGACCGTAAAAACTAACGTGTATAGAAACAACCCTCATATGTTGGAGGAACTGAAAGACAATGTCAGAAGACAATTTATTGCAATTTCAGAAGATGAATTAATGCCTTTCGACCAAAATTTTCTAAAATAGTTCATTATCCATAGAGAGTAATCTTGCTCTCTACAAACAAATAAAAAAGCGGCAAAACATATGTGGCAACACAAGGACATCAATTCAAACACCTTCTGTGACAAAGGTTTTTGTAATTTTTATAATTCTAATTTGTATTATAATCCTAAGCGCGAGAATTTAAATATTAAACGCGGTAGCAACGTGCCTTCCACTCCAGCACTAACCACCCGCCGGCCGGCCACCAGTGTAAAATATGGCACTATATATCTTATACATATGAAAGTTTATTCAAAATCATTTGGGCCATTTTGAGAAATTTAACATTAACTAAGATTTTTTCATGTAAGTGTACAATGGCGTGGTACAATTTGTGTCGCATAATTCTAACGTGCTGAATTTAAATGCAAAATTTGGTACATAACGGACTTACCGTTTTAGACTTATGCTGTTCAAACACACACGGACTATTTTATTGAGGTGACTTCTAAACGTGTCGTTTTACTCAAATCTCGTTGTCCAACTTTTTGGGTGGAACGCAATATTTTCCCTAGTTTCTGTAAGTTCCTACGTAGTAAAATGCTTAGCCCTGTATTTACTTCAAAATCGAAATCAACCTTTTTAATATCAGCCTCTGTGGATTAGATGAGAGCGTGTCTGCCTCCTATTCCAAAGGTCCCGAGTTCGAATTTCGTTCAGGGTGAGTTATTTGGATAAGGCTTTTCCCTGGTTTTCCCTTATTCGGTTAACACTAAGCTCTATGGACTCTGCGCTCATTTCAGCATCATTTTATTCATCATCCGATATGACTTATCGTTGGAGGTTTCCCTAACCCTTAAATGTGGATGTAGAATAACTATAAGCTCTGTGGACCCTGGGCTCATTTTAACATAATTTATCGTCCGATATGACTTAAAGTTGGAGCTCTTCCCTTATCCTGAAAGGTAAATGTCAAATGGATGCAAGCTCTTTGGAGCCTGGGCTCATTTAGCATCATTCATCGTCCAATATGACTTAAGTTTGTAGGTCTTCCCTTATCCTGAAAGGTGAACGTCAGGTGGCTGCTAGCTCTAATGGAGCCTGGGCTCATTTAGCATCATTCATCGTCCAATATGACTTCAGGTTGGAGGTCTTCCCTTATCCTGAAAGGTGAATGTCAAGTAATTGCAAGCTCTTTGGAGCCTACGCTCATTTAGCATCATTCATCGTCCGATATGACTTAAGGTTGGAGGTCTTCCCTTATCCTGAAAGGTGAATGTCAAGTAACTGCAAGCTCTTTGGAGCCTACGCTCATTTAGCATCATTCATCGTCCGATATGACTTAAGGTTGGAGGTCTTCCCTTATCCTGAAAGGTGAATGTCAAGTAACTGCAAGCTCTTTGGAGCCTACGCTCATTTAGCATCATTCATCGTCCGATATGACTTAAGGTTGGAGATCTTCCCTTATCCTGAAAGGTGAATGTCAAGTAACTGCAAGCTCTTTGGAGCCTACGCTCATTTAGCATCATTCATCGTCCGATATGACTTAAGTTTGGAGGTCTTCCCTTATCCTGAAATGTGAATGTCAAGTAACTGCAAGCTCTTTGGAGCCTACGCTCATTTAGCATCATTCATCGTCCATATAACTTAAGGTTGGAGGTCTTCCCTTATCCTGAAAGGTGAATGTCAAGTAACCGCATCTCTTTGGAGCCTAGGCTCATTTAGCATCATTCATCGTCCGATATGACTTAAGGTTGGAGGTCCTCCCTTAACCTGAAAGGTGAATGTCAAGTAATTGCAAGCTCTTTGGAGCCTAAGCTCATTTAGCATCATTCATCGTCCGATAGGACTTAAGGTTGGAGGCCTTCCCTTATCCTGAAAGGTGAATGTCAAGTAACTGCAAGATCTTTGGAGCCTAGGCTCATTTAGCATCATTTATCGTCCGATATCACCTAAGGCTGGAGGTCTTCCCTTATCCTGAAAGGTGAATGTCAAGTAACTGCAAGCTCTTTGGAGCCTAGGCTCATTTAGCATCATTCATCGTCCGATATGACTTAAGGTTGGAGGTCTTCCCTTATCCTGGGAGCTGAACGTCAGGTGGCTCCAAGCTCTATGAACACTATACGCCTTTGAGCATTATTTCATTTACCATCTGATATGACTTAACATTGAAATTGACATAAATTTGTAAAAAACAACTTTTAGAAATTAAGATAAATTAAGGTAATTAAGGTAAAGGAATAATGGGTCCATGTAGTGCGCTTTAATTGTTAGGCAAATCGCTTAAGAGGTGGTTACTATGTGGTGGATTAGAAATAAAAACTAAACAACGACTTTTCATTTCATAAAATTATGAATTTGAAATTGAAAACCATAACAAGGGTCAACATTTTGTCTGCAGTAAGTTTTTGCTTATGTCTTATGTTTTATCGCATGTTATTCAGAGATCATTAGGCGAAAACCTAAATCACGAAGGTAGTCATATATCTGTCCTTGGAATGTTTATAGCAGAGGTACACAAAAGAAAGCTCTAGTCTTAAAACGTTAGTCTGATATGCTGCGCGTGGAGTGGTAGACACAAAAACTGTCAACATTAATTTTATCGTCTTCACATTGTCGAGGGCAAGCGCCGCGGGGACTCCGCCCTCTGCCGCCGATGTCATGCACTGACAGCTAATTACGATATCACACGCATTGCTTCCTATGTTTTACCTCAGACGAGAACGAACCTTTTGTAATATAGACAAGTTGCAGCCAACTAAACCTGTTAAGTGTTTGACGCTACGTGTGACAGCGCTGATTTTGTAAATAAAAGTCTAGTTTAGTAGCAGCTTATATACGTTACGTATCAACGATATAAGCGTATAGTATCCTAACGGTCGAGGTTCAGGGTTACTTAACTAAGCATAATGAAAAAAAGTTCCTTAACTATAGCTAAATGAATTTCAGCTGCATAAAGGTCTCCTGGGATTTTGAGATATACTGGAAGAAAAAACCGACGTTAGAATTAAGGGTGGAGTGTCATTAAAGGCCAGAGGGACTGAGCCCCAGCAATAATTGGATTGGATTGGATTGAAGGAGGGGATTTAGTACCTTGATCAGACAGGCCTTCTGTACCTATGCCCCAAGTGGGGCACGCCCAGGATGGTGGATGAGGTGATTGGAGGGCAGCTGACCAAAAGAAATCACTACAGTTCAGAGGGTAGGGCCTCTACTCTTTGCTAGTTTACAGTTACCTGCAGAGGATCTACCCAAAATGTCCGAAGACCCTGGCCTCCTTCAACCCGGGAGCGATGAATAACTCCGGGGATCTTTCCATAGGGCAATACCTGATTTCTTAAAAAGACCCCCCCCCCATTGACAAAAACGTCAAGACGGATGGATGTGCAGACGTCACTTACGCGCGTCAACCCTGCAGGGAAGACAATCGAAAACCGCGGTGAGGCCGCCTGGTGATGCAGCGGACCTTCTACTAGCTCTGCAGTCTAGTACCCGGTACTTATTAGGCAACCCTCTACCCCCTCCGGGCGGCCGTATCTTGGGGGGAGATCCCCTCCACTACTGAGACTAGATAGAAGAACCCCGGCGATCCCACCTACCATGACCCCGAAGCAGTCACGAGGCCGCTTCGGAGGGCGCAGGCCACCCCCTGAAGCAAAGAAAACTTCAGACAGGTTTGCACAGCCGCCATCCTGCCAGCCGCGTTCTTGAATCAGCACACTAGCCCGGCTTGGAGACCGGATTCCTTCCCGCATGAAGAGAAAGTGCTAAGTTAGAACACATCATACCGCCATGCACCGCCGAGACTCCCACCCTGAAAGAGGTAAGAGATGATATGAAATGGTATTGGAGATGATATGGAGGGACAGGAAATTCGGCGGATGTAATTAACCTACCCAGGATACGCCTAGCAACCAGGGCAAAACCCTAAGAAATCCCATGGTTTGGGTAGTTCGGCCATGGGAATCGAACCCGGACTTGCCGAATGGGGGCCACAGAAGAAACCGCTTGAGCCATCGATAATATCACAAGACATATAGGAGATTTTTAACTTGTAGAAAAATAGGAGAGAGTCATACAGTATCGGCCACCATGCAGTACCGGCCACTACTGTGATTTCCCTTTCTGCTTCCAAGTGGCAGTAGTTTCCAGTAAACAGTAGCAAGCTTGTGCATCCAGGTGCGCTATAGTCGAATATCTTCTCCCACTCTTCAGCTGTTTGTCTGCTGTGAGTGCTTGATGGTGGTTAGTGTAGCTCTTAGTGCACGGAAGATGTTCTGAGGCCTAAAGTAGCGTTATGTTTACGATCTCTGTAAACCAGTGTGAACTGATCAGAAATACTGACAATAAGCTCCCATGCTTTTGTATTCTACTATTGTACTATATGTGACAGTGCAATGTATCACTGACAATCTATATTGTAACAGAAAAGGCAGTGGCCGATAATGCAAGAAACTTTCTATAAGCTTTATAATTCAGGGGTTTTTTTTGTTTTTTACTTTCGATGTAACAAAGTACTATCACCTAATTATCAGAAAGCACGGCCAGCTAGCACCAGGGTGGGCGACCGGAGGCATTCAGCACACGCCTACCCAATTATCTTGTAGCGTTAACGAGGGGGGTGGTTGGGAAACATCACTAGCCATTTCTTTCCCCTCCCCCGGACTCTGGAACCTTCAGGATGATTCACTGAACCGCGAGACTTCCAGAAACGGTGACCTATATAAGGCCTGCAGTTGGCGAGTCAGTTGAGTTCTTGGCGAGCAGCCGCAGGAGCGCCGTGTTAGTGAATGGACTGGAAGACTGTGTACGTGTGTCAGAGGAGTTGTACGTAATTGTGAGTGTAGAGTGGACCTGTGACAGACAAACTGGTGAATTATAATTGTTTGCACTACGTAGTTCTATGTAATCGGCAAGTGTTCCAACCGTAATTCGGTGGAAATAAAGAACACTTTGAGTTTGTGCAATGGGACTTTAAATTTCACGAAACCACAAAGTCACAGTACTATAACTAAAACTACAAATTATTACATTACACTACCCATAGAACAGGTCTTGAAGTAAGAGAATAATATCGTAAGGTTCCGATTAACCGCCACAGTTACAGAGTAAAGTCAAAAAACCTAACCCGGCCGATACTGCACCACCTTTCCCTATTATTCTAAATGTTATTCAATTGAAATAATCATTGCAAACAATAATTTGTTACACTATAATTCAAACTTGTACCCCGTTGTGCTGTAGACAACCACAACTTTCCTTCTCGGAGATGAACGTTGGGCCGGATCACATGGGCCCGCGGTCACTCCTCTCTGCGCACTTTGCCAGTCGGGAGTCCACACCTCCCTCGCCGCTCCACTCTCCTCTTCTTACATCGTATTCACCTAAGCCTGGGGCCGGCTAGTTGCGGCTCGTTATATGAAGCTTTAGATTCGTGTGATTCTTGTTGGAATTTGTTTAGTCGACAAAATGAATGAATAGAGTGGATTATTCGTTTAAAACTCCCTTCCATTCATTACAAGTAGAAGAATAACTTATATTAAACGATTAGGTAGATGGTAGCGTGTCTGTCTCACGTTCAAGAGCTTCCCAGTTCGAATCTTGGTTAGGGTGACTTACCTGGATAAGGTTTTTCTGGAGTTTTCCCTTATCCTGATAGACGAATGTCGGGTAACTCTAACCTCCTTGGACCCCGGACTCATTTGAGCGCCATTTCACCTATTTCATTGGTCGTCCGATATGACTTAACTTTGTCGGATGTAAATTACAACAACAAAAAGCGAATATGTGCATATCAATCGAATAATTTTACATTTACGCAACAAGAGGACAAATAACAGAAGATTTTCCATAACAGTTAGATTAATAAGAAGTCGTGCTTTACAGAGTTTTGAAACAGCCTTGTCTGAAATTCGTGAGACCAGGTTGATGATAACTTTGTTCTTCCCTCAAGAAAGCGACAGAATTGCGGTTCTGAAGTGAACCTGAATTCAGATGCCACAGAAGTGTGTGATATAGTGGTCAACCAAATGAAAGGACGATTGCAACAGCCTCATATATTCAATACCTTCGGGATTATTGTTCCAGAGAAATTTATTACATTCAGAGAGAATTTTCCTGCTGACCCTGTGAGAAAATTTGCATCATATTACAATCTCGTGACCCCATACGAGAAGTTAAAAAATGAAGTGTCAGTGATTTATCATAATAACACATTCAAAGATATCATTCTGTCAATGACCTCTTAACGTTTTTTTTTCACGCTTTGAGAAAGCGTTTTATGAAGTACACAAAACACTGCAAATTTAACCTTCCGTTGGGCGCATCGTCAACTCTCGTGACGTAGATAGTCGCGATGTATCTGCTGGATACATATGACAATTGTGTTTTAGTATTTGTTTTCAACTGTTTTAAAGCGAGTGCACATTATTATGAATCGGAAGCGTTTCTCAGATATAGTCATCCTGAAAATATTGACACCAGGGTCATCTGTTGTACAGAAGTCGTGAATATTTTGTCGTTCTACGTGGAACACACCAGCAAGTTATAATAACGCAATAAAGACTTTCATTTCATTTATGTCTGTGTCTCTGCAATCACTCTTACGGTCATATTTTACTTTTGAAATCATCTGTGCGTCTGTTGGTGAGTAGCACAATTATATTTATATAATATCGTTACTGACCAAAAGTTTTCTGCAGTCAAATTCAGTTTTCATAGTTTTGGCATCCCCCACAACTCCAGGCAGTTTTATTATTATGATAATCATCATCACCATCACCATCATCATCATCATCATCATCATCGCCATCGCCATCGCCATTGCCATCGCCATCGCCGTCGCCACCATTGGCGGTGGTGCGATTATTATTATCATTATCGCCATCATCAATATCTTCATCTTTATCCTCTTGTGCTTTTTGCACTCACCAAAATTGTAATTTTCATAAGTACCTAGAAATTTATTACTTTTCTCTTCATTAACATGATGATCTGTATTGATGTCCACAGATTATTTTCAATTATGCCTTCAAATTCGGAATCAGGGTATTAGTTTTCACCCCAAACTGATCCAGGAGGCACTTGAAAGTCTTGGGGTTAACAAGACTCTACATGGTAGAGGAAGTAATGTACTGCACCCCTATATCTTGATACAGAATTGTCAAGGATAACTTATATATTGAGTCTCCCTGAATCTTTTTTTGAATGTGAGAGGTGTGGGCGTGTGTGTGTGTGTGTGTGTGTGTGTGTGTGTGTGTGTGTGTGTGTGTGTGTGTGTGTGTGTGTGTGTGTGTGTGTGTGTGTGTGTGTGTGTGTGTGTGTGTGTGTGTGAGTGTGTTTGTTGCAGTTCAGGTGGTATCGTTTATGAAACACATAAGTGTGTAAGATGTGTCGTGTCCAAATGGGTAAGTATCGGGCTCTTAATCCGGGGTTCGAGTCCCGCCTGAGGTCATTTTCTGCCTGCCGTTTAGTAATCTTCAAACCGCTCATTCTCTTCAATTAAAACTAATACACTTGTATAAATATAATTACGCTGATAGGAAACCTTTTCTTTATATATCACTGTGTAACACCCAAGTGTACAACTAAAATGCCACCGGTAGCGTTCCAGAGGCTGGGAGTTTCGAACCCGTTTGAAGACTATACTTTTTGGTGTGAAATTGTTTATCATGGTGTCCGTTGAGTTGCAAATATACCAGGTCACTAACTATCGTTTACTCAGTGCTCGTAAAATAACCTCAAACCTGACAAGGGCGCCTTTGATCAATTTTAAGCAGCCTCTCGCGCCCAATTTAAAGTGAACCGCTCAGAATCACTTAAATTATAGTAAAACCATAAATAAAAACTCAATATTAATTTCAACTATGGATGCTCATAAACTTGTATAGGTATAACTCCGTATACAGCTGAGTCCTTTTATGTTTGGTTGTTCCACATATTAAACAGTACTGTAAAAGAAAAGCTATTTTATTTTTTACCATCTCTCACTCTCTCTCTTTCTCTTTGTCTCTATCTGCCTGTCGGTTAACCTCTGACTGTAATGGCGCGACAGTTCCATTGATATAGCATAAAGAGCACGAGAGTGAAGACAAACCCTCGTGGCCTAATTGAATAGGGCATCGGACTCCGAAACCGAAGATTGCGGGTTCGAATCCCGCCGGGGGCAATTTTTTGGCTTCGTTTTGGTAATCTCGAAACCGCGCATTATGTGTAATCAATATTAATACACTTTTATACAGATAATTACCTATAAAGATTTTTTATATAAAATTGAAAAACTCATTAACTGTATAAGTAACATGCCAGCTCTGAGTCCCGATATCACTGGTTCAAACCCGTCGCAGTACCGAACATTTTTTACCCGTTAAATATCTTAATTATGGTGTCCCTTAAATGGGGAATACACCAAGTGATCAGGTGTCGTAGATTTAGGGCTCATAAAAGCACATCAGGTTCGACATAGGGGCATCTCATCATCATCAAGACCCATTTCACCCCATTATAAGCAAAGGGCTGCTGAGAGCTACATAAGTTAAGTGCCTCCATAGATAAAAACTCATTAATTTCACCAAGAATTGCGAACACGCTTTCATAAATATAATTCCGTAAATAACTGACAACTTTAATTTTTTAGCTGTTCAACATAGCTAACTAGCTATGGTACAAGAAGTGACAGGACTATGTTATTTACATGCCCTTTCCCTCCCTTCCTCCGCCGTCCCTCCTTCCCTCCCACTCTCCCTCCCTCATTCCCTCCCAATCTCCCTCCCTCACTCCCTACTCTCTCGCCGTCTCTCTACCTGAACCTCTATCTCTGTGCGGCAATTGATCTATAGAGAATGTAACACGACCGTGTATAGATGCCCGTGTGACCTCGCGGATAGGGCATCGTAATCCTAATCCTTGTTTTGTGGTTTCGGGTTGTGCCGGGGTTTATTTTCTCCCTTCTTTTTGGTAATCTTGAAACCGCTCACTTTCAACAGTTAATACTGTCGCTTACTCATTATGTACGAAAGCTTGCGCGAGAGCGATAAGGGACGGATGGAGACGGGTGGAGATAAACAGCTTGTCTAAGCAGATAAACATAGCGCGTAGATAGAAGTTATTCCCAACAAATGAAGAGATAAAGGGAATATTCTGGTGACATCCTGATTGTCTTACAGAACATTCGGTTTCTTGTTTGTTCCAGTAATATCCAGTAACATGAGTCGTGGTATATTTAAGGAAGCAGCGACTCGCCATTGGACAGCTGTAAAGACAGTCGCAAACAGGAATTGTAACAGGGGTTGATGTAAACAGTGGAACTTGAATAATCCCTTTGTTGTGGTCAATGACCTTGCTAGATTTTAATCGTGTATGTGACGTCATCCTGGTAATGTACGTGCAATTCTACGGGGTAGAGTGCATTTTGAATTTCTGCAACTTGGACTTTTAATTCTACGAACCCACATAGTCAAAGTTGGAGTCAGGTAGTGGAACATTGAACGATGGACAAGACAGCGGAGATGATTTTGTATACGATGACCGAGTTTATCACCGAAATGAAGGCTGAGAACGAAGCCCTGGTCACCAAATTTTAGGACCAGTTGGCAGGAGTAAAGAAGAACCTCATGGTGTTGGGCGAGTGCGTTAAGGACCTGGCAAGCCGCGTAAATGACCGGGAGGGAAAGGGTGACAGCAAGACCAAGTCACTAAATGGCATGGTAGAGGACATCGTCGACAGGAGCTTGAAAGACGTGAAGGCCGATATGCTGGAACGCGACACAGCTACGCGCGTCAAACCTCTTAAATACGACGGCGCGACACCTATCAAAGCCTTCCGCTGCCATTTTGATACACTGGTCAAATACAACATGTGGTCACCGGCGGAAGAGACCACCCAGATAATAGCCAGCCTCCAGGGGCGTGCCGCGGAGCTCCTAAACCTGGGCAGGCAGTGACGGCGCCCAAGTACATCTGGAAAACCGATTTGGAAACCACCGCCTGGTCGCAGCCTACCTAAGCCAGCTGAAATCTAAGGTCACAACAGCCAGGGCAGACGCTGCAGATCTTCAAACTGGCAGTTCCGTAGCTGGCCAGCAAAGCCTTAGCCGACCTCCCACCCGAGTTCGTATCTCGAGAGGCTGCCGACATACTCGTGGTCGGGATAGGAGACACCGAGATTCGTCAGCGCCTAATGATCGGCGACTACAAAACTATCCACGAGGCGCTAACGGCTTAATTGAGGATGGAGGCATGCAAGGTGATGACTACACCGACAACGCAAACCAGGAGTATGCGCTATAATGGAGACCGAAGACCAGTCGACGGATGCCGGCAAAGACCTACTGGCCTTTGTAAGGGATGTGGACAACCAGGACACCTGGAGAGAAACAGCGCACACAAAGAAGTGTAGCCGGAAGAAGAGTAAGAGACGGCATGAGGACGGGCAGGCCGGCGCCACCATCACCATCACCTCAAGTGACACTGCGTGCCGTCAGCCAACGGATGGATAAAAGCCACATCACGAGAGGATCGGTGAGGTGTTAGACGTGCCGCATGCTCGTGGACACTGGGGCAGCCGTGACCGTCACCATACCGCACATTACCAACGGTTTGCAGAGGAGGAAGCCGAGCCGACGGTACTAGCTTATGACGGCACCGGGTGACACCTAGACTGTGGAGAGGGAGGCTCTGCTGAAGTTAACCTTGTAACAGAGTGCCCTCCGTCAATAGGTATCCCTCGGGGAGAGGTCTGAGGAGGTAATATTGTGACTGGATGCCCTCAGGAGCCACGTGACAAGGGTCGACATCGGCAGGAAAGTCCGGCGGCTTAATGGAGAAGTGATTCTTCGGCAACACGAAGAGCGCCTGCGTATCCGCAGGGTCATCCTGAGTAGGACGTGGGTGTCCCCGCAAAAAGCGAGGTGGTGGTGACGGTGCGTCTGGAAGGCCAGCGGACGAATAACGTGATGCTGTACCAGAATACGCCAGTGCAAGGACACTGTGTAGGCAAGATTTTACTGCCGTGTCGAGAGTTGGAACCAGTGAGGCTGCTCAATCTGACGGATACAGAAAACGACATTCAGGCCGGGACGGCGTTGGGGAAGAGTACGCCCGTGGTCAGCGTAACAGAAATCGACAAGACACAGTGGCCGGTGCCAAGGCAACACCTGGCGCACCGGCTGGAAAGCTTATTGGAGAGGGCCGCCGACCATCGGACTGCACATCAGCTGGAGAAGGTACGACAACTGCTGAGGCGAAACCAGCGCCGCATCGACACCGGATGCGCCCGGCCTATTCGGCAACCACCTAGCCGCTTTCCGACGGCAAAATAAGCGGCGGTATGGGATGTGCTAAATGACATGAAATCCAGGGGAATGGTTGAAAAGTTTGACGGGCCTTGTTGTTCCCCTGTGGTTCTGGTGACAAAGAAGAGCGGCGAGCTAACCTTCTGCGGGGCCTACAGGAAGCTAAATGCTGTCAGCAGAAAGCATTGCTCCCCATTACCTCTGATTGACGACACCTTGGACAAGCTAGCTGGTGCGTAGTGGTTCTTGACCTTAGACCTAAAGTCGGGTTCTGGCATGGGGCCCTAGACCCGAAAGACTACGGAACGACTGCTTTATCGAAGGCCATGGGCTTTGGCAGTTCACAGTAATGCCCTTTTGCCACAGACACCTACCTGCTAACTACCAATGCGTCATACAGTCAGTGATGAGATAACTGACTTATGACGCCTGCCTGCTATATCCGGACGGCGTCATCATCATTAGTAAGACCTTCGGAGACCATCTCGAAATCCTGAGTACAGGCCAAATTTAAGCTGAACGCGAAGAAGTGCCACCTCTTCTGCAAGGTAGTCAACTACTTGGGCCACATATTCTCATCAACCGGAGTGGCCACAGACCCGCAGAGGACACAACTCGTGAGTGATTGGCCTCGGCCGAAGGATAAGGAAGAATTGCGCAGCTTCCTGGGGCTGTGCAGTTACTACTTCCGTTTTATCAATGGGTTCCCAACATTGCTATGTAATACAGACGACATGTCCTGAAGACCCCGCTGAGAATTTTGCAGCCAGTGCACAAGGGTGGATGAGAAGGAGCGTGCCGCAGCTGTCAAAGTGGTCATGGCAGTGGCGGTGGACGGCTGGGATAGCGCAGGCCTGAGGAGGGAGCAGCTGGCGGACGCAGACTGGGGACCACTCTTTAGAGAAGTAGAGGTAGCGACATGACCAACCTGGGAGGACATTACACCAAGGAGCGCCACATCCAAAACATACTGGGCCCAATGGGACCCACTGAAGGCAAGAGAGGGCGTGCTGTTCCTGGGTATCCTATTCGCCTGATGGGAAGACGCAGAGAGAACAGTTGGTACTTCCCCAAAGTAAGGTCACGGAGGTCTTGGAGAAAGTGCAGGCCGGTACTTCTGGAGGACACCAGGGAGCAACCGAACCATCGACAAACTCCCACAGCACTACTACTGGCTAAGGCTTGGAGCAGACGGTGAGGGATGGTGCCGTTAATTTCAGGTGTTCGCGGCGAGTCGCGAACCCAGAAATGGAGCCGGGGTCGCATGCAGTAGTACAACGTCGGAGCGCCCTTCGAAAGGATCGCCGTCTACATAGCTGGACCATTCTCATTGTCCGACGGATGCAACAAGTACCTGATGGTGGTTGTGTACTACTTCACCAAGTGGCTGGAGGTGTGTGCCATTCCGAACCAGGAGGCAAACACAATCACAAACTGCCTCATGGAGCAAGTGTTCTGCCGATTTTGCTGCGGTTAGAGCTCCTCAGCGAGGGTACAAATTTACACCCCAACCCGATCAAGGAGGCACTAGAAAGTCTTGGGGTTAACAAGACTGTACATGGTAGAGGAAGTAATGTACTGCCCCCCCCCCTATATCTTGATACAGAGTTGTCACCGATAGTTCATATATTGTGCCTCCCTAAATACCTTTTTGAAAGTAAAGAGAGTGTGTGTGCGTGCGTGCGTGTGTCGGTGTATGTGTCGGTGTGTGTGTTTCGGTGTGTGTGTCGGTGTGTGTGTCGGTGTGTGTGTGTGTTGGTGTGTGTGTCGGTGTGTGTGTCGGTGTGTGTGTCGGTGTGTGTTGGTGTGTGTGTCAGTGTGTGTGTCGGTGTGTGTGTTGGTGTGTGTGTCGGTGTGTGTGTCGGTGTGTGTGTCGGTGTGTGTGTCGGTGTGTGTGTCGTTCTGTGTGTGTCGGTGTGTGTCAGTGTGTGTGTCGGTGTGTGTGCCGGTGTGTGAGTGTAGGTCGGTGTGTGCGTGTGTGTCGCTGTGTGTGTTGGTGTATGTGTCGGTGTGTGTCAGTGTGTGTGTCGGTGTGTGCCGGTGTGTGTGTCGGTGTGCGAGTGTAGATCGGTGTGTGCGTGTGTGCGTGTGTGTCGGTGTGTGTGTTGGTGTGTGTGTCGGTGTGTGTGTCGTTCTGTGTGTGTCGGTGTGTATGTCTGTGTCGGTGTGTGTGTCGGTGAGTGTGTGTCGGTGTGTGTGTCGGTGTGTGTGTGTCGGTGTGTATGTCGGTGTGTGTGTCGGTGTGTGTGTCGGTGTGTGTGTCAGTGTGTGTGTCGGTGTGTGTGCCGGTGTGTGTGTCGGTGTGTGAGTGTAGGTCGGTGTGTGCGTGTGTGTGTGTCGGTGTATGTGTTGGTGTGTGTGTCGGTGTGTGTGTCGTTCTGTGTGTGTCGGTGTGTGTGTCTGTGTCGGTGTGTGTGTCGTTCAGTGTGTGTCGGTGTGTGTGTCTGTCTCGATGTGTGTGTGTCGCTGTGTGTATGTCGGTGAGTGTGTCGGTGTGTGTGTCGTTGTGTGTGTCTGTGTCGGTGTGTGTGTCGGTGTGTGTGTCTGTTTCGGTGTGTGAGTGTGTGTCGGTGTGTGAGTGTGTGTCGGTGTGTGTGAGTGTGTGCGTGTGTGTCGGTGTGTGTGTGTGTCGCTCTGTGTGTGTCGGTGTGTGTGTCTGTGTCGGTGTGTGTGTGCGTGAGGGAGAGAGACCTGTAGTTCAAGTGATATCGTTTAAGAAACACCTAATTGTGTAAGATGTCTCGTGTAAAAAATGGCTAAGGTATCGGACTCTTAATCCGGGGTTTGGGTCCCGCCGGAGGCAATTTTCTACCTGCTTGATACAAAAATGAAGATGGTGGCGATCAATGGTTACCACAGCTCCACGTTGTGCGCCAATTTAAAGCAAATATAATATAATGGCGAACACAGAAGTCGGCGAGCAATGAGGTTTCTCTCAGGGTATGCGTGGATGGGTGTGAGAAGGAAATTTTACAACACTGGAATGCCCGTCTCCAAATTATTTATTCACTGCTTCTTCTTTTCAAACCTCGAAATGGAAGCTGCCGACCGAGGGTTACCAATCACGGTTTAGATTGACTGAATGCTAATTTTTTATTACTCGATAAATTTTGATGACCCGACTAATATTCAAGACAGAACAAGTTGACCGCTCTAATAGGCTTCAAGTCTCAGATTGCTCTCCGCGGCTTCACGCCGAAGACCGTTTATAATGGCTTCCTAGCCGGGATATAGCCATATAGGCTACACACCGAAGAGTGCTTTCCTGACCACAGCTGCGTGTGTATATATCTCTCACTTTCCCTTTCAAAACTCTTTTACACAAACAAAGTCCCTTTGTGGCTGTTTTGGTCGCCATTGTAAATAATCCAACGAATTCCTTATTCATATACGTCAAGTGACAATTCCTTTAGAAACCTTCTAAAGACACTGCTCCTTTCATGGCTTTGTTAGACACTTTCCCTAACTCAACTGGCCTTGCCCTGGTCTTGACAAAGAACGAAAATTCCTTCGACGTCTATCATTATTCTTTGCTTCTAGCAAACCATAATTTCGGTATCATGCTGTTTGGTAATCTTGAAACCGCTCATTCCCTTCAATTAATACTAATACACTTGTATGAATATAATTACGCTTATAGGAAACCTTTTCTTTATATGTCACTGTGAAACACACAAAGTGTATAGCTAACACGCCACCTGTAGCTTTCACGATGCTGGGAGTTTCAAACCCGGTTGAAGACTATTCTTTTTAGTCTCAGCTTCTTTAGCATGGTGTCCGTTGAGTTGCAAATATACCACGTGATCTACTATCGTTTATTAAGGGCCCGTAAAGTAACCTCAAACTTGACAAGGGCGATTTTGATCAATTTTAAGGAGCGTTTCACGCCCATTATAAAGAGAATCGCTGAGAATCACTTAAATTATAGTGAAACCATAAATAAAATCTCAATATTAATTTCAAATATGAATGCTGATAAACTTGTATAGGTATAATTCCGTATACAGCTGAGTCCTTTTATGTATGGCTGTTCCACACAGTAAAGGGTATTGCAAATGAAAAGGCTATTTTAGCTTTTAATCTCTCTCTCCCCCTCTCTCTCTTTCAACCTCTGACTGGAGTAAGGCGGCAATTCTATTGATATAGCATAAAGAGCACGAAAGTGAACACCAGCCCTCGTGGCCTAATTGGATAGGGCATCGGACTCCGGCAAACGCTTTTTCTGTGTCCACCGTCCCCTTCCGTCACTGACAATTCTCACAATGGTACGACCGCTGATTAAAAGTTCTATTACTCTTGATTGATATCAGTTTTCGAAATATCCTCAATTGTTTACCGTTCCTTGGTGCGAGGATTGTCCTAATGCTTTCCATCCAATCGTGGTTTAGGTCTTATTCCCTATACGTATCCTATGAATTCTCTTCTACTTAATTTTAATAGCGAATGTAATGAGCCGTACAACCAACCTTTTACCGTTGCCGAGCTTGCACATTCTTTAGCCCTAGATAAGGACTCTTCTCCCGGTCCCGATGACACCCACAGACAGATGCTGCTACATCTTCCACCCGATGCGATGTCTTTCCTTTAAGGCATGTATAACCGCATCTGGCATGAGCGGGTCTTTCCATCTTCCTGGCAAGAGGGTATGGTCATCCCCATCCCTCGACCCCGAAAGGACCGCACACTTCCATCTAGCTACCGCCCCATTTGCCTGACGAGTGCCGTCTGTAAGACCTTTGAGCGAATGGTAAACTCTCGGTTAGTGTGGTGGCTCAAAATTAATAACCAGCTGTCCAACCTTCAATGTGGTTTTCGTCACCATCGCTCTAGTGTTGACAATCTAACGCATTGAGGCTTACATTCATGATGCCTTTCTACTGCAACAGCATGTGGTGGGAGTATGCTTTGACCTGGAGAAGGCTTATGACACCACTTGGCGGTATGACATACTACGTAACCTGCACAGTTACGGTATGCGAGGCCATTTACCGGAATTTTTAGGTAACGTTTTAGCACTACGTCGTTTTCGTGTCCGTGTAGGGTACAGTATCTCAAGGGAGCGGATCCAGGAGAATGGTGTAACTCAAGGATCATTTCTCAGCGTCACACTTTTTGCCGTGGCTATTAACGGCATTACTAGTGTCGTTCGCGGCGGAATTCCATCGTCCCTGTATGTTGACGACTTGGCTATATATTATCGTTCTTGTAACTTAGATCACATAGAGCGTCAACTGCAGTTGACCATCAATCAGCTGGCAGCCTGGGTGCTTCGCACCGGCTTCCGTTTTTCTCCTGCGAAGACACAATGTGTCCACTTCCATCGTCTAAGAGGTATTCACCCTCCACCTGATCTTCCCTTGAACGGCACACCCCTGCCGTTTGTCTCGCACCTGAAGTTCCTGGGCCCCTGCTTGGACAGACAACTCAACTGGGAGCGCCACATTCGTCACTTTCGAGCCTCTTGCGATCGTCCTCTGCGGGTGCTGAAGGTATTATTTGGAGCATCTTGGGGGGGGGCGATCGCACGGTAATGTTGAGGTTCTATCGCTCCCTGGTACGATCTAAGCTGGGCTACGGCTGTTTTATTTATGGCGCAGCGACCGCCTCTAAACTGCGCCTTTTAGACACTGTGCATCATACTGGTATCCGCCTTGCCACAGGAGCTTTCCGCACCAGTCGAGTCGACTGCCTGTATGCAGACTCAGGCGAACCTCCACTCCATATTCGTCGCTCGCTGTTACTCTGTTCATACGTCTCGAAGTGGGCAAGTTATCCCAATCATCCATGTTTTAAACCAATTCTGTGTCCAGATTTAGCCCACCGTTATATGCGCCCTGATTCTGGGACCCGCCATATGGGAATAAGATTTCGGGATCTCCTACATTCGCATGGCCTCCGAATGCCTCGCGTGGAGAGTTCGTCCATCAGCCCTTATCTTGCATGGCAGCTCAATCGTGCGCGGTTTGATCTCGCTGTTTCAAGCAACTCTAGACTCGCTACTCCACATTCGGTGTTCCAACAACTTTTTGCCGAACTACTGGGCCGTTACCCTATGTTCCGGTCTTTACAGACGGTTCTCAGTTAGGTAGCACTACGGGTTGCGCGTTCTTTATTAACGGCGAGGCTCATAAATTTCGCCATCTGGACTCCACATCGGTCTTCTCAGCAGAGC
This sequence comes from Mantis religiosa, assembly GCA_030765055.1. Lineage (NCBI taxonomy): Eukaryota > Metazoa > Arthropoda > Insecta > Mantodea > Mantidae > Mantis > Mantis religiosa. The sequence continues at coordinate 310,308,138 of CM060948.1, read as the reverse complement.
TTTATGCCATCCTCTATTTGCTCCTTTTTATTTGCAAGTTAGCTCCTGACCCTTTTATTGTTTGCACTGACTCTCTAAGTGCTCTACAGGCCTTGCAACAGCACACTGCCGCTCACACCCTTGTTTAAAAAAAAAGGCCCAGATCTCGCAAATGCTCAGTCGTGGATACCATTTTGTTTTTACTTGGACCCCAGGCCATGTGGGGATTTTAGGGAACGAGGAAGCGGCGCGGCTGCTAAGTCCGCTTGCCGTTTGCCCCGGAGTTTAACAACTACGGTGCCATACCACGATATGCAACGTTTTTTCCGTCGCCAACTCCTATCTGCTTGGCAGCAATCCTGGACAGCTTTGGAAGGCACACAACTCCGGGCAATAAAGGAGAGCGTACAACCCTGGCCAACTTCCTGCAGGGATAACCAGCGAGCCGAGGTGATACTCACCCGGCTGAGAACTGGACACACACGAGCGACTCATGGCCATCTGTTAAGAGGGGAACCGGCCCCTGTGTGTGCTCCGTGGGCATTACGCCTCACTGTGCGGCATGTACTGCTGGATTGCCCGCAGTACGCCCGCGTTCGCCAGTGTTTGGGCTTGGGGACTAACTTGCACGGTGTTTTAGGTGACGACCCAGTGGCCGTGGTTAAGGCACTGCGGTTTGTTACAAAAATTGGTTTTAATAAACAAGTCAGACTTGTGTTTCATATTTATTAATTTTAGAGATTTTAAATTATTAGCATTGGGATAAGTTTTTTATGGACTTTTAATAGTTGAGTGTTTTTATTTTATTTTACCTTAATAGCTTAATTGGTGTAGCTTTTAGGTTTTAATGTTGACTTTGGGCCCAAATGACCTTGTTGTCGACGGGCCCTAAAACACCACACACTCACTCACTCTCTTCTACTGAGAATGCGGTTTTGCTTGGCTTCTTTCCGTTTCTTCAACTTTTCCCTCTAACTTATTAAGTATGTATTCAATTTACCTATAAGTGTTAAAGATATTTTCAAAAATAACTACATTGTGGACGTTTTGAACTCCTATTGTACCATCCTCTGTGGTCGAGTGGTTACATACAAGCCCTAGTTCGCGTGTTGGCGAAATCAAACCTTAACAAGGGGGGTTTCTGGCGTAAAACGGCTTAGAATGACTTCCTTCGGAAGTGATGTAAAGTCAGTTGTAGGTACCGTGTAAAGGAATCTCAAACCTGAAAGAGGGCTTAGAAAAAATTGGTGGTTTTTCAAACCCAGTATAGAATGGGACATTGACAACCAAAACATTTAAAGAGCACAGAAAGAAGCAAATGAAAGAAACATATGAAAGAAACAATGAAAGAAATGAAAGGAAGTAAAATGAATGGATAACCCACCCACCAACCCAAACAACCAACCAATAAATAATGAAATAAATAAGTACTAATCCCTTTGAGTTTCCTAAATGATTTGCATTGTACCCTTAACGTACTACCACTAATCCATACTAAAGACAAACAAAAACGTTTAACTGATAAAATTCCTGAATGCAGATATAATGATATTCCCGCTCAACTACTTTAAGGAAATCTGCCACAATGAAGCCTTGAAGTCCAATTTTGGAAAGAGGTTTCCTTTGTGCAATTTATTTAGCATATCTTCTACGTTCTCCGGTCTGAATACAATGTATGTTCAATTTTTTTGGTATCTAGTGTGACACGAATCTTTTCAATTGATGTCTTAATTAGGCAGATCGAATTTAAAAAAGGTGAGCTTAAAACTTCCAAATATTCCTCCTCACTGTGAATTGCTCCAACCATTTATTCTCGAATAACGAACAGAACTTCTCTTGCTTTATAAATATACTGTTCAAAATCTGTCATTTTGAAGGAATGTGTTTGAGACATTTCCCGGCCTTCCCTGAAAACTGTTCATAACTCTTCTCTGTTATCGGTCTAAGTAATTTGTCCGATTTACTTTCTTTCAAATTTAGATTTTGTAGATGATCACTGTTTGCTGCATCACAGTATCTAATTGCTAAATTTGGTGGTTTTCAAACCCAGTATAGAATGGGACATTGAGAACCAAAGCATTTAAAGAGCACAGAGACAAATGAAAGAAACAAATGATAGAAACAAATAAATGAAACAAATGAAAGGAACAAATGAAAGGAACAAATGAAAGAAACAAATGAATGCAACAAAGGAAACGACGTAAAATGAATGGATAACCCACCCACCCACCCAAACACCAAGTCACCCGTCCCACCAAACAGCCAATAAAATAATTAAATAAATACAAATCCCTTTGAGTTCGCCCAAATAATTTTCATACTACCCTTAACGTACTACCACTAATTCATACTAAAGACAATTGTTTAACTTATAAAATGGTCTTACGCATTGAAAGAATGTGATGTTATCTGTGGAAAAGATAACAACTTTGCAAGTAAGATAACTCACATTCCAGCTTAAGCTTTCTAAATTAACTTCCAGGAGCCGTAAACATATCTCTCTTTAGGTATACGAAAACAGTGAGCATTTCCATTTGAGGACCTGGATTTCCTTATATATTTTCCCCTTGAGAAGTAGTAATGAAAATTCATATATTACTATACAATTGAAGTAAGTGAAACACAGTTATGAGGGCAGCTAATGTCAGTCGCGTGAATAGCTCAATTGGTAATATCTTTGGCTGCAGAAGGTAAGGCTGTTTGGATTACCACTGGAATATTATTTTACTTTTCTTTGTGTGTGTTTGAGCAAACTGAAATGGAATCAGTGTCGTAATGGCCAAAATTTACTTTCACATTTTGCACCAAATCGTCCGTGCTGAGACCATAAATGTCTCGACAGGAATCGTTCCCCCTGCATCCCTCTATAACCCCTTAAAGTTATTCGGTCAAATTCTGAAACATCCTGCATATTCTCAATGAAACCATTCATACAGACGATTATCTCGATTAGCACGAAGTATATATATGAATAACCATTTAAAGCAATGATTTGTAGTGGAGCCTTAGGAGGAAACTGAGTGGCATATTTCAATTTAGTTCTATTCTCTTCAGCCACTTTACTTTTAATTTACTATCTTCGGTCATTCAAACAAGGAAAAAAGTGTTTGTTTACTATGGCTATTCAGTAAAATTTCATACCCACACACATACACACACACGCGCGCCGCGTACTCAAATATATGAAAAAGGAACAGAAACTAATGTTAAATAAGGTAAATTAGTTTAAACTAGATGCAATTTGATCAATAAGGCTATTTGTTATTAATTGTCACACTTGGAGTATATCATGAATGCATATGAAGCTGGAAGCAGAAATAGAATAGACTTTAGTTGTGTTAACATCAGATACTCACTGTGTTTCCTACATTACTGCATTCAGAACGCCTTAAGGTACCTCTTCTTCGGCTGCAGAGCAGTGCGCAGTTACGTCACACGCTGAACTCGTGTTCAGTGCGAGCTTATATAGCGGTATGAGTTTCTCACCAGCCCCGTCCATCCTTCTCCAATGGAGTGGATACATACAGAACGGTGGTAAAGATACGTACAATGGAGGGATCCCTTCAACCCTAACAGAATTCCACGGTAGCGAGTTACTGAGGAACCTTTGTTTTTGCCAAATCCTGAGCGGAAAGATCTGAAGGGCTATCAAAACATAATGGAAGACAGGTGCTGCCTATAGGGGAGCCCTTACAATGCAGATAGACACGTTTATATGTATTCAACGGATGTAAATACCTGAAGTAGGCACGCACAAAATCAGCCCGGAAAGAGAAAAACGAAACTACGTAAATGATTAATGTATGGAATGTTCAGAAATCAAGAGACGATTAACAAATGCACTGCAACAAATTTAAGTTATGGATTACTGAGATAAGAATGTTTGGTCTAGTCATCCAGTGGTTAACGTACCAGCCTCCAGGTCTACAGGTTCCAGGTGTGATACACAGCTGGAAGATTGGAAAGTTGACTGTAATTACTTTGCATAAATGCTTCATCCTTTGATATTATTGTATGGATAAAAACTTTAAATTAACAGTAAAGTCCAGCAAATATTGCAAACAGTAACACGAAGGTATAGCATTGACGAATAGCAATCGTTTTCAGGTGAATGCCATCAATACGCGCAAGGATGTCTTAGGCGGCACATGGTATGCTGATTATTTTGGAAAGGTTCTTTGATGTAATGCTTATTGCTTAAGCCCTGTGGTCTTACTGGACAGATCAATCAGGCTATCACCCGAAGTTCGATATCCGTATTTATTAATGAGCCAATAATATTGTGGAGAATTCAATGAAAATTGGGAGATTGATTTGATTACAAATAAAGATAAATTAATTTACAAATTATACTTAGAAGTTACTCCACCTATACCACGTTGCAAGATGTGGTACCCCTTAGTTCGGCTCCATTATGTGGCAGGGGTTTGACTCCTTGGGTCGTCAGCCTCGCCAGTGATTATTTGAAAATATCGACGTCCTCGGCTGTTCTCGGAGTTATCCTAACATTCACGAATATAGGATCTGTAGCAAGGATCTCTTGAATCAGGGCGGTTTGGGTGGATCAATTAGGGTACTTGGAAATAAACAGTTTTATTCTCTTATGACTATCGGTTGTATTTCAATAACTCTCGAAATACATGTTAATTAGACGAACTCTGGTTGGCTTCGCACTGGCGTGGTTGTACTCCCGTGTCTATAACACGATTCACCGGATTGGAAACCAGCTACTAACTACCTTTAATTGAACGCGATTTCTTTAACTTACACGTCTGATCAGTTGGGCCCACAGTAGCCAAATAACTTTAATAAAAGCGATGTCTCTCCGCGTGCTATCGCACGACATTTGAGCTTGGCCGTCAGCCGCCAACTGACTCTAATAAACGCGATTTCTCTCCGAAAACATTCGTCAGCACCATCTTGAGGACGAGGATTTCGCCTTTCGTCGGGCAATGTGTTATGACCTCCTGGGATGTGTACAGGATGAGAATTTAATGCACAACATTTTATTCTCCAATGAAGCCACCTTCCGTGTGTGTGGGAAAGTGCACAGATCCAACTGCCGAATATGAGCTAATGAAGAACCACGTGAGGTATCGGAGAGGGAATGAGATAACCCGAAAATCAGTGTGTGGTTGGGTATGACAAACGCAAAAATTTATGGTCCATTTTACTTTGCCGATAGGTCAATAACAGATAACATCTAACTCAACATGTTAGAACTGTTCCTTGAACCGCTGCTCCAAGAGGATGGTATACTGGATACAGTTGTGTTTTGGCAAGATGGTGCGTCTCCACATTTTGCAAACATCGTCCGTGATTACCTGAACAGAACCTTTCTAGGGAGATGGATAGGCAGAGGTTTACCTCGGCTGTGGGCTTCCCGTTCACCGGAACTTACCCCTTTAGACTTTTTTGCATGGGGGTACTTCAAATCTGAAGTGGACACTAGCAAAGTAAATGGTCTACCTGAGTTACGGAATCGTATCAGGGAAGCAGCAGGTCAAATTACGGTTGACATTTTACAGTCTACATTTCGTTCCACTACGGAAAGATGGCGTATGTGTTTTGAGCTAGATGGAGGTAATGTAGAAGTGCACTAGAAAATGTGTAACACTTCAAAATAATATTGATTCTTCAATCACTGTCTTGCTTCATTGAAATGGATAGTGACTTTAGAGACATCCTGTATTATAGGGGTTATTACAGATGTACTTACAGGTCTTGTTATTGACTTTGAGGTTATGTCCAAATACTATAGTTTTTGTGCACAGAAACAAAAATCATTAGAACTTCAAAAGTGATGGTTATCAGAACTGGTCACAGAGTGTAAACACACTGGAGGATGTGAAGCTAATTAGAGTGTTTCTTCAAGAGCTATGGAAAATGCAGGTGCAGCTATACTGTGACCTCAAGCAGAATGTGATGAACAACAATTTTGTCAGATGGAGACTTCAAGATACTTACAGGTTTTGGCAGTATATAGTGTTATTGATGAAAACGAAGAATGCTTGAAGCATGTAGCTTAGGGGTAGGGAACAGGAATAAGAAATTTGATGATAGAATGGAGGACAAAGGGAATCACTTTGGGTGGGAAGAAGTTTGGAAGTTTCAAAGAAGATACGGTAGTAAATTTACCCAATTATGATACGGAAGCCATCAAAGAAAATTGTCCTAATGTAGGGGATAAGAAAGCAGTAATATATGAAACTATATATCACTGCAGCTCGAAAGACAGTACTCCACAACACCATCAATATCTTATAAGTTTAAATACTTTGTGTTTCTACAACAGAGCCATTGCAAAAGGTGAGCTGATTCCTCCACATAATAACTCAACAACAAAAAACTCCACTGAAAAGACAAGTAATTCAAAAGCTTATTCTTATATATTAGAGACTAGCAAATGAGGAACTGTTGAAGAGATGTGCTGCAGGGAAAACTGAAAATGCCAATGAGGCTTCTAACAAAATCATATTGTTCAAATGTCCAAAGGTTATTTTTATTTCAAAGAAAAAGTTGCATGTTAGTGTGAAAAGAGCACTGTGCCATTTCAGTATGGGATGCATGACTAGTGACAAACTAATCAAAGAAGCTCATAGTCTTCACTTCAGTCCAGCTTCAAGGAAAAATAACCAAGTAAGACACCAAAGTCCACTATAGAGAAACTTGAAATCTGGTCAACATTCCTCTAAGTGTTCTTGAACGGCGCCATATCTCTCTAATATTGTTGCAGAAGAGGAGAACAAGAAGCACTAGGGTTCATGTAATGGAGCTGATGAATTTAAAGATATATCAATGTCAGAAATACTAAAATATTGCATGCTGAAGCGTTAAACCCTTTCTCATAAACATTTTTTTCAACATCTTGACATATGGAAAAGAAGACACATCATGCAATTTTTTATGTATTTGTGTTAAAGTTTTATTATAATATCTAAAGAACCTATTAAATGGAACGGTCACATTACTTTTTTAAAAACATGCTTAAATTTTTATCCAAAAATTAATACACCTGCAAAAACCGAAATTTTTACAAATTTATGAATTATGCATAAAAATGTTTTCTTAGACAGCTGCGATTAATAAAAATGTAATATTTCTTTGTATATTTTTAACTATAAACAGTGGAAGAATTAGGGGAACAAATTTACAGTGCACCATATGCCTCTTTTTTCTCAATTCAGTGAATTTACACAATATAAAATTAATATTTCTGTCACAATAAAAGTTAGAAGCTTTAAATTTTGCACAATGATTACTCTTATAGTGTGTAATAACTGCTATATATTTCAGTGAGATAGTATGCATGATGTAGAATTTTCAAATTTCAAAAATGCATCATCTTGCAACTTTCAGGTGTATTGTGAGGCAGTAGTGCAGCTAAATATATGTTTTCTCACATTTCATAGGTCTCTGATGCTATTTTAGAATATTTTTCAGCCTTTTGGAGTAATTCGATACTGCTGCTGGCATTCTCTGGCTAGTTCACTATGATTGCTAAAAGTATTTGGAACTGCTTGAGGTGTTAAATCTGTTGGGAAAACACTTGAATTTAAATACAACTGTTAAAATAGCATCAAAGCTCTCCGATAGGTTTCAAATATTTTGAATTTATATATCCAAAGTGTTAGAATAAAATACAAAATACCTGACCAAACACAAAACTACTACACTTTACACAGAACTGTCATTGGCCAGCTATAAGGCAACGTGAAAAAAATGTACTTAGAATAAGGTTTAAGGGTTAAGCAAAGAACATATTAGCTTAAAGGTGATAGATTAGATGAGCAGAGATTACGTTGAGGGAATAGAATAAATGAAGATATGTTAGGATTAGGATTACTATGGAGAGGATTGTTTTAACACATGCATTTGCAATTCCAATTTAATTCTGATTCAACATTTTTGGATGGAGTAAGTGCATCCTATACCTCATTGGCGAGCACGATTGGAAAAACAAGCATTTCTTTCTCATTTGAAGGAAAAAGACGTGCAACATGTAGGTACGGATCAAGAATTATAACTAAAACAGTGCAGTTGCAATTTGATTTTATTCCTTCATCTATACATCTGAATACACTTTCAGAAAGAGATTAAGTTTTCTTAGAAGCTTCCGTGATACTTGTAAAAAAGGAATATTTTGAGTTATTTAATTTTACGTTAATTTACAGGTAATTTACATATAAGTAAACCTGGAAGCTAATAACTGAAGACTACTACTTCAATGTAATGCAGTGCTGAAATTACCGATTTTATGTTATCATAGGTACCCTGTACAAGGATTTGTAATTTGCAATTAAACTTTAAATTCGTTTCTGTGTAACTAAGTAAATAATCGAGGGCAATTGTTTTTCAAAACAGTAACGATCTATCGCCCTTCTTTTGTTTTAGATGAAGCGGGCATCTTAAAACCAAGGAGTCTAAAACACGTATAACTGACAACGAAGTGAAAACAAGTGAAGGTCGTGGCCTTGGCTTAACAGAATTTGTAATACTCCTGTTCTAAGTGTTATATTTCAAGAACAACAGTGTTGTATGTAGTTAATCTAACAATTATACAAGAACGTCTACTGAAGTTGCTGTGTAAATAAAGGTAACCTTGTTACAACTATTTTTCAGTAGTCATTCATTAAAATTCTATCAGCGTTAGGGCTGAGGTTAGTGGAAATATATGCCAGTTGTCGATAAACATCTGCGCATCAATATTCACTCAAAATCAACAGTTTTGCTCTTCTATGGCGGCTACAGGCCTACCAAAACAAGATGATGAAGAAAGCAATGTGAATAACCCCATAACGTGTAACTCAGCCTCTAGTTATTCAGCTATAACGTAAACGGTACCCAATAAAGAACAAGCCATGGAAATCGAAGCCCATGACGGCATAACACTCAAAGAATATGTAACAACAATAGGTAACCTAACCAACCCCGGCAACGTTCAATTTGTGTCTCGAATATCGAACTCCAGAATCTGTATCTACCTCGCGAATAAAAATCTAGTAAATGAACTGGTATCTAAACACCCAAAAATAAAGGTAAACAACTTGTACTTGGAATTTAGGCCCCTTCTCACTAAAAAGAGTGATACTCTCTAATTTGTGCCCCGTTATTCCCAATCATGTTATCGAATAACATCTTTTGTTCCATGGAATTAAGCCTGTATCATCTATCGTACATCAGGGCGGGAATAACTATCCCCGGATATATACACATCATGAGCTTCCGCCGACAAATGTATGTAAAACCTGACGACTTTGCCAAGCTACCTGAAATCTTACAGATAAACCATGAGGATACATCCTATTGGATATACCTTTCTTCTGATGTTCCTATCTGCTTTTCATGTAAAATGGAAGGACATTTAGCTAAACAGTGCAAGTCGCCAGATGAAATAAATGATAAGATGGTTAGCTGCCCATCTGAAAGAGTTAGTAGATACACCACAGTCATGCCAGTAAATGACAATACCAAAGACAACGCAGTAAAAATTGAAACTGACAGAGAAAACACAGAAAACGTGTCACTAGAAACTGTTTCTATAAAAGAAAATGGCACCTCCCAGTCTGAACCTCCTTCAACACCACTGTCACAACTTAACACAGAGTTGAACTTAACTTCTATAGGGCAAAACCTTAAGACAGGAGCCAAAAAGCGACCTGTTTCAACATCCAGTCAGTATACTCAATTTGCAACCGATGATGACGAAAACCTATGTGACTCATCTTTAATGACTTTAGATGAGACAGAAGAAACAGAACCTAACCTGGTAAACAAACATATGGGCAAAAAGCCAAAAAATATTCACACCCACTCGCTCATAAATGACCAGATACCTCTAATAAAAAGTACTATGGAAGAAAGACCGAAAGACTACGTTTTAATTTACCTCCACTTCAAAAGCTTTTTTGAAAATACTGTTGGAGTATCTGATATAATATCATTTGCGCTTAGCTACACTGATGATTTGAAAGGACTCCTGGATACAGTCAAACAGCTTCATCCCTTATTTACCAATAGAACAATGACAAATCAAAACACCCGTATAGGAAAGAAACTGCTTTCCGAAATAAATAGAAAAACTCAGTTTCTTAAACATTTTGATGGTTCTGTAGTAGAATTTTTTGCTAACACCATCTAACTGAAGCCCTATACACAGTGAACCTTAAAAGAACCATAACATATAATGGAACACAACATATTACAATGGAACATAAATGGATTTCGTTCTCAACTGGAACACCTCCATCTCTTACTTAATAAACATAACCCAGTAGTTGTTTGTGCACAAGAAACAAATTTTAAGCATGATTATGTTGCTCCATTAAGAGGTTACAATGCCTATAATAAAAATCGAGAAGAATGTACACATGCCAGCGGTGGAATAGTCACCTATGTTAAAGAAACACTGCCGCAACGTGCTATCTCGCTCAATACTAATTTAGAGTCTACTGCAGTTTCTGTTCTTTTGACAGTAGAACTATGTATATGTAATATATATCTACCCAACAGCCACAGTTTAGATCTTGTAAAAATAAATGAACTGGAGCGACAACTACCCCGTCCTTACCTTATTCTCGGAGATTTCAGCACTCACAACACACTATGGGGATGCAGCTCCACCAGTTCACGAGGAAAACTCACTGGACAGTTTATAAACGATTTAAACTTTATTCTACTCAATTCACTGGAGCCTACCCATTTCAGTCTAGCTTATGGAACACTCAGCTCCATAGACCTAAGTTTGTGCTCACCAGACATACCAGATTTGTTTGAATACTTCATTTATAAAGAACCTCAAGAAAATAGTGACCACTTTCCTATTATTCTTACTCAACGGAGTGACAGTCCTCACTCCAAAATTTAATTTTAAAAGACTAATTGGAACACATTTAAGAGTTTTATAACCAAAGATATAACCCAGATGATGCCTGCCACTGAATTTACTCATACTAGCATTAATGAAATAATTAAAAACTTCAATGAACTTATTCTAAAATCTGCAAATATTTCTATACCTACAACAGACCAATACAAGAAAACAGTTCCTTTGTGGAAAGGTGAATGCCCCAAAAAATTATTAATTTTAGGAATAAAGCATATTACCAATACAGACGCCGTCCTATAGAAGAAAATCAGTTTAAATATATCCAAGCTAGAGCTAAAGTAAGAAAACCTGTTAAACAAAGTAAAAAAGATTCATGTTTTTTTTCGCATCCCTAAATTATAAAACCCCTCAGAAAGCAGTGTGGGAAAATATCCAGAAAATTAGAGGCAGGTTTAGATATAACTCAAAAATCGTTTTGAAAGACACTGACTCAAAAACAACTACCACAATTTCACAGTCAGTAGCTAACATCTAAGCAGATTCATTTGCATCTATATCATCCGATGCTAATTATGAGGACGAATTTAAGTCCTTTAAAATGAAAAATGATTCATTACCCGACGAGCCCGTAAATGACAGTACCGAAAATTTTGATGAGATCATAAAATATTATGAATATGAAAATGCTCTCGCTTCATGCAAAAGCTCCAGCCCTGGACCAGGTAACACACACTATAATGTGCTTGAAACAACTACCCATTGAAGTATTCTTGAAGTATTCAACTATATCTGGTCTTATAGGTTATTTCCCAATCTTTGGAGTTCGGCAGTAGTGATACCCATACCGAAACGTAATAAAGACCTCACACTACCAAACAACTACAGATCAATATCTCTTATGTGTACATTGTGAAACGTTATAGAAGACATTATAAATAAAAGATTGCGTTGGTTTATTGAAAACAGGAACCTTCTTTCTGAATCACAATATGGTTTCAGAAAATTCCGTTCCACTACAGACTGTTTACTCACGATTGAGTCTGAAATAAGAGAAGCCTTTCCCAATAATCAACATCTCATTAGTCTAGATATACAAACGGCATATGATATGACATGGAGAACACGTATACTTCAAATACTATGGCAAAATAAAATATCAGGAGGTATGTTTTATTTCATTCAGAATTTTCTCCAGCATCGCACCATTAGAGTACGTAAAAATGGCACGTTATCCAAGGAAGTTAAGTTAGACAATGGAGTTCCTCAAGGCTCCGTGCTTAGCGTTACACTTTTCCTGCTGGCAATAAACAGCATACTGAACACTACTCATCCCCCTGTAAAAGCGTGCCTATTTGCTGATGATCTGACCTTTTTCTGTAAAGCTAATAACATCTCAACCACTCAAGCCTTACTACAAGACACTGTAACAAGGATACAAATGTGGACATCACAAACAGGATTCAGTTTTTCTCAGCAAAATTCAAAATGTAGTTGCTTTAATAAAAGTTCAATGCATATTCCAAACCCTACTATCCACCTGTATGGAAAACCGACTGAAACAGCTAAACAATTGAAATTATTGGGATTTATCTTCGACCACAACCTATCATGGAAAACGTATATTTCGAATCTAAAGGAAGACTGCTCAAGGCGGCTAAACATATTAAAAATTATCACACCGCAATTGGGGTGCTCATCAACATGTCCTACAACTGGCGTATCAAGCTTTAATCCTTAGCAAACTTGACTATGGAGCTATTGTGTACAACTCTGCAGCACCGGCGTTGCTTAGCTGCTGGACGTGATTCAAAATTCTGCTATGAGGAATATATTAGGAGCTTATTCTACCAGTCCGGTCCCTAGTCTACTGATAGAAGCCAACCGATCACCGTTGAACACCAGGAGAATACAATTAAGCATACAATATGAAATCAAAGTAGCCGCAGCACCTCATTTAAGTATCCATTTATACGTTTTCTCCAATACAAAAAGGAACAAGACCTGTCATACAAAAAAGCACTCGTTACCTTTCTATCAACGACTTGCTAACTATTTAAATACTAACAGCATAAAGATCCCTCCCATAATGACCAGGGACTTCATTGAAGGACCATACTGGAAACTCAAAATTCCCAAGACATATACCAACCTAACATTTCACCAGAAATGGAATACCACTGCAATTGTTTACCAAAGACTATTTAATGAAATTTGCAACAATATCTCCAATTATCAGTTTATTTACACTGATGGATCAAAAGCGGATCATGATACCTGATGTGCAATAATAACACCTGATAAAATGCTATAGCAGCGGCTACCTGACTATTATTCCACCTACAGTTCTGAACTACACGCCATTTATCAAGCACTTGCTTACATACTGACAGTACACCACAACAGCTATGCATATATGCTCTGACTCCATGAGTACCTTGCAGAGCATGAAGAACTACACAACAGACAACAAATTAGTTCAGGACACACAGACACTATTCAGTAACATCACCGATGCTGGTAAAGACGTGGTTTTCATTTGGAACCCTTCCCACCAAGGAATAACAGGGAATGAAAGAGCGGACGAAGCTGCTAAAGACGCCACATCACTACGCGAACAAACGAACGTCCAAATACCATATTCAGATGTTATAAATCATGTCTCCAAAACACCAGTACAAAAATGGAAATCTGAATGGAACGAACAACAACCAGGAAAATTACAAGTACGAAAAGGATGATGATGATGCCGATGATGATGATGATGATGACGATCATGATGATATGATGAGTATAAGGGCGCTCAACTGCAGAGGTCATCAGCGCCCTTTTTAAAAGAAACTGGTTATGGCAAAAGCCAGATATAAATTATTCTAAAACATTATAAATATGTCAGCAGAATGACAAAAAATACATCGCTTAAAAAAATTAAAACAATAGAAATGTCATCTAATAAGCCATAAATTCTATTTGCTAAATCCTAAAATCTAATCTCGAAAAGACTCTAAAGACCTTCACCAATACTGCGTTATAGTCCGCTAGCATTTCCGCAAAGTTGATCGGCAGCTGCAGAGACGTCCTAAAGTCTGCTAGGTGCAGACACTCTAGCAGCACGTGGCGTACAGACAACGCTTCATTGCCAAACGGACACAGTGGAGAAGGCTACTTTTTAAAAAGAAAACTATGAGTAAAAAAGCAGTGCCCAATTCGTAACCGAGCCAAACTCACCTCCTCGCGACGAGATGACCGACAGGAGGTAACCTAGGGAATCGGAAGTTCTTTGACAGACCTAAGTTTATTATTGCGGAGAGCGGGCCACTCTTCCTGCCACCAGGTTTGCACAGTTCTCCGCAATACGGCCCTATAGTCTTCCGATGTCGCAGATGGTATTCGAACCCTGGGCTTCATGATAGCCGTCTTGGGTGCTGAATCCGCCATTTCATTCCCCCGCAAGCCTACGTGACCAGGGATCCATGCAAACACCACGATAGCGCCAGAAGCGTTTAAAACGTGGAGGGCATCCTGTATACGCTGCACAAAAGGGTGGTAGTTGTACAGCTGCCGTAGGCTTTGAGGTGCACTGAGGGAATCACTCAGGATTAAGCAGTCCCCCAACTTTCGTCGACGTGCGTGTAAAATGGCCCGGTATATTGCATAAAGCTCTGCAGTAAAAATGGAAGTGCTAGTGTGAAATCCGAATGTATACGGTTCGGTTCCACACACGTAAGCACAACCAACACCATTTGAGTTCTTGGAGACATCAGTATAAATTACAAAATTGTCCTTATATCGCGATAAAAATTCTAAAAAACAAGTGCGGATACTATACATAGACATGGTAGATTTATCATATTTAGTCACGCCCAGATCAAACGGGGACGCTCTGCACAACCAAGGAGGGTATGTCCTCTCCCCCCTAGGATACATCTTGGGCATTTCAGTATCAAGATGTCTAAGGAGCTCCCGGAAACGAAAACCAGGTGGCTTTGGTTTAATAGAAGCGTTCCTATAACGCATGTCCATGAAGGTATTAAAAAACGGCGTAAACGATGGATGTGTGGGCATGCAATTAAGTTCACAACCATAACTGGCTAATAACATGTTGCGCCTGTACTGCAGAGGAGGTTCTGCAGACTCAGCATACAGGCTTATAAATCGGCTCGTTGGAAATGCCCCAACTGCTATTCGTATGAAACAATTATGGACTGTGTCTAATCTCTGCAGCACAGATGGCCGTGCTGAGCCATAAACGATACTACCATAATCTAATTTGGAACGGATGATTGCCCGATAAAGTCGCAATAACACTGTACGATCCGCTCCCCACGATTTTCCACTTAGTACCCGCAAGATATTTAAAGAGCGGTCACATCGTGCTTTCAGTTGTGCTATATGCGACGGCCCACTAAGTTTTCTATCAAATATCAATCCAAGGAACCTCGTCTCATCTGCAAAATGTAGTAGATCAGCGCCTAGCTGGAGCCTTGGAGGTAGTCGACTCTGCTGACGCCAGAAGTTAACACAGATGGTTTTCTCAGCGGAGAATCGGAAGCTGTTTTTTAAACTCCAACTCTTAAGGTTGTCCAAGGTGGTCTGAAGACGGCGCTCTGAAAACGGAGTGCGCTGAGATGTACAGTAGACGGCAAAGACGTATACAAATAGGCATGACGAGACACCCGGAGGTACATATTTCGAGATGGAATTAATCGCTATAGCAAACAACGTAACGCTTAGTACCGATCCCTGTGGTTCACCGTTCTCTTGAACAAAAAGGTTCCAAAAAACCGAGCCAACCCTTACTGGGAATACGCGGTCTTTCAAAAATTCCTGAAGGAAGAGTGGTAGGCGTCCACGTATTTTCCAGGTGTGCAGAGTACGTAGCAAACCTGCCCGCCAACACGTATCATAAGCCTTATCGGGGTCAAAAAATATTCCGACTGTTTGACAGTTTTTAAGATATCCGTTCAAAATCTGTGTCGACATGGACACAAGATGATCCACTATTGAACGGCGTCGTCGAAAACCGCACTGGATGTTATTCAGTAGGTTGTGTGTTTCCAGCCTCCATACCAACCGCCCATTTATCATGCGTTCCATCACCTTGCATACGCAAATGGTGAGGGAAATAGGACGGTAGCTAGAAGGGAGGTGACGGTCCTTGCCAGCTTTCAAGATAGGTATAATGGTGGCTTCTCGCCTCTTGTCAGGAAACGTGGCATCAACCCAAACATGGTTATAGACCTCGAGCAGGAATGCCTTACCTTCAGGTGAGAGATGTTGTAACATTTGAACCTGGATTCCGTCCGGTCCTGGTGCTGTCAGTCGCGATGACGAAAGAGCGTGTTCTAACTCTGCCTAGGTGAAGAGGCGGTTATAGTCTTTAAGGTTTCTGGAACTAAACGCGTAACCTTGAGATTCTACCTGAGTCTTAATTGAGATAAACGCAGGAGCATAATTGCTTGGGCTAGACACCTGAGCGAAAGCACAGTCGAAGGTGTTAGCCACAACAAACGGATCAACAACAACCCCTGCAGTTGTTTTCATACCAGCGATTGGCAGGTGGGTTGATTTTCCGGCCACGCGCCTTAATTTATCCCATACAACAGATGAAGGTGTACATCTGTTAAAAGTTGATACAAATTTGTTCCATGAGGTCTTTTTGCTATCCTTATTTATTTGCTTAGAATTTGCAAGCACTTTCTTGTACTCAATTAGATTACTTAGGGTAGGGTGTTGTTGGAATACCCTTAGAGCACGTCTACGAGCACGAATAGCATTCCAGCAGTCGTTGGTCCACCATGGGACAGGAAATCGACCGGGTTGGGTAGCCGAACGTGGAATAGACTGTTCTGCAGCGGAAAGAATTTCCTCTGTGAGATGATCAACTAAATCATTCACAGAATCGTGCTCGTTGTATTCAAAGACAGCCAACTGGGTGTAAAGGTTCGAGTTGGTACGATCAAAGCGCCATCTAGGGATACGTGAGGGAGACACATCTTGTGCTAAGAGACTAAGAAGACATGGAAAGTGGTAGCTGGAATGTAAATCAGAGATGTCATTCCACTGTAATGAAACAGCTAACTGGGATGAACACACTGCCAAATCGAAGTGCGAATAGGTTTTAAACGCATCTGAGAGGAATGTGGGCTCTCCGGTGTTCAGGAGAACCAAGTTATTGCTGTCCAGGAATTTTGCAATGAGGTTGCCTGTCGAACATGCTTTGATTTGAGCCCCAAAGTGGGTGACGGGCATTAAAGTCTCCCACTATTAGAAATGGTGTTGAGAGTTGGGAAACCACATCTTCAAGGTCAATAAGCGAGAGGTCATCTGCTGGCGGTACATATACATTGCAAATGCAAAATTCGATTGATGGCAGCTTAATCCTTACAGCTACAGATTGTATATCAGACTGTAGCTGTAACGGATCTACAAATATGACATCCCTGAGGAGCATCACAGTACCCTCGTAGGCAGAGATGCCCTCTTCTGTTTCAACATTCCACCTCAGTGGTGTGTAGCGTCTGGTTTTAAAGTTGTCTTGTGGTCGTAGCTTAGACTCTTGTAAGCTTATGCTTACTGAGCAAAAGTTCCAGTTCTGGTCGATGCGCTCTTAAGCCTCGTATGTTCCATTGTAGGGTGGCCATTGGAACTATGGGATATAAGATGTAAAGGTAGTCTACATTAAGACGACTTCATGGGTGGCTGAATCAATTTACCCCTTTTCTTCGGTGTAGAGCTAACACCTTTTTCATCCGGTTTATCCTGGCGCTTTCTTGTTGCCGTTCTTGCAATGTGGTCCGTATCCTCTTGATCCACCTCTTCGGCGGAGGAGGCCCCTTTCCTTAAAGAGAACTTAGGTTCGAGGGCTTCAAATTTATTGGACACAGAGATCGAAGAAGATTACAGTCGTCGATCCAAATCATCACCAGAAAGCTCTTCAGAAGAAGAGCTTTGGGATTTCCTGGAGGCTTCCTTCTTTCTGGGGATACGAGTCGAATCTTTAAGAAAATCAGTCCTCTGGTAACTGGTCTTAAATGCTTTAGGCGGTGGATCGTATATTACAGGCTTGTCATACTTAGGTGTAGAAGTCGACGGTTTGGCTGGGGACGGGGCAGAAGTTCTACTTTCCTTCGTTCGTTTAGGCGACGTATTTGCCGACTATGCTGATGGTTTTGTAGACTTCCGGAACTGTGTCGGGACAAGAACTGTGTCTGAGATGGCAGCCTCACCTGCAGCGCAGGTTTGCGCTGCAATTTCTTTTCTTGGAACATGTTTAGCTAAGACAGAGCTGTAAGTACCGGACCTGGGAACGGAGGGCAGGCGAGTACGCAGGAGTTTCCGGGCGTCCGTGAAGGATACCTTCTCCTTAGCCCGGATTTCCTGTATTGCCTTTTCTTCCCCATATTGCGGGCAGTTTTTGGAACTAGATGGATGCCCCCCGGCACAGTTTATACACTTAATGGGCGAGGAGCACTCACCATCGTGTAATGCCAAAACACAGTTGACGCATGCTGGAGATCCGTTACACAGTTGACTAGTGTGACCATAACGCTGACACTTGTAGCACCGCAGTGGGTTTGGTATATACGGCCTAATCTCAATACTCTCGTATCCTGCCCTAATCTTTTGAGGAAGATCTATCCTATAAAAAGTAAGGAACAGGGTACGAGTAGGCAACAATTCCCCACGTTCCCTGCGCTGTACTCGGTACACACAAGTAACACCCTGGTCTTTTAGGTTCTCCTGAATCTACTCTTTGGACATACCGTCCAACGCACGGGTGGTTGCCACCCCGCGCGAGGAGTTCAGGGTCTTATGTATTGTAATGGTTATAGGATATTTGCCTAGCATGCTTGCCTTCAATAATGATGCTGCCTTGGAGTTAGAATGCGCCTCAACCAGGAGCGTGCCGTTTCGCGATCGTATGCAAGACTTGACAGGACCAGCAATTTGGTCTAATCCCCTCTGGATCGTAAAAGGGTTCACTGTCGTAAACTTCTGGTCTTCTCCATTTCGACTGATTACCAAGTAGCGAGGACCACAAGACTCTGCTACTTCTTTTCCATTGCTACAATTTTTGGAATTGATTGTTTTAGTAAAGTTTACCATGAGTTTTGGTGTAAAGTTCATCCCCCAGTGCTCCCCACCCACCACGGAGCACAACAAGGGGTCATCCCACTGGGATGACAGGGCTACACAGGGTATATAGCG
Source organism: Mantis religiosa (assembly GCA_030765055.1). Taxonomy (NCBI): domain Eukaryota; kingdom Metazoa; phylum Arthropoda; class Insecta; order Mantodea; family Mantidae; genus Mantis; species Mantis religiosa. Next base: position 310,289,123 of record CM060948.1, on the reverse strand, counting down.
AGCTCTACGTCCCACTCACCCTGGAGGTCGGTACAATACCTACTCCTGGCCGCTTGATTAGGGATGGGTTAGTCCCTAACCTCCCGTTTAGGCGGAGCAGAAGCCAAAGTAGTGTATTAGAAATGCGCACCTTCCCCGAATTCAGAGAAACACAGTTATGGGCTCAGATGCGCATCCCTCAAACACCAGGACAAACCTTTCCACCGACACGGGTCTCCACGCACGTCCTACACGTGGGTGCGCCTGTTGACCGTCTCCCTCAACCACGAAGACGAGCCCACACGAGGGAGACTGTTGGCTCGGAAAGCCGGGTTCGCCAAACCCGTACCTACCGAAGTAGGCCCCTGGGGGGCACGATCACAGGAGGAATGAGCCTCCTGGATGGCCCAGAACGACTGGACGTGGCAGTGGTCTCAAGGTGAGGGGCTCTTCTCTCCCTTCGCCTGTTGGTCACGGAGGGAAACTCAGTCTCCTCGACATCTGTAGAGATGTGCGATGAGCTGCGTTCCTCAATGGAGTCATCCATCCTGCAGGATTAATTTCCTGGAACCGCAGTTCCGTCTCTGTGATATTATCCGTCAGAGGAGGAGCTGTCTGAGGGCTCACCCTCTGAAATTTTGCCTACCCGCTGTCGTTGTTCGAGGGTAGGGCTCTTGTTAGATAACTGTTTGGCGACAGCTAAACTTATGTCCTTTCCCTTTACGCCCTGTCCATGCTTTCGGCGTGGCCGTTTGTTTCCTGCAGTCAGGGTGGGAACCCTGACAGCAGGATGGGTGATTCCAGTGCTAGTAATGGGAACTGCTTCCATTTTTGGGAGACTGGTTGGTGAGGTCGGGTTTGGGTTGTCACCTGTTACGGATAATTTGCCCCGCACCGAAGTGCAGTTCACAGCTAACCTCGGCTGTATACTTACCAGTCAGCACAGGTTTGCTAAAAAGCGTGAGGTACAGATGGCCGGACCGATGAGCGCCTTTTATACCGCCTTTTAGGGCGTTGGCTTAGGCCGTGTACCCCACCAGGGTGATGAGCTGGCCGGCTGTTTTCAGCGGGGTAATTGCTCGCACGCTGCTGCTGCTGCTGCTGCTGCTGCCTTCTGCTGGAGTCTTAGCGAATTGTCGGGGGCTTCCCTAAAGTCCCTTCGATATTGCCAATTCGGTTTCTCCGAAGCTCTGGAACCGCTGGTACCTGTCGCCGAGGAGGCAATGTGTACTCTTCGAAGTCTGGAAGAGGTCTCCAGTCAATAAGCATATCAGCTAATAACCGAATTAATTTATATTCACTTTAGAGGGCTTCCATTCTCGCACACTACTAATTCTTCGTTTGATGTTGCGTTTGTGTACACTCTAGGAATTATCTTTCACCTAATACGATGCACATAGAAAGAACTTAAGCAGCACCTAAAGAACATATTTACATTTGGTATAAAACTTCGTTCATTATTACAATATTTTCGCCCGGAAATAATATATAACAGGCAACGCCATTTCTGGACAGCATAGCGGTAGTTTGACACTATCACTGCAGTTGTCGTCCCGTTGGCAGGCTGAGGTACAGCCTGTGGTGTATCATGCGTGAACAGTCTTAGGAGGGACTTAATCACATATGGCTGGAATGTGCAATTTGGTGTTACAATCGCACTAAATCTTCAACTTACTCTTCTGCAGCGCGTAGCCTTTCCTTGTATTACAAATATAGTATACACGTTTACAAAAGTTGTTTCAAAGACTATTTCGTTCTAGATACAGCAAGGATACAGTAACACGTGTTAGAAAAGTTGGTCAACGTATGCTCTCTTCAGGCTTCATGCTATTATTATGAAATCATCAGAATATCAGATATGGGTGCTAACGTTTCTAAGATAGAACGAAATTGGAAAAATTGGAAAAACGATACTGAAAGCAAAACACAGTTCGGAAATCGTTAATGGGATTAAAATTGTTGACCTGTGTACAACGATAAATGGGTTACTTTAAACAAGCATCTGCACTATATAACTGCACGAATAACTTAGAATCTGTTAAATGTGACACTTTATTTCCGGTTACTTTTTCTTATTATTTCAGTTAATTGATGGAAATTAATCATTTCTCCACACCAGCCGAATATAGACTAAGTTTTTTGATTGAGTCAACATGAAAATTTCAGTGCAATTGCCGCAATTTGAACCACGAATCTCCTGGTTTCCATCCTGTCGATCTTACCCTTTGAACTATCATTGCCAACTTGCCATTTCACTCATATAATTCTCCGGTAGACCACTAAGGGCTCTTGCGTTCGAGATACACAGTTTATGGTTGTTTATAAATGTAAGGACCTCAGGCTTCATCATTTAACATTGACCATAATGGCTCATAGCGTAAGAGCGGCTGGACCTAAGCGAGGAGATCCGTGGTTTATATCCCGGCCATGGCGTTGAATTTTTCAAGTTGACACCACCTATCAAAAACCTTAGCATAGATACGGCTAGTGTGGAGAAATGATTAATTTCCATTAACTAACTAACATAATAACAGTTAAATGATGAAGACTGGGACTCAAGTACCTACGATAAAAAGTCGTCACAAACAGTCTATTTCAGATACCAGAGACCCTAGTAGTCTTCCTGGGAAATATATGAGTCTCGTGGAGAATTAAATGTCCGGACGGCACGTTAGCTATGGTAGCTCAAAGGGTACGAGCGACTAGGCGGAAACAAGGAGATCCGTGTTTCAAATCTCGGCCATAGAATTGAAGTTTTCATATTGTTTCCCAAGCGGCAAACTCCTGATGCCGATCAATAAATGATGGCCGTTGGAGGGAGGGGAGACCGCAGGGGTAGCTGAGTCTTCGTTTCCCCTCCTCCTGCCGCCGGAAGGAGGGCGAAGAATCGAGAATGTTTTCCCCCTCCATAAAAGGAAATCTCGAGAAATTTCGGGCCGCGGATTAATACGGGAAAGGCGACAGGAGTTAGTTGTGTTGAGTGAGTCGTGTCGAGCAGTAGTGCAACGCGCGCCGAGTGTACGTGGAACGACGAACTGGCTTAGTTGTAATTGTGTACATTACGAAATTGTAATTGTGACATTGGAATAAGGTGGAAATAAATAACATTTTTGAGTGGTGTAATTGAACATTTTAATTTTACGAACCCACAAAGTCAACTATGGCGTCAGGAAGTGAGATAACGGACATGGAGTCGGCATTGGAAAAGGTTTTGGAAAAAATGAGCGAATTAACAACGAAGACGGAAGCGGCAAATAACAGCCTGGCCGCGAAGCTGGAGACTACAAATAACAACCTAGCCGCGGAAGTAAAACAAATGAAGACCGCTAACGACAACATTACAGAGAAGATGGAAGAAATAAAGGCCGAGTTAACCACAGAAATGAGAGCAGCGAACGGCAGTTTGACCACGGAAATAAATGCGGCAAACGAGGCTCTCGCTGCAAAGTTTGAAGAACAGTTGTCCGGCGTAAAAGAGGACGTCACACAGTTAGGCGAGCGCGTCGAGACCTGGCGAGCCGCGTCAATGAGCTGGAAGTAAAGACCGACATTAGCGTCAAGTCCCTGATCATCATGGTGGAGGACGTCGTCGGCAGGAGGTTGAAGGATTTGAAGGCCGACGCGCCGGGACGCGACGCAACATCGGCGCGTGTCAAACCTCCAAAATATGACGGCACGTCAACGTTTGAGGTTTTCCGCCGCCAATTCGACGCAGTGTCCAAGCACAACAAGTGGTCACCAGAGGAGGCTGCAACACTGTTAATACCCAGCCTCCAGGGACCGGCCGCGGAAGTCCTAAAAGCGCTGCAGACAACGGCGGCGCCCAAGGACATTTGGGAGGCCCTGGAGAATCGTTTCGGAAACCACCTCTCAGCCGCAGCGTACCGCAGCCAGCTAAAGGCATGGTCACAGCAGCCAGGGGAGACGCTGCAGGAGTTCGCCCTGGCAGCTGAACAACTGGCTGGCAAGGTCCTAGTCGACCTCCCACCAGAGTTCGTATCCAGGGAAGCTGCCTACACATTCGTTGATGGGTTACGAGACACGGAGATTATTCAGCGCCTAATGCTCGGCGATTATAACACAATCTACGAGGCGCTAACGGCAGCATTAAGAATGGAGGCGGCCAAGGTAACAGCTATCCCGTCGTCGAGAACGAGGAGTGTGCGCTACGCCAGAGACAGAAGACTAGCAGAGGGACGCGGGCGAACACTTAGTGGCCTGTGTTGGGGTTGTGGACAGCCCGAGCACCTGCAGAGGGACTGCCGATACCAGGAGGGGCAGCCGGAAAAAGGAGTAAGGCCCGGCGTGGAGAGATGCACGTCGGCGCCATCACCACCATCCCCTCGAGTGACACTGCGCGCCGTCAGCTGGTGTGTGGATGACAACCTTATTGCGGACGGTTGGGTGAGAGGGAAGCCGTGCCGCGTGCTGGTGGACACTGGGGCAGCCGTGACCATCATCAGACCTGACGTCCGAAGGGTTTGCCAACTAGGAATCCCAGCTGACTATACGAGCTTGTCACGGCATAGAGCGACACCTTGCCTGTGGAGAAGGAGGCCCTGCTAGAGCTGACCTTGCGACGGAGTGCCATGCGTCTTTGGGTGTTCGTCGCGAAGGCGGCTGAGGAGGTCATTCTGGGCCTGCATGCCCTCAGGAGCCACGAGGCGAAGGTCGAAGTCACCGAGAAGGTCCTGCGGCTAAAGGGAGAAGAGCTTATACACCGCGAACCTGAAGAGCGCCTTGGAATCGGTAGGGTCAACTTGAACGAAGACGTGGTTGTCCCCGCGAGGAGCGAAGTGTTGATGACGGCGCGACAGGGAGGCCAGACAGCAGGTTGGGTCCAGAGGCTGCAGGTGTATGACTTCACCTCGGAACATTGCAGAGGGAAGTGCCACGGTAACGCGGACGCTATATCCCGAAGACCCTGTCCAGAAGAGTACGGTCTTTGCACAAGAGTGGAGGAGAAGTAGCGTGCCGCAGCAGTTCGAGTATTCACGGCAGTGCCTGCGGATGGCTGGGATAGCGCAGGCCTGAGGAGGGAGCAGCTGGCGGACGCAGACTTGTGTCCACCCTTGAGGGAAGTGGAGGCAGGGATAACACCAACCTGGGCGGACATCGCACCGAGGATTGCCACATACAATCGTACTGGGCCCAATGGGACTCGTTGAATACAAGAGAGGGCATGCTGTTCCGCGTATGGGAATCAACCGATGGGAAGCCGTAGAGAGAACAGTTGGTACTTCCCCGGAGTAAGGTCCCGGAAGTCTTGGAAGAAGTGAACGCCGGTACTTCAGGAGGACACCTGGGAGCGAACCGGACGATTGACAAACTACGGCAGCGTTACTACTGGCTGAGGCTCCGAGCAGACGCTGAGAGATGGTGCCGTCAGTGTCACGTCTGCGCGGCGAGTCGCGGCACCCCGTTTAGGCCCCGGGGTCGCATGCAACAGTTCAACGTCGGAGCGCCATTCGAAAGGATCGCCATTGACATTGCTGGACCATTCCCAATATCCCACCGAGTCAACAAGTACCTAATGGTGGTCGTGGACTGCTTCACTAAGTGGCCGGAGGTGTATTCCATCCCGAACCAAGAAGCAAGGGCAATCACAGACTGCTTCGTGGAGCAAGAGTTTTGCCGATTAGGGGTACCATTAGAGCTGCACAGTGAACAGGGCACCAATTTTGAGTCTAACCTAATGAAGGAGGCACTAGAGAGACTTGGGGTTAAGAAGACCCGCACAACACCTCTACATCCCCAGTCGGATGTCATGGTCGAAAGGTACATCAAGACCTTAGTGGAACACTTGAGGAAGGTCGTGGCTAGCCATCAGCGAGACTGGGACGTCAACGGGCCACTGTTCTTGCTGGCCTACGCTCGTCAACACACGACACCACGGGGATGACGCCAGCGAGTTTAATGTTCGGCCGAGAGTTACGTCTCCCCTGTGACCTGGCTTTTGGAAGGCCTCCGGGGGTGGAACAGCCAGCGACCGAGTATGTGGAGAACCTGGTGGACCACCTCCGCGACATGCACGAGATGCCTCGCCAGAACATCCAGAAGGTGAGCGACCGCATGAAAACCCGAAACGACAGGCAAGCCAACAACCAAGGATTCCAGCGAGGTGACCTGGTCTGGTTGTACCGCCCTACCCTACCAAGGGATGCTGCCTGAAGCTTCAGCAGCCATGGCAAGGACCGTACCGTGTGGTGAAGAGGATTAACGACGTGGTCTACCTCATCCAGAAGGTGCCCTGAGGATAGATGTTGGTGGTACACCTGGATAGCCTGGCCCGCTACGATGGTACCGTTAGGGACGACCAGCCTTGAAGAGGGAGCAGTGTTACCCAAGCCCCAAGCGGCAAACTCACGATGCCGATCAATAAATGAAGGCCGGTGGATGGAGGGGAGACCGCAGGAGTAGCTGAGTCTTCGTTTACCCCTCCTCCTGCCTACCGAAGGAAGGCGAAGCATCGAGAATGCTTTCCCCCTCCATAAAAGGAAATCTCGAGAAACTTCGGGCCGCGGATCAATACGGGAGAGACGACAGGAGTTAATTGTGTTGAGTGAGTCGGGGCGTGCAGTAGTGTAAGGCACGCGGAGTGTACGTGGAAAGACGAACTGGCTTAGTTGTAATTGTGTACATTATGAAATTGTAATTGTGACATTGGAATAATGTGGAAATAAAGAACATTTTTGAGTGTTGTAATTGAACTTTTTAATTTTACGAACCCACAAAGCCTTAATATTGACCCTACCACCTTTTCTTATATTGGATCAAGTCATTTCCTCCACATTTGTATTTGTGCTGGAATGATGGGAGTTTTGGGATGTCTATTCTTTTGATGAAGCGAGGAGATTCGTTACAATTATAAATCATTCCAACTATTAAAAAAATAACAATACATCGACAGAAACAGTTAAACATGCCTCAGTTAACGAAACGAATTAGTTTATATTCACTTTAGAGGACTTCCATGCTCGAACAGTACTACTTCTTCATTTGATATTGCGTTTGTGCACACCCTAGGAAATATCTTTCACCTAATTCGATGCACATAGAAAGAACTTAAGCAGCACGCAAAGAACATATTTACGTTTTGTATAAAACTTCTTTAACTATTACAATACTTCTTCCATGAAATAATATATAACAGGCAGCGCCATCTCTGGACAGCATAGCGGTAGTTTGGCAGTATCACTGCCGTTGTCGTCGTGGTGTTGGCAGGCTGAGATGCAGCCTGTGGTGTATCATGCGTAAACGGTCCTAGGAGGGACTTAGTCACATATGGCCGGAATGTGCGTTTTGGTGTTATAATCGCACTAAATGTTCAACTTACTTTTCTGCAGGGCGTAGACTTTCCTTGTATTACAAATATAGTATATACGTTTACAAAAGTTGTTTCAAAGACTATTTCGTTCTAGCTACAGCAAGTATACAGTAACACGTGTTAGTAAAGTTGGTCAACGTATGCCCTCTTCAGGCTGCATGCTCTTCTTATGAAATCATCAGAATAACAGATATGGGTGCTAACGTTTTTAAGATAGAACGAACTTGGAAACATTGGAAAATCGATACTGAAAGCAAAGAAGAGTTCGGAAATCGTTAATGGGATTAAAATTGTTGACCTGTGTACAACGAAACATAGGTTACTTTAAACAAGCATCTGCACTATATCCCTGCACAAATAACTTTGAATTTGTTAAATGTCACACTTTATTTCCAGTTACTGTCCCTTATTATTTCAGTTAAATGATGGAAATTAATCATATCCCCCACTAGCCGCATATAGGCTAAAATTTTCGATAGAGTCAACATGAAAAATTCAATGCCATGGCCGGAATTTGAACCACCTATCTCCTGGTTTCCATCCAGTCGCTCTTACCCTTTGAGCTACCATGTCCAACGTGCCGTCCTGACATTAAATTCTCCATTTGACAGATATAGTTCCCGGGTAGACCACTAGGGGCCCTAACATGTGGGATATACAATTTGTGGCGAATTATTATCGTAAGTACTTCAGCCCCAGGCTTCATCATTTAACGTTGGCCATGGTAGCTCAAACCGTAAGAGTGACTGGACGGAAACGAGGAGATCCGTTGTTAAAATCCCGGCCATGGCGTTGAATTTTCCAAGTTGACTCCATCTATCAAAAACCTTAGCCTTTATACTGCTAGTGTGGAGAAATGATTAGTGTTTATCAACTAGCATAATAAGAGTTAAATGAGGAAGCCTGGGACTCAGGCACTAACGATAAAAGGTCGTCACAAACAGTATATCTCAGATACTAGAGCCCCTAGTAGTCTTCTAGGGAAATATATGAGTCAAATGGAGAATGAAATGTCCGGACGGCACGTTGGCCATGGTAGCTCAAATGGTAAGACCGACGAGGCGGAAACAAGGAGATCCGTGTATCAAATCTCGACCTTTGAATTGAATTTTTCATCTTGACCCTATCTACCTTTTCTTATTTTGGATCAAGTCATTTCTCGCATATGTGTATTTGCGCTTGAATGATTGGAATTTTGGTATAACTATTCTTTTAATGATGCGCACTCATTCGCTATAATTATAAATGATTCCAACTATCAGAAAATGCTCAGTTATCGAAAGTGAAACGTATTTCAGCTCGCTCGCTCATGCTGGCTGGCTGTATACAGCCAGAAGGCTTTTGCTGCTTTCCCACCCGTTAAGGGTTTTATCGCAGATAGGATCTGAATTGAAATTTGTAGGACAAAGGTGGTGTAGGTCTTTTGGTTGGGAGTTAATTTAGAGGTTTCCGAAGTACCTTCGGGTTGGAGGCGAGGATGCAGTACTTTGTACCCTAATTTTTTATTTTTTGTTTATTTTTTAGGTGGGGAAAAATTTAGATGCCAAACAGCTTTGAAGAATTATGAGGAGCTCAGCCTTAGCTGCTGATAGGATTAGCTCCTGGGTTATCTAGGGTGCCCGCATGCCATACGGAGGACCCGGTGCATTCTAGATCGGTGTCTAGTGGGGTTATAATCTCCCAAAGATCTAAAAAGGGCGCTTCTGTGTGATGGTAAACTTGCGTATAATTTTGAAGCCCGGCGCCTAATTTCATCCTCCAGGTATGGAAGACCCGATGCTTCGTGGAGCAACCTGGTAGGGAAATAACGTGCCACAGAATAGATAGACCGTAGACCTCTATTCTGTGCACGCTGAAGCCATGCTCTCCAGCTGTCTGCAGCCATGTCCCAGATCTCGCAGGCATATAACATCACCGGGATTACCAGCGTTCGGAAGAGGTACAACTTCATGCCGACTGGCATCGAGGTCCACCCCAGCATTGGACACATAGAAGCGATTGCTCCATGTACCTACACCGAAAGGTGCCTGATGTGTCGGCGAAAAGTTAGAACTCTGTCCAAGTTTACTCCTAGGTACTGGACAGAGTTAGACCACTCTATTCTTCGACCTCGGTAGCTGAAATTAGGGCAGTCTGCGGGGGTGTGGCGCTATGTAAAAAGTATGGCGTGGCTTTTGTCCGGATTTACGCTGGAACCACTGTTGTGTTAGGTGGAGATGTCTTCTAATGGATTTGAAGGCTCTGAGGATGTGTTTGTCCTTGCAGAACAGAAACACGTCGTCAGCGAATTGTGTCATTACGACTCGTGGTTCTGTGGGGAAATCTACAATAAAGACGTTGAATATGGTGGAGGATAGCACAGAGCCTTCTGGGACTCCGCCTCTCACTGGCCTTAGAGTTGATGTTTTCCCCGCGACTGAGACTTTTGAATGAGCGATGTCGCAAGAAGCTGTGTATGATGTTGATCATTTGTGTTGGGAGCCCGTGGTTGGATCATTTTATGTAGGAGTCTTGCATGCCATGTCATAGAGAAGGCCTTCTCGACATCCACCGAACCTGCGGCCGTGAAGTCCCCTTCCTGGAAACCCTGGGCGGCTGTCTCCACCACACACAGCAACTGCTGATCTGTCGAGTGCCCAGGACGAAAACCAAACTGGTCGTCAGAAATGGCTTGATGTCTCCCAATATTGGGCACAAGCGGGCGAGAATCAGCCTCTCGAGAGGTTTCGAGATGGTGGAAAGAAGGCTAATGGATCGGTAGCTGGAAGGATGTGCCGGATTCTTCCCGGTTTCAATATGCAAATCACCTGGGCTTCCAATCTCGTGGTAAGTAACCAAGGGCGAGGCACATATTGAAAATCCTGGTCAGGAAGCAAACCGCATTGAAGGGAAGATGGCGGAGAATTAGGGGAGTCAGCCCGTCCGGCCCCGCCGCCATCTTTGGTTTGAGACGCTGGAGTGCGCCTTGGACTTCGCTAGGTCGGATGGTATGGAGTCTCTCCGTATCCTCAGGAGGGTGACGTAGGAAACGACGCACCTCCCGACGGACGCATTCGGAAAAGTTGTCGCCCTGGGGGTCATCTCTCGGATACATAGTGCGCTCAAGGTAGTCAACGAAGGCGTTGGCTTTGGCTTTGGGTTCATAGGCCAGGCCCTAGGGTGCCGTGAATCGGAGAGGTGTACGAACCTCTGTGACTTCTGAGGGCTTTGGCTATCCTCCACACGTCGCCATCCTCGACGAGCAGCCTGGCCATTTTGTCCTCCCACGCTTGCACCTTGTGCTCGCGCAGTCGGGCACTGACCTCTCGACGAAGACATCTTAGGAGCGCTCGATTATGTGGCGTGCGGTGACGTTGGTATAATCTCCGTGCTGCCCAGGATCGTCGTATTAGAAGGAGTATCTCCATAGGGAGGACATAGGGATGGAGAGGAGCTGGGGCATGGACTGTCAGGTTATAGGCAGTCCGCTTCACGATGGAAGTGAAGGATTAGATAGCATCCTCCGGGGTAGGGATATTTGTAATTCTGGGATTTGGCGGGATGGAATTGCCGAGGCAATTCCTGACGCCTACCTAATCAACCTCTCGCATTTGAAGCGAGATGTCGTGATTGGCAACCCTGGAGTTGATCTGTGTCAACACTGGATTGTGATCTGAATGCAATGCATCTAATGATGGGAGTGTGAGATGAAATGATAGATGTTTTGTGATTGCGAAGTCTATTACTGAGGGTAGTCCTCCTCCTCGCGGGTAATGAGTGGGTTGCCAGGGACCCTGTATTTGAAGTTGAGGGTCTGCATCTATAAGGCGAATGATTTCATTGCCTCTTGCATCCGTCCGACGACTGCAATGCCAACGTTGATGTTGAGCATTGAAATCGCCGGCCATGATAGCACAGGGATATAGGGCTAGGATGGATAGATAGTCGTTTGTTACGAACTGCCAGTTCGGTGGGTGGTATACAGAGACTACCAAGACCTCTAATCCCCCAAGGTCCAGCTATAAATCATTTGTTGATAAACATATACTAAAAGAACTTTTGTTCGCACTTGTAAATGCCTCTACGCATGTGCCAGTGTCTGGTGATGAATTGTATCGTAATGTCCGTGGGTCTTAACATTTGCTTTGACATTAAATGTCTAGCGGTTAAATGAAGCACCTTCGTTCTAATTTTGGAACACCTGCATATACTTGGTATAGTGGCATGGGCGATGGAGGGGGTTATAATCTCATGGTTATAACCTCACAAGGCCTAGTGATTTCGGGTCTCATTACTTTCAAGACGCCACATAAGCTGCTTGTTCGAGCACGGCGATGCTAGCGCCAGTGAAGTAAGAAGTGAGACAGTCGGCCTTCCCGGCGAGGAGGACAAACACAGATCGTTGCTTCTGCACGACTATGAGTTGGCAGTAGGCGGCAGTCTCCATACACTTTTTACTTGGTAATCTAAATTTAAACTAACAAATTTGTTGGTGAGTAAATCTCAGAACTTATTCTCGGGTTGACAAACGCTCTAATCGCCACGCCGAGAAAAAGTTTATTTAGTCCCTGGTTTAACATTTTAAAACGTAATTTAACGTAATTAAGATGAAACGTTAATGAGACAGAAGTGTTGCATATCATTATTAGAGCTATGTCATCTCCGAAGCTGAAGCTACGTTCCTTGTCTTTCTAAACTGTGAGCAACAAGAATTTGTTAATATCTCTTTTCTATTATGTCAAATAGTTTATGGTTATTGCAGAACCTGCAAGGGTTCATTAACATATTGATGTCGCAGATTGAAAACCGTACTTTTGAAATCATTAATATAGTAACTGGAGATGTTCAGTGCAAATGAATAAAATGATACTTTAATGGGATATGAAAGAATCAATGTGCTGGAATTAAATATGTTTATTTCATGGTTGTAGCGAACTTAACAAAAGAGCTCGGGTTAACAATGTAGCGACCGCATGGTTATACACAAGTGCATACACCACACACTAAGCAGACAAATTGAGGCAATCTTCACACGACTTATCCAGATGCAGGACCTTATGGACTTCCCCTAGGAGAGGGGATCCGTTCCCTTCAGCTACCGTGGTGCGTGGGCTGCGGACCCGTAGCACTCGTGGTACCTCTGACGTTACTAGAGGAACCTCGGCCCGAACATTCGAGCCCCTCCCTGATAGGGAGTTTGTTCGGATTGGAGGGACAGTGGTTGTACTCGAGGGGCAGTGGTTCCCGACACCCGTGAGAGATCGGATACGTCTCCGGACGGGGTTGAGGTAAGCCATTAATATTCCCGCGTACTAGCCTACATAACTAGCAGAAGGTGTGCTAGATCACCAGGCGGCCCCACCGAGGACATATCGGTAGCCTTCCCATTTTGGAGTTGGCGCGCATAAGTGGCGTATCCAGTTCCATACCGTCTTGCGTCCACAGGACCAGATGCGGGGGGCTTGTTAGACCCTAGGTCTTGCCCTTTGGAAAGCCCCAAGGAGGCGCCGGGCGCCATTTTGGGACAGCTCGGTAAGTCCCTGGTAGAAGGAGGCCCGGGTCCTTGGTCCTACGGGTCCAGGGCTAATGGGAGTAGAACTCTGCCATTAACTTAACCTTATGGACCGAGGTGACCAACTTAACTGTTATTACATCGAGAGTGCCCCTCTTCACCACTGGCAGACTTACTGTCAGACGATCACCATAACTTAGAGGTCAAATATCAGAGCACATCTGCCCCTTTAGTCACAGTTCTAATTATTTGGCTGGACGCGCCATCTGATCCGAAACGAACATGCTCATAGATATTTCGTTTGCTTTAGTCGCACCGATCCCCCCAAATCGCCACTGCAAATACAAATAAAATTGCACTCAAAGACATTCCTAATTATAGTTTCCATTAAATGTTAGTTCAAACAACTGAATACACGTAACACTAATTAAGTATATATTAAAAAGTTCGAAATTAGCTAATGCACGAATTTCATTATTACATGCTTTTAACCAGAGAAACCTTGACAAGGAGATTATCAAGGCTAATGATCACATTTATTTTGTGCATCACAGATTTGAGGAACGTTCTTGCAAACTCACCGCTGATTTACAAAACGCATGCTGAAGGGTTAAGATGTCCTCTCTGTAGGTTTTCAATTCTAGCTGCACTTATGAACATGTCATTAGGTGACATTTGTATGCTATAATGATGATACAATGGAGTGAAACTGTTCTGAACGTTTAACTGATCATATATTTTCTGTGAGGCTACATTATTTGTTGAAGAAAAACACTTTTCAATTGCGAAAACGCAGAGTCAAACTCAAAAATTCAATTCCATAGCCGGGATTTGAACCACGGATCTTCTGGTTTCCGTCCAGCCGCTTTACCATTGAGCTAATATGGCCAACGTACCAATATGACATGAAATTCTCCAACTGACTCGTATTTTCCCGGTAAAGCACTTAGGAGTTCTCATAAACACATGAGACAACTACCTTAATGGCGACTTACAACATGTAAGTACTTTAAGGCCCGGGCTTTACTTTTGACAACTGTTAGTTCAATTAATGGAAATTAATTGTTTTTTCACACTGGCCGTGTGTAGGATAAATTGTGGAAACGCCACTAAGGTAGTTGTCTCATGTGTTTATGAGAAATCATAAGTGGTTTACCGGGAAATACGAGTCAGTTGGAATATTTAATGCCATATCGGCACGTTGGACATTATAGCTCAATGGTAGAGCGGCTGGACGGAAACCAGAAAATCCGTGGTTCAAATCACCATGGCATTAAGTTTTTCAGTGCTATTCACATTTCCACAATTTAGCCTATACACGGCCAGTGTGAAAGAACTATCAATTTTCATTAATTGACCTAATAGTGGTTAACTATAAAACCCGGGCTATAAAACTATAAAACTATAAAACTCCAACTATAGAAGAAGTTAAGGATATTATACATACCATCAATAATAACAGAGCACCTGGAATTGATAATATACAAGCAGAAATACTAAAAACCGGAGGACACAGGTTGGCGGAAACAATACATAAATTATTGCAAAATATATGGAGACAAGAAAAAATCCCTGATGAGTGGAAGATTAGCCTAATATGTCCGATATATAAAACGGGTGACCCATTAATATGTGAAAATTACAGAGGTATTACACTTTTATCAATGGTGTATAAAATACTCTCCAAAATCCTATACCTAAGCCTGTTACCATTCTCAGAGAAGATCATAGGTAATTATCAAGCAGGGTTTATACAAGGAAAATCAACAATTAACCCGATTTTCCTGTTAAGACAAATCCTGGAAAAAAATCAAGATATATAAACTGGAAGCCCATCATTTGTTTATCGACTTCAGATTGGCATATGACAGTATAAATAGACTGGAGCTGAATGAAGCCCCTAAAGAATTCAAAATACCTATAAATCTAATAAATTTAAATAGAGGCACAATAAATAATAGTGTGTGCCAAGTAAAGGTCCTCTGAGAGCTATCAGAAACATTTGAAGCCACCAAAGGAATAAGACAAGGAGACTCACTCTCATGCTTATTATTTAATCTAGCATTGGAGAAAGTTAATACGGATCCTGGCATCCAAACAGGAAGGTATAATATCTAATAAGTCCACACAATTACTGGCATATACAGACGATATAGATATAATCAGCAGTACAGAAAAGGACATGGTAAGGACAGTTATAAACTTAGAACAGGTAGCAACTAAGACGGCTCTAAAAATAAATGAAGGGAAAACAAAGTGTATGGTGACTAATGTCATGAAGAAAATTAAAGAGCCATAAAAATATATCCATATTCTTAACTATAAATTTGAAATAGTGAATAGATTCACATACCTAGGGTCTCTTGTGAATGAAAGTAATGACATGAAAGAGGAAATTAACCAAAGAATACGAAATGACAATGGGGCGCATTTTAATCTAATAAAACACTTTAAATCAAAACTCTCTTAAAAAAAATTAGAATTTATAAAACATTAATAAAACCGGTGCTGATGTATGGGTGTGAAACATGGGTCACTACAAAAGAGGATATGGAGGGACTGAACATTTTTCAAAAGAAGATACTGAGAAGAATTAATGGCCCAATTAAGCAGAAAGGGTAATGGCAAATCAGATATAACGATGAATTATATAAAGTATATAAAGACCTCAATATTGGAAAATCAATTAAAATAGCAAGGTTAAGATGTGCAGGGCATATTCTAAGGCTGGATGGACATTACATAATTAGGAGAGTATTGGAGTGTAAACTGTATGGTGCAAGGAGAGTAGGGAGACCAAACTTGAGATGGATGGATGGAGTTTTGGAGGATGTGAAAAGGCTGGAAATAAAAAAATTGGTGGATGGTAGCCAGAAAAAGGGATATCTGGAGGAGGATCCTGAGGGAAGCGGAGGAACACTCTGGGCTCTAGTGCTGGATATAATGATAACTGAAAGATGGCATATGTGTTTTGTGCTTGATGGAAGTCATGTAGAACGGCACTAGAATATGTGTAACACTTCAAAATAATATTGATTTTCAATCACCGTCTTCCTTCGTTGAAATGGATAATGACTTTACAGACATCCTGTATTACAGGAGTTATTATAGATGTACTTACAGGTCTTGTTATTGATCTTGAGGTTATGTCCAAATTCTAAAAGGTTTTGTGCAGAGAAACAAAAATCATTAAAATTTCAAAAGTGATGGTCATCAGAAATGGTCACAGAGTATAAACACACAGGAAGTTGTAAAGTTAATTATAGTGGTTCTTCAAGTGATATGAAAAATGACAGACGCAGCTATATTGTGAAAGAGACTTCAAGCAGAATGTGATACACAACGATTTTCTCAGATAGAGACTTTAAGATACTTACAGGTTTTGGCAGTATATAATGTTATTGAGATAAAAAGAAGAATGCTTGAAGCATGTAGCTTAGGGTTAGGGAACAGGTATAAGAAAATTGGTAATAGAATGGAGGACAAAGGTATCATTTTGGGTGGGCAGAAGTTTGGAAATTTGAAAGAAGATACATTAATAAAATTAACTAATTATGTGCTCAGTGCAGTGAATTTACAAAATATAAAATTAATATTTCTGTACCCATAAAAGCTATAACCTGGAAACTTTGAAAAATGTTTACCCTTATTGTGTGTAATAACTGATATAAATTTCAGTCAGATAGTATGCATGATGTAGAATTTTCAAATTTCACAAATGTATCACCTTGCAAATTTCAGATGTGTTGTGAGGCAGTAGTGCAGTTAAATATTTGTTTTCTCACATTTCATAGGTCTTTGTTGTAAGTTTAGAATATTTTTTAGCTTTCTTGAGTAATTCACTACTGCTGCTGGCATTCTCTGGCTAGTTCACTGATTGCTAGAAGTATTGGGAACTGCTTCAGGTGCTAAACCTGTTGGGAAAACACTGGAATGTAAATACAATAGTTAAACTAGCATCAAAGCTCTCGGATAGGTTTCAAATTTTTTAAATCTATATATCCAAGGGTTTAGAATAAAATACAAAATGCTTAACCAAATAGACAAATACTACACATTACAGAGAACTGTCATTGGCTAGATATAAAGCAACATGAAGAAAATATACTTAGATTAGGTTTAAGGGTTAACCAAAGAAAAGGTTTGGTTAAAGGAGGTAGATTAGATGAGCAGAGATTATGTTGAGGGAGTAGAATAAATGAACATGTTAGGATTAGGATTACTATGGAGGGGATTATCTTAGCACATGCATTTGAAATTGAAGTAAACTCTGACACAACATTTTCGGATAGTGTAAGTACAACCTCTTCCTCCTTGGCAAGCACGATTGGAAAAACAAACATTTCTTTCTCATTTCAAGGAAAATGACATGCAACATGAAGCTATGGATCAAGACATAAAACTAACACATTTAAGTTGCAATTTGTTTTTATTCCCTCACCTATGTACCTGAATTCAGTTTCAGAAAATTATTAAGCTTTCTTAGAGGCTTCCGTGATACTTGTAAAGAAGGAATATTTTTAACTATTTAATTTTACGTTAATTTACAGGTGTTTTACACATAAATACAGCTGTAAGCCAGTAACTGAAGACTAATATTCAAAGGTAATGCAATGCTGAAATTACAGATTTTATGTTATCATAGGTACCCTACACAAGGGTTTGCATTGTCAGTTGTTAAATGTTACAGAGTGTACCAGAATACGAACAAAATTTAAACTTTGTACAAAACAGTTCACACTTCCAGGTAGCAGCAGGAATAGGCGGGTCGTTTCCAATGTTTTGCTAGGGGATTCAAACACGGAGACGGATCCTCTCTTCGGATGTCCTGAAGCTTATGAATGTCGGTACGCCCTTCATCTGTGATTTCCTTTACTGTTTTCCAAGACGATGCAAATGTCGCAAAACGGTGGAATGTTCTTGCACTTTAGTCTTCAGATGGCGCTTTTTGAAGGTGTACTTCTTCAGGCACTGCCCGTGAGCAGTTAGGACAGATTACTTCAACTTCCACACCTTCAACTTTAGCACTTTTGATTCTATTATCTACATTTTTTGGATAATGTTCAAGTGAAGACTGATTTATAAACGTTTACTAAATTTCCTTTCATTCAGACCCCAACAGTATCTGACATATTGAAGTAATCGCTCCTCTTACTTGCGCTCGTCAAGATATTCCGTAGGTTTCGATATTAGATTAAGATGTGTTTAATTTTCAGCTTCCAGGCATGCGTAATCTAGTTTCCTGTAAACTTTGTCCTCAAATTGATGTAAGCTGCGACGGAATGCAGATAATTACATTCATGCTAAGCAAAATGAAACGTTTGCAAGAAACTTTAAATTTGTTTATATGTAACTAAGTAAATATTCGAGAGCAATTGTTTTTCAGAACAGTAACGATGTATCGCCCTTGCTTTGTTTTAGATGAAGAGGTATCATAAAACCAAAGGGTCTAAAACACGTATTACTAACCACGAAGTCTCAACTCTGCCTATTCATATATTACTTCTGTTTTCAATATTTAGGGTAAAAACGCCACGGAGATGCATAGCGTTAGTTGAGAACTCTTGTACAGCTGCAAAGTAAGGATATCCTCTCTAATCTGTGCTAAGGCGAGGAAAAACTGGTTTGTTGCACAGACATGACTCTATCTGTTCCGGCACAAACGATTCTTAAAAACCCTCATTTATTTATCTACTGCACGTTAATGACAATAAATATAATCATATTGCTCATATCTTTGAAAGGAGCAAGGATAATTGAATTCAGTAAGCTTAAGGGATAATCAAGCCTTCCAGAGCTGGTTGTAGCATATTAAAAACCACATTCTCTTTGCATGAGAAATAGACAAAACCTGTCATAATGCATTGACGTGGCCTTCTTTACTCTTGTAGAAACTTACTTTGGAAACGCTTATTCCTCTATAAACTTCCTTTAATCGAGATAAACATTACGTAATTGCTAATTTGCTTGCAGGTGCAAAGGGAACAGATAATTCCATCAGACCTTAAGCGATAGTCAGATTCTTTAAGAGTTGGTCACTCTACGATGGCTATGAAATTTCACTATGATTTGGAAACGAATAATGACTTCTCTTTTGGGAAAAGTATTTGGAATTTGAAACAAATGTTAGGGAATACCTCTGAAGCAGCCAACAGCAAGAAAAATTTATTTCGCATAAAGTGTGTTAATGTAGTTCATTAATGAAGAACGCCTTCTTTTCTTCCACATTGAAATTCCCAGGATGGCAAACATCAGAACGCTGTAAATTGATAACCTGTAGCATAACTTGAATCAGCCAATTGCCTCTCGCGTTGCAGTACGCTACTGCCCTATTGTCAGATAACACACTAAACTGTCGTGTTGCAATTTCTCTCATCTCGGTTTGACCTGGTTTGAACCCTGTGATAAATGGCACACTGAAGTAACCACATAACACTGGGAACAGAAACAAAACACACCTATAGCACTCTAAACTACTCAAAATAACACCAAAGTGCTGCGGAATGACAAAAATATGACTTAAATAGCTGGTCTAAGACATCAGAATGTCCTGAAACATACATAAACCTCTGTAAATGTGCAAGGAATATTCTGAAAGCGCTCAGAACATTGTCAAAACACTTAACCACAAGACTTTACACAAATTCTATCCACAGGACTTAACTAACTTAACCACAATATTTAACCTACCTAACTACAACACCTAAGCAAGTGAAGAGAACAGGGAGTTTATTTTTACCATGACAAGAATAATTATTACCAATATTAAAATTTATATATAGGACACTAAACATAATCAGAAATTGAAATTCGTTATGATTCCTGTATAAGGATGTGTGCATTTAACTACTGTATAACATTCAAATTACGTTCACATAAATCCATCAAAAGGGGCATAAATCACACAGTGTGTCCTGAAATAATACTGCACCCTATATGTCAGGTGCACTTTACTTGTAGGAATTTAAAGCGACATGCACCAAGTTTTATCCTAAATAACCGTAGATAGAGTTTTTTAATATCGGCTAAATGAAAATCACATATAGTTTATACTATGCACATGAAAAATGGTTAGGTTGCAAAAATCAAATAATATTTTCAAAGACTGAATATTTGTTTTCATCCATTTCATAAATAACATAAATATAAATTTTAGCCGAAGTGTTCAAGGAACATTGATAAATAACCACTAGAAATTGTGTTTCAATAACTTTTATAGTTTTTGATAAACACGCCCCTAAGGTATAAAAAATAAAGATTTTCGGAAATCACGATCAAAGATTAAGCACCATTCTCAGGAAATGAGCATATCATGACACCGCCATTTTTAAATTGACGAATTAAAGAGCTTTAATACCAGCTGACAGCTTATGTTAATTCTCACTTTGAAGCTGAAGAATTATATAATTTTTTAACATTAAAAATGGAAATTGGGTTTTTTGAAACCTTTCGACCTCCCAGTGCCCTTAAATTCTTTGAGTTTCTATAACAGAGCCATTGCTAAAGGTGAGGTGATCCCTCCACATAATAACTCAACAATAAAAACATCTACTGAAAACCACAGTAATTCAAAAGCTTATTTTTATATATTAGAGACTAGCAAATGAGGAACTGTTAAAGAGATGTGCTGCAGGGAAAACTGAAAATGCCAATGAAGCTTTTAAAAATATCATATTGTTCAAATGTCCAAAGGATATTTTTATTTCAAAGAAAAAATTGCATGTTAGTGTGACAAGAGCACTGTGCCAGTTCAGTATGGGATGCATGGCTAGTTAATGTTCAGGTTAAGACTGATTTATAAACGTTTACTGTATTCCTTTCTTCCAGACCGAAACAGTATCTGAGATATTGAAGTAATCACTCCTCTTAATTGTGCCCGTGAAGAGATTCCGTAGATTTGGATATTAGATTAAGATGTGCTTAATTTTTAGTTTCCAGGCATGCGGTTTCCTGTTTCCTGTAAATTTTATCCTTAAATTGACGTAAGCTGCGACGGAATACAGATAATTAATTTCATGCTAAGCAAAAAGAAGAGTTTGCAATGAAACTTAAAATTTGTTTCTGTGTAACTATTTAAGTATTCGAGAGCAATTGTTTTTCAGAACACTAACGATCAATCGCCCTTGCTTTGTTTTATATGAAGCGGGCATCTTAAAACCAAAGAGTCTAAAACACGTATAACTAACATAGCATCCTGTGAGTGGAATTATATGCCAAAATCAACATCTAAAATATATAATGTAAACATATTAAAATCACCAGAAGTAGCTTAGGAATTTAAAGGTGAAGTGGAAAAGGAAATAAGGGAGAAAGAAGAAAGAATAGAAACCGCAGTAGGATATTAATGATCAGTATAAGATTATTAAGATATCCTTAACAACTAAAGCGGAACAGATCCTAGGAACAGAAAAGCAAACTAGACCACGGGAATGGTTCAAAGAGAAATGCGAGAAAGTAACAAATGACAACAATGAAGCATATCAGCGTATGCTAAAGAGGAACTGTACAAGAAAGTCAACAGAAGAGTATAAAAATAAATGGAAATAGAAAAAAGGTGCATAAGAAAAAGAAAGAAATATATGAAAATGAATTTAAAAGGTTGAACAAAGCAGAGTTAAAAATGAGAGCAAAATTTTCTACAAAACTGTAAACGAAGGAAAGAAAATCTTTAAACCCAGGAACATAATCTATAAAGATAAAGATCAAATAATTTTACCTGAAAAATCAAGTATTCTTAAGAGATGGAGGGAACATATTGATAAACTTCTAAATGGAGATATTAACATAAATGAAGATAATGAGGTTAGTAATGGAAAAGCAATAGAAGAAGAGAAAGAACTGGTAGATACTACTCCAACTATAGAAGAAGTTAAGGATATTATACATACCATCAATAATAACAGAACACCTGGAATTGATAATATACAAGCAGAAATACTAAAAAACGGAGGACACAGGGTGGCGGAAACAATACATAAATTATTGCAAAATATATGGAGACAAGAGAAAATCCCTGATGAGTGGAAGATTAGCCTAATATGTCCGATATATGAAACGGGTGACCCATTAATATGTGAAAATTACAGAGGTATTATACTTTTATCAATGGTGTATAAAATACTCTCCAAAATCCTATACCTAAGACTGTTACCATTCTCAGAGAAGATCATAGGTAATTATCAAGCAGGGTTTAGATAAGGAAAATCAACAATTAATCCGATTTTCCTTTTAAGACAAATCCTGGAAAAAGCCAATGAATAC
Source organism: Mantis religiosa (assembly GCA_030765055.1). Lineage (NCBI taxonomy): Eukaryota > Metazoa > Arthropoda > Insecta > Mantodea > Mantidae > Mantis > Mantis religiosa. The sequence goes on along the minus strand of CM060948.1, from coordinate 310,267,065 downwards.
AAACTTGAAACCCATCATTTGTTTATCGACTTCAGCTCGGCATATGACAGTATAAATAGACATGGGCTGAATGAAGCCCCTAAATAATTCAAAATACCTAGAAATCTAATAAATTTAATTAGAGCCACAATGACTTATAGTGTATGTATGCCAAGTAAAGGTCCTCTGAGACCTATCAGAACCATTTGAAACCACCAAAGGAGTAACACAAGGAGACTCACTCTCATACTTATTATTTAATCTATCATTGGACAAAGTTATTAGGGATCCTGGCATCAAAACAAGAGATACAATTACTGGCATATGCAGACGATATAGATATAATCAGAAGAACAAAAAGGACATGGTAAGGACATTTATAAGCTTAGAACAGGCAGCAACTAAGATGGGTCTAAAAATAAATGAAGGGAAAACAAAGTATATGGCGACGAATGTCAAGAAGAAAATTAAACACCCAGAAAAAATATATCCATATTCTTAACTATAAATTTGAAAGAGTTAATAGATTCACCTACCTAGGGTCTCTTGTGACTGAAAGTAATGACATGCAAGAGGAAATTAATAAGACCTGCCAATGTAATATTTTATTCTAATAAAACACTTTAAATCAAAATTCTCTTAAAACAAAAATTAGAATTTATAAAACATTAATAAAACCGGTGCCGATGTATGGGTGTGAAACATGGGTCACTACAAAAGAGGATATGGAAAGACTGAACATTTTTGAAAAAAAGATAATGAGAGGAATTTATGGCCCAATTGAGGAGAAAAGGGAATGGCGAATCAGATATAACGATGAATTATATCAAATATATAAATACACCAATGTTGTAAAATCAATTAAAATAACAAGGTTAAGATGGGCAGGGCATGTACAAAGACTGGATGGAGAGGACATAATGAGCAGAGTATTGGAGTGTAAACTGTATGGTGTAAGGAGAGTAGGAAGAACAAACTTGAGATGGATGAATGGAGTATTGGAGGATGTGAAAAGGCTGGAAATAAAAAAATTGGTCAGAAGAATGGATGTCTGGAGGAGAGAAGACAAGGCCCACTCTGGGCTGTAGTGCTAGAAATGATGATGACTGAAAGATAGCGTATGTGTTTTGTGCTAGATGGAGGTCATGTAGAAGGGTACTAGAGTATGTGTAACACCTCAAAATAACATTGATTTTTCAATCACATTCTTCCTTCATTGAAATGGATAGTAACTTTAGAAACACCCTATATTATAGGAGTTATTATAGCTATACTTACAGTTCTTGTTATTGACTTTGAGGTTATGTCCAAATACTATAGTATTTGCGCACAGAATCAAAAATCATTAGAGCTTCAAAAGTGACAGTTATCACAAATGTTCACAGAGTATAAACACACTGGAATTTGTAAAGTTAATTATAGTGGCTCTTCAAGTGCTATGGAAAGTGACAGGTGCAGCTATATTGTGAAAGAGACCTCAAGCAGAATGTGATAACAACAATACTGTCAAATTGAGACTTCAAGATACTTAAAGATTTTGGCAGTATATAGTGTTATTGAGATAAAAAGAAGAATGCTTGAACCATATAGCTTAGGGGTAGGGAACAGTAATAAGAAGTTTGGTTATAGAATGGAGGACAAAGGGAATCACTTTGGGTGGGCAGAGGTTTGGAAGTTTTAAGAAGATACAGTAGTAAAATTAACCAATTGTTATAGAAAAGCTATCAAAACAATTTACTAATGTAGGGCATAAGAAAACAGCAATATATGAAACTATATATCACTGTAACTCAACAGACAGTACTCTATAACACCATAAATGTCCTAGAAGTTTAAATTCGTTGTATATCTACAACAGAGCCTTTGCAAAAGGTGAGGTGGTTCCTCCTCATAATAACTCAACAATAAAAAACTGCACTGAAACCCCAAGTAATTCAAAAGCTTATTCTTATATATTAGAGACTAGCAAATGAAGAACTGTTGAAGCGATGTGCTGCAGAGAATACTGACAATGCCAATGAGGCTTTTAAAAAATCATATTGTTTAAGTGTCCAATGGATATTTTTATTTCAAAGAAAAAATTGCATGTTATGGTGACAAGAGCACTGTGGCAGTTCAGTATGGAATGCATGGCTAGTGAAAGACTAATCAAAGAAGCTCATAGTCTTAACTTCAGTCCAGCTTCAAAGAAAATTAACCCAGTAAGGCACCCACACCGACTGTAGAGAAGATTGAAATCTGGTCAACATTCCACTAAGTCTTCTTGAAAGAAGCTATAGCTCTCTATGATTGCTGCAAAAGATAAGAACAAGAAGGACCATGGTCCACCTAATGGTACTGGTGAATTTAAAGAGATCTGAAAATCAGAAATACCATAATTTTGCATGCTAAACTTTAAACTCTGTTTCTCATAAACTTTTTTGTTCAAGATCTTGACATTTGGAAAGGAAAGCACGTTATGCAATTTTTTATGTATTTCTGTTAAATTTTTATTATAATAATTAAGGGGAGACATATGCAAATATTCAGGGTCTTACTTAAATAGCCATAACATCCAAAGCTTTCAAGTTAGAGAAGTGAAACTTAGTACACATATTTCAGATAATATGCTTAATATGCACAATTGTTTCCATAATTTTCCATTGTTTATAACTAATGCTACACATTTTTTCTATGTGCAGAGATATTTATAAACTTAAGCCCCTTTTTCTCAAAATTCACATATGCCATTTTTCTGAAATTTGGTATGATATCTTAGAACATGCTGAAAATGAATTTTTTGGATTTATATTTCTTATTGAAGCTGTATAGAATTAAAAAAAAGGGTTAGTCATATGCATCCTTTAAAAATTGCAGGAATATCATATATTTTGTATCATCACATTCCATCTGGAGCTTAATCTTAAATTCTAGAACCAACAAAATGTTCATTGTGGCATAAGAAAGCAGTGTGCTAAATTGCATGACTGTAGATGAATTAGTTTGAGAGAAAATTGGGTTGAAGTTGTAGAAAGGCAACTTTACGGAGAAAGGCAATTAAAAATACAATAAGTATTATTCGGTTTGCCTTTTAATTTTAAGTCGGAGGTTCCCATACCCATAGTCTGTACCCTGATTCTGGTCTTCTTCAGCCTTTCTTTTTAAATTCCTCTTCTGTCTTGCTTCTTTCTGCATTAATTGCATAACTCTTTCTGCACCAGCAATGCGAATGTTGTCGATACTCTGCAAAATTGTTTCCATAGACACACAAGGTTGATACCCTAACTGATGCATAACTTTCTTTTTGCCAACATTCCCATCATTAAACACTATTGCAGCATAAAATATAGCAATTTTCAACACTATGGAAGACACAAGTGATATTTTGGGACACATTTTTAATATCAAAAAGTTGAGGCCTTCATATGGGTTTTGTGTCTCTCCATAGAGACATTTTTTAGCAAGTCTGGTTGCGCTAAGAAGTGGTAGGTGGGCTTTATAGATTCAAAGACCGCTGTAGGAAGACTATGTGTTGCTACTATGCTACTATGCAACACTAGGGCATTTAATTTTTAAATGTACATACAGACCACGTTCAGTCATAATATTTTGGTGTTTGATAGCTAACACTGTATACTATTTTACAAAACAAAAATTTGTTAAAGTTTTTTTGAACATTTTCTCGTATGTCCCCTCTTAAGAGCCTATTAAATGGAATGGTCATATTACTTTATAAAAAACTTGCACTAATTTTTATAGAAAAAATTAATAAAACGGGAAAAACTGAAAATTTTACCACTTTATGAAATATGCATAAATTTTTTTTCTTAGACAGCTGAATATTAATAATCTAATATTAAAAATTTCTTTGTATGTTTTTTAACTATAAACAGTGGAAGATCTGGGGGCAAAAATTAAAAGTGCATCAAGTGCCTCCTTTTGCTCAGTGCAGTGAATTTACACATTGTTAAAATTAATATTTCTGTAACCATAAAAGCTAGAAGGAATTTTGCACATTGATTACACTTATTGTGTGTAATAACTGATATAAATTTCAGTCAGATAGTGTGTATAATGTAGAATTTTCAAATCCCATAAATCATCACCTTGCATTTTTCAGGAATATTGTGAGGCAGTAGTGCAGCTAAATTTATGTTTGCTCATATTTCATAGGTCTTTGATGCTATTTTAGAATATTTTTCAGCTTTTTTGAAAAATTCACTACTGCTGCTGGCATTTTCTGACTAGTTTACTATGATTGCTAGAAGTATTTGGAACTGCTTCAGCTGTTAAACCTGTTGGGAAGACACTGGAATGTAGATACAACTGTTAAAATAACATCAAAGCTCTCCGATAGCTTTCAAATTTTTTAAAACTTTATATCCAAGGGGTTAGAGTAAAATATAAAATAGCTAACGAAATAGAAAAGAACTACACTTTACAGAGAACTGTCATTGGCTAGCTATAAAGCAACGTGAAGAAAATATACTTAGATTAGTTTAAGGGTTAAGCAATGAACAGGTTAGATTAAGGGAGGTATTGTCGTGCTGCTCTAACGGTTACCATGGATTTTGGTTATAGATACCTGTCAGATAACGCACTTATTACTCCACGGGGAGTAAAGATCTGTCATTTGTGATTCCTGCGAATTCCATTGGCTGAAGTGATGTGTTCATTTGTGTTTAACACAGATCCGAGAAGGGGAACAGTAACCCTCTCACTCGTACTAGAGTAATCAGTTAGTTATCTGAGAGGTATCTATTACCAAAGATAAGTCCATGATAACCGTTCGAGCAGCACGACAATAGATTATATGAGCAGAGATTACGCCGAGGGAATAGAATAAATGAAGCTATGTTAGGATTAGGATTACTATGAAGAGGATTATCTTAATGCATATTTTTGCAATTGCAATTAATTTATGATACAACATTTTCGTATGGGGTAAATGCATCCTCTACCTCCTTGGTAAGTACGATTGGAAAACCAAAAATTTCTTTCTCATTTGAAGGAGAAAGGCGTGCAACATGTAGCTACGTATCAAGAATTAAAACTAGCACAAAATAGTTGCAATTCGATTGTTTTCCTTTATCTCTATACCTATATACACTTTCAGAAAAAGATTAAGCTTTCTTAGAAGCCTCCATGATACTTGTAAAGAAGGTAAATTTTGAATTATTTAATTTTACGTTGATTTACAAGTAATTTACACATAATTACAGCAGTAAGCCAGTAACTGAAGACTAATACTACAACGTAATGCAGTTCTGAAATTACAGATTTTATGTTATAATAGGTACCCTATACAAGGATTTGCATTGTCAGTTGTTAAATGTTACAGAGTGTACCAGAATACGAACAAAATTTGAACTTTGTACAAAACAGTTCACACCTCCAGGTAGCAGCAGGATTAGGCGGGTCGTTTCCAATGTTTTGCTAGGGGATTCAAACACGAAGACGGATCTTCTCTTCGGATGTCCTGAAGCTCATGTATGTCGGTCCTTTTTTTTCGAGTGGAGCAAAAATCCATTTATGGATTACCACTGTGTTGGAGGGCACAGTGGGGTATGTGGGCTTCACCTCAAGGGTACTACTCCACTAAAAAGCCTCCAACGGATTGGGAAGGAGAAATGTGCTGCGGTACCGCCTTAAGCACCCGCGCATTCCAGGAGATGATCATAGCTGTCTCGCAGTGCGATTCAGCAGAGGGTGGTTTCTGATGCAGGGATACAGGCTTGACATGAAGCCCAGCCTGATCCGCTGCCTATTGTGGGTGGTATTTGGTAGGATTCCTGGTGTTATTTGTTGGGAAGTTTAGGGTAATTTATCACGCCGTAACGCTATGTCTCAAGTTTAGGTGTTTCACTGTCGCTGCAAGTAATACTTGCAAGCTTGTCAGTTGTGGTCTAATATACTTATTGCTATCTTGCTAAACCTAAATATAACTCTGGTTTGCATTATCGGTAATTGCCTTTAATGATCAGTTGTAATTATCTGCCGTCAGCATCGTTAGTTGTGGGAAAATACCTTCTCATGTTCCATGTGTCTGCTTGGTCGATATTTTGGAGAGCACACTCGGCGGACGGCCTACCTATCAATTGTAGGTGCGAGCCTGTGCCACTCACGGGGGACCCTCGTTCCCCGGGGCCGCCTTGGCCAATTATTGGCGCAAGGACTTGAGGGCTGTGGAAGGTGTGTGTGTGTGTGTGTGTGTGTGTGTGTGTGTGTGTGTGTTGGTGTACGTGTATGGGTGTGTGTTTTATCTCCGTTCAGCAATGTAAAGCATCTGGAACGTTAACAAGGGTACGCCCTTCATCTGTGATTTCCTTTGCTGTTTTCCAAGAGGATGCAAATGTTGCAAAACGGAGGTATGTTCTTGCACTTTAGTCTTCAGGTGGCGGTTTTTGAAGGTCTACTTCTTCATGTACTGCCCGTGAGCAGTTAGGACAGATAATTTCAACTTCCACACCTTCAAATTCAGCACTTTTGATTCTATTATCTACATTTTTTGGATAATGTTCAAGTGAGGACTGATTTATAAACGTTTACTAAATTTCCATTCATCCAGACCGAAACAGTAACAGACATATTGAAGTGATCACTCCTCTTACTTGTGCTCGTTAAGAGATTCCGTAGATTTCGATATTAGATTAAGATGTGTTTAATTTTCAGCTTCCAGGCATGCAGAATCCTGTTTCCTGTAAATTTTGTCCTCAAATTGATGTAAGCTGCAACAGAATGCAGATAAATTACCTTCATGCTAAGCAAAATGAAGCGTTTGCAAGAAAATTTAAATTTGTTTACGTGTAACTAAGTAAATATTCGAGAGCAATTGTTTTTCAGAACACTAATGATGTATCACCCTTGCTTTGTTTTAGATGAAGAGGCATCATAAAACCAACGAGTCTAAAACACGTATAACTAACAACGACCACATATTACTTCTGTTTTCAATATTTAGGGTAAAAACGCCCCGGAGATGCATAGCGTTAATTGCGAATACTTGTACAGCTGCAACGTAAGGATATCCTCTCTAATCTGTGCTAAGGCGAGGGAAAACTGGTTCGTTGCACAAACATGTCTCTATCTATTCCGGCACAAACGATTCTTAAAAACCCTCATGTATCTATTGCACGTTAATGGCAATATATTTAATCATACTACTCATATGCTTGATAGGTGCAAGGATAATGGAACTCAGTAAGCTTAAGGGATAATCAAGCTTTCATGAGCTGGTTTTAGAATATTAAAAACCCATTCCTTTTGCATAGGAAATAGACAAAACCTGATATAGTACATTGACGTGGCCTTCTTTACTCTTGTCGAAACTTATTTTGGAAACGCTTATTCCGCTATTCACTTCCTCTAATCGAGATATACATTACGTAATTGCTAATTTGCAGGTGCAAAGGGGATAGATAATTCCATTAGACCTTAAGCGATAGTCAGATACTTTAAGAGTTGGTCACTCTACGATGGCTATGTTCACTCTGATTTGGAAACGAATAATGACTTCTCTTTTGGGAAAAGTATTTGGAAATTGAACAAAATGATAGGGAATACCTCGGAAGCAGTTCACAGCCAGGAAAATTTATTTTGCATAAAGTATGTTAATGCAATTCTTTAATGAACTGTGTCGGTAAGTCGTCTTAGTGATACAAATCCGAATGTTATCTTTAGCTTCAGGCTCTTTGTGTACACAAACCGCGCTTACCTCTCGGCACCGAAACTTCCGTGCTTTCGTCCCGACAATATGTTAGTTTAAAGGGGAAGGTGCCCCGAGCTTAAATCTACGCCAGCATGGGCAAACGAATGCTTAGTTTAGGTTGAGCGGTTATAATAAATAATTACAAATGAGGGAGAGCTTATTTCATTGCTTGTAAAATCGTCATGAACTAGTGCAAATATAGAAGATTTACTAAAAACCCGCTAAGTACAGACAAAATCCTCTAAACTCCCCTGTTTAGGGTTAGTCTGACTATCTTAAATTTGCTGCTAGGAGTCATTTATTTATCCCAGATAAATATTAGTATATAAGAGCTAACGAATGAGTAAATTATCAGCAATAAGGGAAAATATTGAACAGTTTTGCATTTCGCTGTATAACTCCCAACGATAGTTACCATAATTCAAATGTTCCGTGACAAGATTGTCATTGAATGCGGATGAAATGTGTTTTAGAAGCGCGTAATCGGAGCACGTGAGTAGGTTAAAATGGTAGGTTCCAGCGCAGACCCAAATGAGCAAGATGGCGGCCATGCGCAATCGGTATGTTTAGTGGATTTAGACAGTGTTTAGGTAGGCAGTCAATCCTCTTAATTTGCTGTACCTTATAATGCTGTGTCCTGAGGTATGATCAGAGCTTGTCTTGAGCTATGATCCGAGGCTCTAGGCTTAAGGGCTGCAGGGTTTCTTAGGTAAAGTCTGTTGGTATGGGATGTTAATATCTGAAGGATTTAGAGACTAGGTCCTGAGGTATGATCTGGGGGCTCTAGGGTTAAGGGTTGCAGGTTTTAACAGGTGGGACTGCTGGTATGGGAGGTTAATAGCTATAGGATTTAATGGTTAGCTCTTGTGGTATGATCTGAGGCTCTAGGGTTAAGAGTTGCAGGGTTTCTTAGGTAAAGTCTGTTGGTCTGGATGGTTTAGAGCTGTAGGATTTAGAGACTAGGTCCTGAGGTATGATCTAGGACTCTAGGTTTAAGGGCTGCAGGGTTTCTTAGGTAAAGTCTGTTGGTCAGGATGGTTGAGAGCTGTGGGATTTAGAGGTTAGGTCTTGAGGTATGATCTGGGGCTCTAGAGTTAAGGGTTGCAGGTTTTAACAGGTAGGGTTGCTGGTATGGGAGGTTAATACCTATAGGATTTAATGTGGCATGAGCTCTAGGGTTAAGGGTTGTAGGGTTCATAGCTAAATGTTGTTGGTCTAGAGGATAAAGACCGTAGGGTCTTTTATCTATGTTTTATAGGCTGAGGTATGGTCTTATCATTTTGAAGTTCAGTTTGCTAGTCCAGCGATTAAAGGCGGTTAATCTCGAGGCAAGTCCTACATTTATGATTTACTATGTCATCCTATTATAAACTAACCTAACCTAATATACTCCTTCATTTCTACCTTTTTCATCATTATTGTGACCTAGCTGTGTTTTGTTAGCGGCTTCCTTTGTTGCATCTGTTAACCTAATTGTTCTCTTTCCTTAAGTTCCTCTATTCTACATCTTTAACCTAACCTAATATATCCCATGGTTTTAACTTCTTGATCATTGTTGAACCTAGTTGATTCTGATATTAACATTCATTCTCTTTTCTTAAGCTGCCCTGTTTTTACCTCCTTAACCTATCCTAAGCATGTTTCTTTTCTCATGCTAACTACTTGTATGTATGATGCAAATTTTTTAGACATATCGGTGTTAGAGCTATCTTTGTCACTGCAAGAGGTATATATGCTGATTACAGATCTTTATACAGTAAATTTAACCCTTTGTGTACCTGCTTCTCTTTTCCTAAAAATTGAGATTCTTTTGTTGCTAGGGTTTCTTGTTTTTTCGCACCTTCTCTATGCTTTCAGGTACTCTATTCTACCTTGTTATGTTATGAGGTCTTATGCTTATATCTTAGGCTTTTTGATTAAGCCTTTTGATCTGAAAGACTATGTATTTTGGCTATGTTCCTCATCTCTTAGGTCAGATGGTTAGGTCTTGAGGCATGATCTTAGGGCCTGGGGTTTAAAGGATGTAGGTCTCATAGCTTAAGCTCGTAGGTCTAAAGGTTAAAGACTGTAGGTTTAGTGGTTAGGTCGTATGGGTTCAAGGTTAGATCTCTCGGTCTAGAGTTTAAGGCTGTAGGATCTGAAGGTTACGTATGGAGGTATGATCTGAGGGCTCTAGGGTTAACAGTTTTAAGCTTCATAGCTAAAGGTTGCTGGTCAGGAGGTTAAAAGCTGTAGGATCCGGAGGTAGGGTATTGAGGTATGATCTCGGAGCTCTAGGATTAAAAGCTATAGGCTTCATAGCTAAAAGTTTGCCAGCTAGAGATATCTTCTTTACTGTTAGAGGTATATTTGCAATGGTCTAGGCGTACAGTTTTCTTACATTTTTTCATGCAGATTGATGTCTTCGTACTCTTGTGTCTTTTTCAAGCTTTTACACCCTATGCATCGTCTTGTAATAAGTCGTTACGCTAAACCAATGTTCTAATGCTATTTCCAAGCTTTTTCAGATGTTATGACGTTTATGCGCGTTTCAGGGATATTTTAGACCAAGTTACGTTACTTAAATCATTTTATAACTAATTAAGAAGGTTTTTTCAAGGATATTTCAGATTACGAGATAGTAGATACTTTTTAAATTTACCTATTTTAACATTAACTAAAGTGTGTTCAGCTAGCTTATGTGGTGAGGTAGACGTCCCTCGTCTTTTTTCTCTGGACTTGGGACCAGCGTCAGAATTTGTTTTCTGAACGGTAGACTTAACGCCCTCCTCTGCTCTTATTATTCAGCTGTTTTCATGCTTAGATGTTTTAATGCTACGTTCTAGTGTTTATTTCTCGGAATGAAAATTATTTTATTTTTTTGTGCTCTAGGGTTCCTTCTTTCTTTCGCCGTTCAAAAGACGGTAATGTCCATGGGCATATGTGGATACTCCATCATCTGCAATTACTCTCTTGTCATCATGTGGAGATAGGGATATTTTGTTCACTTCCACTGACGTAACATTATGTTGACGAGACATAATTAGGTTCATTGGCGTTCTTATGATTTCTCTGCTTTTAAGACAGTCCACATAGCTCTCAAAGGTTATGTACTGTTTAACGGCACTATGTTTTATGCCTTTTATCTTCTTGATTATGCCTCCATCGATATCGAGTGCATACATCTTCGGTCTCAGTCCAACAAAACGACGAATGATTTTTCCATTGGCTTCATCTTTAAATTTTCCCAACACTTTCTTGTTTTCTGTAGAATGGCATATATGTTAGCTAGGATAATCAGCAGTATCCAGATGTTCCAGAAAACGTAACTTATTCTGGTATATGTCTCCGGTAGTCACACGATGGATGAAAGAGTCAGTATCCATGTACATGAGCTTCAGATTTTCAAGCCCGTAATACGGCATTAGCACATCATAATGATACCAATACATCAAGGTCTTCGAGATATCCAGCACACACATCCCAATGTATATAGGCTTGTTGAAGACTATCTCTCGTGACGCCATGTGTACTGCAACCAGATTAGGTCCATATATAGTTCTATCAATAAATGTAGGCTTAGCAACCAGTTTTTCCAATGTCTTCCAATCGGTGACAAGTCGTATATTCAGTCGGTTTCTGATGTTTTCCATAGTTTTACCAAACATGGCATTGTTAAAAAGTTTGTAAAGATCCTTCTAGAAATCATTTCTCGATCCTTGTCGTAGCCGGTTATTGAATTCCACATAAGGCTTTAACCATCATGACTGTTGAAATTGTAGCACCCGATGGATTTTAGTCAGTTGTAACCCATGACTAAGGGCTTGCTTCAAGGTCATGTAATGCACCACATACCTAGTTCGTGATCCAAGGTGAGGAATTAGTTTCCTTGTAGAAGAACCAGGGGGCTTGATACACTCAGGGAGGAACGGTAAATCATTGTGCAGGTCATGGAGTTCTGTAGGATATTGAAGGTCCACTTCTAAAATGTATCCGAGAGGGTCATCTTCTCGTAGTATATCTAGGTTGATATCTTCAGGAGAAACCCACTTAAAACCCCCGCAAGCAAGGGGCTTCCCCATAGCCCACGCATATTCATTATTTGCATCCTCGTACGTAATATATTGAGAGGGTTTACTTGAGTCATACTCCTTCATGTAGTGATTGTTCGCTTCTGCATACCGATGAGAAACTTGGCATAATCCTCCTCTTATACCTGCTTCAACCATGAGTTGCTGGTCATAATCCTGTAGTAATTCCAGTTCAATTCCTGTGTACAACAGCATTGCATCCCACGTAAGTCCGGGTGATGTATAATAATGTGCAGGATCAACTTTATGGGTTTTCAGGGTCTGCTCTCTGAATGTTTAAAACACATCTGCTAGTAGAAGGACATCCGAAGTTAAGTAGAGGTCACTGTAGTCGCCTAGTGTTCTGATGTTGAACTGACTCCATACGGTTTTTGCATGCTGATACTCTGCATCACTAATTTCTTCTCTGTTTAACTTACTGTAGAATGCATCTCTCGGAGGAAGTTCTGTCTCACTCAAAACATCCCATGATGTAACGTAATCATAGGGAAACACACCTTTACGCATCATCAATTCGATCTTCTCTGCTCCAAAGTACTTCTGGGTTTCAGGATATGATGTTAGATTTTTTGCTAGTTTATCCAAGCTGGTACTAAGGAAGCGATAGGTATCCACAAAACGAAGTTGAATGTCACCAACATACTTGGAAAATGATATATAACTTTCCTCAGAGCTAGGAATAACTTCTACTCTATCGCTAGTACAGCCCAACTCCTTAACAATGAAATGAGAGTCATATCCACTCAGGTTATGCATGAAGACAGGAATATAATTAGGCGTTTTACACGCTAGATTACACTGATTATGTAGACTTCCTCGATATTCACCACTTATATGATCATGATCTCGTACTTGCCAGTTATCGTCGGTAAATTCTTTACCACATAAGTAGCATTCTGTAGAAGATTCGAATGATTTTTGTTGCTTATCTGTCAGAGTTAATGGAGCACCAGTTTTGTATACAGCATTAATTTTCTTTGCGAGAGAACTTACATACTCCATAAACTTCAGTGCAGCATCATAACCCCGATATACATAGGGTTCAGTAGGAAGACCAGTCTGTAAACCTTCAATTGTAGCTGAGGATTTGACATAAACACAGAAACTCATAGGAATATGCTTCTGATATGGAACTGTATAAGACGTTTCGGCATTAGAAGAACATCCGTGGTAAGGGGTAAGCGTGCTTTCAAAGTCAGCGTATATGACATAAGGTAATTTCAACATCCTTTCATGATTCTTGAATCTAACAATAGATTTCTCCTTAGTTGGCATAACAATCTTAGCAACTCCGTGTTGGCTGCATAATTTTCTATGTTCATTTAACCTCTCAACTCCTCCATTTCGATAATCAAAGTGCGTAAAACAGCGCTTGCAGATGTAGAGTTTTCCCTCACATCTGGTTTTTTGTTGATGAATAAGTCTCTCGAAATTATTTATATAAACGTAATGATGACGTCCAGCTGAATTGCTTAATAGAAGCAGATCGCGATGCTCAGTCAGTTCTTCATTGACAACTTTCATAGGAAACACTTGATTCTTTTCATCCAGCCCGAAAACATTTATAGAGATGTTATTTTTTCGTTCAAATTTTGGGATGTCACTCAAACTCATAGGAAATGAGACGCAGCTAAAGTCATATCTTTCTTGAAGATTCTTATACTTGCTAACACGTTGAGGATCCTTGTGAATGAACTTGGCAAGTACGGCGTACATAAAACATTTCTCATCATCATAGTTGTGCGGATTTATACATGCTCCTTTAGCTCCAACAATAGCCGGTAGAGGGATGTAACTGCTCCCTTTTAGACCATTATTCCTGTTGATCCTAACACGCACACCATCAACAGCTAATAAAGCCCAGCTGCTTCCTTTAAGTTGACTTTCCTCCATTTCAGTACAAAGTTTCTTGAATTTACTTTCCAATATGGCGTCCAAGTCACTTTCTAAAAATATTGCTTGATTTGGCGTTTTAAAGGCTTTATCAGTAGTGTCACCAACGGCATTCACAAACCGACATTCAGCCATGAGGTTAATTTTCACACTTTTATGCATCCTCAGTTGCTTCTGAACGGCTTGAATTATCCGCTGTTTTGATTCCTGGAGATATGTATTCAGGTCTGGGCATGTAGAGAACTGGATGAAATATGATTTCAGTCGATCCTGGAAAGCTGTTTCATATTCTACGACATCGTCTTCATCAGGAACCATTAACAGCAATTTATGTTTGGTAGGCTCGATCTTGAGTTTCTTAGCAGCAGTTATTCTCTCGCATAGTTCTTGATGAGTATCTCTGCGATTCTCAGTATCATAAACATTACCACAATGTTTGCATTCGTAAAACCGGCCACATACCAGCTCATGTCTCTTTTTATTGTAGCTTTTCAGGAAACTGAAGCTTCAGGTGGTGTGATGAAGTTTTCCTTTAGGTTTTCTCCGATAGGAGCGCCACCTTCGAACTAAAAAGGAGGTGGTGGTGGTGGTGGTGGTGGTGGTGGTGGTGGTGGTGGTGTGATGAAGTTTTCCTTTAGGTTTTCTCCGATAGGAGTGCCACCTTCGAATCCCGTTGGTGAAGGGGATGATGAAGTTTTCTATTAGGTCTGTGCTAAGTGTATAAAGAGAGCTTGATCGATCTTAGATTGTAATTATGCTAGTGTGTTTATAGCATAGCGGATCAGCTTCTACAGTGAAATTCATCATCAGTAGCGCTGATAACTTATCAAGGTGAAGAAGAGAAGTGAAAAGTGTATCAAGACACTTACTTGGCAGCATATTCCCCGAGAATTAGCCTGCACACAACAAAAAACTATAGCGATGGAAGCTCTGTTAGACACTATACCTGAAAATAGGTGTAGCATATGTGCAAAGAGTTTCCTGAAAAGCTACAATAAAAAGAGACATGAGCTGGTATGTGGCCGGTTTTACGAATGTAAACATTGTGGTAATGTTTATGATACTGAGAATCGCAGAGATACTCATCAAGAACGATGCGAGAGAATAACTGCTGCTAAGAAACTCAAGATCGAGCCTACCAAACATAAATTGCTGTTAATGGTTCCTGATGAAGACGATGTCGTAGAATATGAAACAGCTTTCCAGGATCGACTGAAATCATATTTCATCCAGTGCTCTACATGCCCAGACCTGAATACATATCTCCAGGAATCAAAACAGGGGATAATTCAAGCCGTTCAGAAGCAACTGAGGATGCATAAAAGTGTGAAAATTAACCTCATGGCTGAATGTCGGTTTGTGAATGCCGTTGGTGACACTACTGATAAAGCCTTTAAAACGCCAAATCAAGCAATATTTTTAGAAAGTGACTTGGATGCCATATTGGAAAGTAAATTCAAGAAACTTTGTACTGAAATGGAGGAAAGTCAACTTAAAGGAAGCAGCTGGGCTTTATTAGCTGTTGATGGTGTGCGTGTTAGGATCAACAAGAATAATGGTCTAAAAGGGAGCAGTTACATCCCTCTACCGGCTATTGTTGGAGCTAAAGGAGCATGTATAAATCCGCACAACTATGATGATGAGAAATGTTTTATGTACGCCGTACTTGCCAAGTTCATTCACAAGGATCCTCAACGTGTTAGCAAGTATAAGAATCTTCAAGAAAGATATGACTTTAGCTGCGTCTCATTTCCTATGAGTTTGAGTGACATCCCAAAATTTGAACGAAAAAATAACATCTCTATAAATGTTTTCGGGCTGGATGAAAAGAATCAAGTGTTTCCTATGAAAGTTGTCAATGAAGAACTGACTGAGCATCGCTATCTGCTTCTATTAAGCAATTCAGCTGGACGTCATCATTACGTTTATATAAAGAATTTCGAGAGACTTATTCATCAACAAAAAACCAGATGTGAGGGAAAACTCTACATCTGCAAGCGCTGTTTTACGCACTTTGATTATCGAAATGGAGGAGTTGAGAGGTTAAATGAACATAGAAAATTATGCAGCCAACACGGAGTTGCTAAGATTGTTATGCCAACTAAGGAGAAATCTATTGTTAGATTCAAGAATCATGAAAGGATGTTGAAATTACCTTATGTCATATACGCTGACTTTGAAAGCATTCTTACCCCTTACCACGGATGTTCTTCTAATGCCGAAACGTCTTATACAGTTCCATATCAGAAGCATATTCCTATGAGTTTCTGTGTTTATGTCAAATCCTCAGCTACAATTGAAGGTTTACAGACTGGTCTTCCTACTGAACCCTATGTATATCGGCGTTATGATGCTGCACTGAGGTTTATGGAGTATGTAAGTTCTCTCGCAAAGAAAATTAATGCTGTATACAAAACTGGTGCTCCATTAACTCTGACAGATAAGCAACAAAAATCATTCGAATCTTCTACAGAATGCTACTTATGTGGTAAAGAATTTACCGACGATAACTGGAAAGTACGAGATCATGATCATATAAGTGGTGAATATCGAGGAAGTCTACATAATCAGTGTAATCTAGCGTGTAAAACGCCTAATTATATTCCTGTCTTCATGCATAACCTGAGTGGATATGACTCTCATTTCATTGTTAAGGAGTTGGGCTGTACTAGCGATAGAGTAGAAGTTATTCCTAGCTCTGAGGAAAGTTATATATCATTTTCCAAGTATGTTGGTGACATTAAACTTCGTTTTGTGGATACCTATCGCTTCCTTAGTACCAGCTTGGATAAACTAGCAAAAAATCTAACATCATATCCTGAAACCCAGAAGTACTTTGGAGCAGAGAAGATCGAATTGATGATGCGTAAAGGTGTGTTTCCCTATGATTACGTTGCATCATGGGATGTTTTGAGTGAGACAGAACTTCCTCCGAGAGATGCATTCTACAGTAAGTTAAACAGAGAAGAAATTAGTGATGCAGAGTATCAGCATGCAAAAACCGTATGGAGTCAGTTCAACATCAGAACACTAGGCGACTACAGTGACCTCTACTTAACTTCGGATGTCCTACTAGCAGATGTGTTTTAAACATTCAGAGAGCAGACCCTGAAAACCCATAAAGTTGATCCTGCACATTATTATACATCACCCGGACTTACGTGGGATGCAATGCTGTTGTACACAGGAATTGAACTGGAATTACTACAGGATTATGACCAGCTACTCATGGTTGAAGCAGGTATAAGAGGAGGATTATGCCAAGTTTCTCATCGGTATGCAGAAGCGAACAATCACTACATGAAGGAGTATGACTCAAGTAAACCCTCTCAATATATTACGTACGAGGATGCAAATAATGAATATGCGTGGGCTATGGGGAAGCCCCTTGCTTGCGGGGGTTTTAAGTGGGTTTCTCCTGAAGATATCAACCTAGATATACTACGAGAAGATGACCCTCTCGGATACATTTTAGAAGTGGACCTTCAATATCCTACAGAACTCCATGACCTGCACAATGATTTACCGTTCCTCCCTGAGTGTATCAAGCCCCCTGGTTCTTCTACAAGGAAACTAATTCCTCACCTTGGATCACGAACTAGGTATGTGGTGCATTACATGACCTTGAAGCAAGCCCTTAGTCATGGGTTACAACTGACTAAAATCCATCGGGTGCTACAATTTCAACAGTCATGTTGGTTAAAGCCTTATGTGGAATTCAATAACCGGCTACGACAAGGATCGAGAAATGATTTCGAGAAGGATCTTTACAAACTTTTTAACAATGCCATGTTTGGTAAAACTATGGAAAACATCAGAAACCGACTGAATATACGACTTGTCACCGATTGGAAGACATTGGAAAAACTGGTTGCTAAGCCTACATTTATTGATAGAACTATATATGGACCTAATCTGGTTGCAGGACACATGGCGTCACGAGAGATAGTCTTCAACAAGCCTATATACATTGGGATGTGTGTGCTGGATATCTCGAAGACCTTGATGTATTGGTATCATTATGATGTGCTAATGCCGTATTACGGGCTTGAAAATCTGAAGCTCATGTACATGGATACTGACTCTTTCATCCATCGTGTGACTACCGGAGACATATACCAGGATAAGTTACGTTTTCTGGAACATCTGGATACTGCTGATTATCCTAGCGAACATATATGCCATTCTACAAAAAACAAGAAAGTGTTGGGAAAATTTAAAGATGAAGCCAATGGAAAAATCATTCGTCGTTTTGTTGGACTGAGACCGAAGATGTATGCACTCGATATCGATGGAGGCATAATCAAGAAGATAAAAGGCATAAAACATAGTGCCGTTAAACAGTACATAACCTTTGAGAGCTATGTGGACTGTCTTAAAAGCAGAGAAATCATAAGAACGCCAATGAAGCTAATTATGTCTCGTCAACATAATGTTATGTCAGTGGAAGTGAACAAAATATCCCTATCTCCACATGATGACAAGAGAGTAATTGCAGATGATGGAGTATCCACATATGCCCATGGACATTACCGTCTTTTGAACGGCGAAAGAAAGAAGGCACCCTAGAGCACAAAAAAATAAAATAATTTTCATTCCGAGAAATAAACACTAGAACGTAGCATTAAAACATCTAAGCATGAAAACAGCTGAATAATAAGAGCAGAGGAGGGCGTTAAGTATACCGTTCAGAAAACAAATTCTGACGCAGTCCCAAGTCCAGAGGAAAAAGACGAGGGACGTCTACCTCACCACATAAGCTAGCTGAACACACTTTAGTTAATGTTAAAATAGGTAAATTTAAAAAGTAACTACTATCTCGTAATCTGAAATATCCTTGAAAAAACCTTCTTAATTAGTTATAAAATGATTTAAGTAACGTAACTTGGTCTAAAATATCCCTGAAACGCGCATAAACGTCATAACATCTGAAAAAGCTTGGAAATAGCATTAGAACATTGGTTTAGCGTAACGACTTATTACAAGACGATGCATAGGGGGTAAAAGCTTGAAAAAGACACAAGAGTACGAAGACATCAATCTGCATGAAAAAATGTAAGAAAACTGTACGCCTAGACCATTGCAAATATACCTCTAACAGTAAAGAAGACATCTCTAGCTGGCAAACTTTTAGCTATGAAGCCTATAGCTTTTAATCCTAGAGCTCCGAGATCATACCTCAATACCTAACCTCCGGATCCTACAGCTTTTAACCTCCTGACCAGCAACCTTTAGCTATGAAGCTTAAAACTCTTAACCCTAGAGCCCTCAGATCATACCTCCATACGTAACCTTCAGATCCTACAGCCTTAAACTCTAGACCGAGAGATCTAACCTTGAATCCATACGACCTAACCACTAAACCTACAGTCTTTAACCTTTAGACCTACGAGCTTAAGCTATGAGACCTACATCCTTTAAACCCCAGGCCCTAAGATCATGCCTCAAGACCTAACCATGTGACCATAAGAGATGAGGAACATAGCCAAAATACATAGTCTTTCAGATCAAAAGGCTTAGTCAAAAAGCCTAAGATATAAGCATAAGACCTCATAACATAACAAGGTAGAATAGAGTTCCTGAAAGCATAGAGAAGGTGCGAAAAACAAGAAACCCTAGCAACAAAAGAATCTTAATTTTTAGGAAAAGAGAAGCAGGTACACAAAGGGTTAAATTTACTGTATAAAGATCTGTAATCAGCATATATACCTCTTGCAGTGACAATGATAGCTCTAACACCGATATGTCTAAAAAATTTGCATCATACATACAAGTAGTTAGCATGAGAAAAGAAACATGCTTAGGATAGGTTAAGGAGGTAAAAACAGGGCAGCTTAAGAAAAGAGAACGAATGTTAATATCAGAATCAACTAGGTTCAACAATGATCAAGAAGTTAAAACCATGGGATATATTAGGTTAGGTTAAAGAGGTAGAATAGAGGAACTTAAGGAAAGAGAACAATTAGGTTAACAGATGCAACAAAGGAAGCCGCTAACAAAACACAGCTAGGTTACAATAATGATGAAAAAGGTAGAAATGAAGGAGTATATTAGGTTAGGTTAGTTTATAATAGGATGACATAGTAAATCATAAATGTAGGACTTGCCTCGAGATTAACCGCCTTTAATCGCTGGACTAGCAAACTGAACTTCAAAATGATAAGACCATACCTCAGCCTATAAAACATAGATAAAAGACCCTACGGTCTTTATCCTCTAGACCAACAACATTTAGCTATGAACCCTACAACCCTTAACCCTAGAGCTCATGCCACATTAAATCCTATAGGTATTAACCTCCCATACCAGCAACCCTACCTGTTAAAACCTGCAACCCTTAACCCTAGAGCCCCAGATCATACCTCAAGACCTAACCTCTAAATCCCACAGCTCTCAACCATCCTGACCAACAGACTTTACCTTAAGAAACCCTGTAGCCCTTAACCCTGGAGCGCCAGATCATACCTCAAGACCTGACCTCTAAATCCCACAGCTTTCAAGCTCCAGACCAACAGACTTTACCTAAGAAACCCTGCAGCCCTTAAACCTAGAGTCCTAGATCATACCTCAGGACCTAGTCTCTAAATCCTACAGCTCTAAACCATCCAGACCAACAGACTTTACCTAAGAAACCCTGCAACTCTTAACCCTAGAGCCTCAGATCATACCACAAGAGCTAACCATTAAATCCTATAGCTATTAACCTCCCATACCAGCAGTCCCACCTGTTAAAACCTGCAACCCTTAACCCTAGAGCCCCCAGATCATACCTCAGGACCTAGTCTCTAAATCCTTCAGATATTAACATCCCATACCAACAGACTTTACCTAAGAAACCCTGCAGCCCTTAAGCCTAGAGCCTCAGATCATAGCTCAAGACAAGCTCTGATCATACCTCAGGACACAGCATTATAAGGTACAGCAAATTAAGAGGATTGACTGCCTACCTAAACACTGTCTAAATCCACTAAACATACCGATTGCGCATGGCCGCCATCTTGCTCATTTGGGTCTGCGCTGGAACCTACCATTTTAACCTACTCACGTGTGTTATGCATCTAGGAGTGTAGGGCTAAAACAAAAGTCGCGTGACATATCCATACAAGATAGAGCTGCGGCTGGCCCCGTACTTCAGTCGGTAGAGCACCTGCCTGCGTGCTAGGGGTTTCCCGGGTTCGATTCCCGGCGGTGAGGTTGCGTATTTTTCTCCAACCAAGATAATTTCCCCTCTTCACCAGAGTCTGCCAGTATGAATGAGAGTGTGAATGTTTGCGTGATCTAATGATTAAAAACCAAAGATGACGAGTTAAGACCTTTAATATATTTCAAAGGAGAACTGCCGCCGATATAACCATGGCAGTTAAAGGCGGGGTATAAATGGAACAAGGGGAGGAAAAAGATAGAGTTGCCTCACGATTGGAAATATACTTACGCCCGATTTCACCAACAGATGTTAAAATCGACGTTAACATAGGTAACATAACAATTGTCACAGCGCTGACCCTCATGTTAAATTTCTTGCATTTCACCAACCTGTTTTCTGAAAATGGCAACAAACCTGTGTTAACGCCAAGAAACTTGTAAATATCACAGCTATAGTAGGCTATGGCTGAGTCGTATTATCTTCTAAACAGAATGCGATGCGCTTTTGTTTTCATTTTCGCTAGCACACAGCTGAAAAATAGCGGGTTAACAAAATCATAAATAGAGCCGTGAGACAAATTTTTCATTGATGGAGAAAGAATTATTAACTGAACTGGTGACGAAGTGTACGGATATCGTGGAAAATATAGGACGGATGCGATGAATGTAAAAGAGAAAGATGTCACGGGGAAAATATTGTAAACGAATTTAATTCTAATGCATGTGTCACTACTACAAGCACCAAACAACTTGTCAGTATTACGTAAATTTAAAAAGAGGTGCGAAGATGCACAAGTGACATCAACGTTTCAAGACGGCAGGTAGACAGTGTATTATCCACATAATTCACTGAATTATAAACTCGCAAAGTTATTAATACCTGAAGCAAAGGCATGATCGGCATATTCCTTTCGATGCATGTTCTAACTCTGCATTACGGAAATTTAAAACGAGGTGCGAAGATGGGCAAGTCACTTGAACGTTTCAAGACGGCAGGTGGACAATGTATTATCCACATAATTCAGTGAATTATAAAATCGCAAAGTTATTAATACTCGAAGCAAAGGCGAGATTGGCATATTCCTTTCGATGCATGTTCTAACTCTGCATTACGTAAATATAAAACGAGGTGCGAAGAAGGACATGTGACTTGAACGTTTCACGAGGGCAGTTGGACAGTGTATTATCCACATAATTCAGTGAACTATAAACTCGCAAAGTTATTAGTAATTCAAGTAAAGGCGAGATCGGCATATTCCCTTCAATGCATATTCTAACTAATTATTACGTAAATTGAAAAAGAGGTTCGAAGATGCACAAGTGACATCAACGTTTCAAGACAGGAGGTGGACAGTGTATTATCCACATAATTCAGTGAATTATAAACTCGCAAATTTATTAATACTTGAAGCAAAGGAGAGATGGGCATATTTCTTTCGATGCATATTCTAGCTCATTATTACGTAAATTTAAAACGAGGTGCGCAGAAGGACAAGTGACTTGAACGTTTTAAGACGGGAGGTGGACAGTGTATTATCCACATAATTCAGTGAATTATAAACTCGCAAAGTTATTAATACTTGAAGTTAAGGCGACATCGTCATATTTCTTTCGATGCATATTCTAGCTCATTATTACGTAAATTTAAAACGAGGTGCGAAGAAGGACACGTGACTTGAACGTTTTAAGACGGGAGGTGGACAGTGTATTATTCACATAGTTCAGTGAATTGTATACTCGCAAAGTTATTAATACTTGAAGCTAAGGCGACATCGTCATATTTCTTTCGGTGCATATTCTAGCTCATTATTGCGTAAATTTAAAACGAGGAGCGAAGAAGGACAGGTGACTTGAACCTTTCAAGACGGGAGGTGGACAGTGTATTATCCACATAATCCATATCTAGTAAAAGCGAGCGTTAAACACTACACTATACACACACACACACACACACACACACACACACACACACACACACACACGCACACACACACACACACTCAACTTGGTAATACATACATCAGTTAAGAGGGCACTAGGTTACGACCCAATAGGACAACCACTGCTTAAAGCATTTCTTAAGAATACATCGCACTTTTTATGCATATAAGCATGTAGATATAACCGAGATCGACTAATTTTCCGAAGAGTTGGAAGCTTCTCGTTATTGAAATTTTAAAATATGGCAAACAAAGATATGATCCCAGAAACTACCAACTAATAATCTTCTTTCTGTCTTCTCCAAAATTTTAATAGCTGCTACTGCCATGACAAATATGTATTAGTAACAAAAAAAACCCTCTAAGTTTCTCCTACTTTAAATAATGCTTCAAAGTATTCTAGTTTTATATTAACATTCTATCATCAGAATACCTCAAATATTAAGTAACGCATTCTACATTTCAAATCAAAGTTTATATAGTACTTGCCAACCATACCACTCAAATATTTTTTCTAAACATATACAAAACGTTAAAAACTTAAGAGTTTTCAAAAATCTGTGAGCGTCGGAGCTTTATGATAGTGTACTACAATACTCATCAACACCTAACATGTGAAAATTCTATCTGTTTTGGGGACGTTCTTAGGATCCTCGGATAAGGATTATTTCAGACTGGTCTTCATAATTCGAAGAGGTAACATGCCATGACATATGAAATCGTTACAGTAATAAGTTAGACCACAGCATTAAACAACAGCTGTGATGAAGGTCCTTTATTTATATTTTAGAGAATGATTAAGGTTTTGCTTATCCGAGGTTAACATTGGTTTGTAAATGAAAAAAAAAGTTAAAAGTGTATAACATTATTTATATTTTGCATCAACGCCTTATTTCTGCTCGTTTTTATTAAACAGCACAACTAAACGCCTGTACTGCCATCTATTGGGCATATTCGTAGGTACTAGTGCAGAGATCTGCACCAGATAGCAGACTATCTACATACGCTTACAGAAGCCACAGTTGCAACTACACTATAGCTTTTGACACACACACACACACACACACACACACACACACACACACACACACACACACACACACACACACACACGACTGGACATTAAAGATCTGAATGTTGGACCTTCGGTCTCAAGCCGGATCAGGGCTGTACACTGTACTGGCAGTGTAGTGTTTTATAAGCCAGGATAATATACGGCAGAAGATGAGTTGGAATTATATATAAGCCATCGGATGTATTATTTTATGTGCCTAGAAGCAGTCTCGTGCGATTGTAGCGCTCTACAAGATCGATGTCGAACTCACCTAGACCACGGATGAGGGAGTTGAAGTTGTGGGAGAGGTTTTGATTGAAGGAACGTGAAAGGGTATGGATGTAGTCTGTTATTGTGGGGATACGTAGGTCACGTCGGATAACCAGATTGGGGATGTAGCAGGTGGAGTCTGTGGCAGTGCGGAGGAATCATGATTGTAGAACTTAGAGGCGGTGTAGGTGAGACTTGGCTGCTACTCCCCATATTTCATTGGCATATGTGATGGCTGTCCGGAGTACTTGCTTAGACAGGAGCAGTTTTGTAGGCTGTAGCTTTTAACCAGAGTTCTGCACTGGTAACTGCGTATGCCAAAGAAAGATGGCTGGATTGGCGTTGTGTTGTTTAATTAGAACGAGCATAAGTAAAGCATGTGATGAAAAATGTGAATAATGTCATACACTTTTATATGTATTTCCATTTCCAAACCCATGTTAGCCTCAGATAAGTAAAACATTAATCATTTTCTAAAATATAGAGAAACATATTCTCCAGAGCTGTTTTTAAAGCTGTTATTTAAACTACAGTCTGATTTTTAAAAGAAGATACGTGAAGGTCATCAAGCAAGCGACGCGAACGGTACCAGGGGAAGATCGTTGCTATCGTAACGTAAACAAAGGTTGCCCGATTGGATAAACTGGTGACTCACATACTCTGATAGCTCGAACCCTTGATTATGTTTCCAGTATTGAAAGGATAAAGAACCGGAATATCTACATTACTTCCTGTCTGCTGTTGGGGAACGTAGAGGAACCTCATGTGGAGAAACATATGTCCTGCCTTTTATTTTTTAGTGGTATACAATGTTTTCATTATAAACAATAATCCTAGAACAAAACCTCATAGTATTAGTGTTTTCTTGGTCCTCAGCCTATCAGCAATGTTCTCTGAAATCCCTTCACTGTGATTAAATTGTTCATAGAAATCCGATTATTGGACCTAATGGCACGTACAGACAAGTATATTGGTCGACAATCTAGAAAGCGATTGACGTATCGTATAGAGACAGGCGACGTTGCCGCTTCTTGCTGCCACATGGGTAGCGAGTTAGGAATATGTGTACGAAGGTGACGCGGTTGCGACTGCAATGGGTTTTAATATAATAATAATTATCATAATTACTATTATTAATGCTAGTATTATGATTATGACGACTATGACAATGACGATTATTATATTAATATGTTATATCATCATCATTATTACATCGTCATCACATTGTCATCACATCGTCATCACACCTCCATCACATCGCCATCACATCGCCATCACATCGCCATCACATCGCCGTCACATCGCCGTCACATCGCCGTCATGTCATCGTCATGTCAACGTCATGTCATCGTCATGTCATCCTCATATCATCCTCATATCATCATATCATCATATCATCATCCATTCATCAGATCATCATCATATCACAATCATATCATTAACATATCACCATCATATCATCTTCATATCGTCATATTATCATATCATCCTGTCGTTATATCATCATATCATTATCTCGTCATATCATTATCTCATCATATAATATTATCATATCATATCACCATATCATCATCTCATTATCTCATCATCTGATCACCACATCATCATCAAATCATATATCATCAGCATATCATCTTCATATCATCACTTCATATCATCTCACCATCATCTCACCATTATCTCATCATCATCTCATCATCATCTTATCATCTCATCATTATCAGCTCATCATATCATCACCATCTCATCATCATATCATCACATCATATCTTCACATCATTACATCATCACATCATCACATTATCATATCATCACATCATCATCACATCATCATCACATCATCATCATCATCACATCTTCATCATCACATCACCATCATCATCAATCATCACATCATCATCACGTCATCATATCACATTACCATATCACATCATCATGTCACATCATAATCATATAACATCATCATATCACACCATCACCATATCACACCATCATCATATCACATCATCGTATCTCTTCATCATCGTATCATATCATCGTATCACATCATCATATCACATCATCATCGTATCACATCATCATCGTACCACATCATCATCGTATCACATCATCATATCACATCATCATATCATGTCACACCATAATACCATGTCATCATCATATGTGGTCATCATCATATCTGTTCATCATCATATCTGGTCATCATCATATCATGTCATGTCATCATCATATCATGTCATGTCATCATATCATGTCATGTCATCATATCATCATGTCATGTCATCATATCATCATGTCATGTCATCATATCATCATGTCATATCATCATATCGTCGTCATCATATCGTATCATCGTCATCATATCATATCGACGTCATAATATCATATCGTCGACAGCATATCATATCGTCGTCAGAATATCATATCATCGTAACCATATCGTCATCATATCATATCGTCATCATATCTAATCGTCATCACATCATATCGTCATCATATCATATCGTCAACAGATCAGATCGTCATCAGATCATATCGTCATCAGATCATATCGTCATCAGATCATATCGTATTCATATCATATCGTCATAATATCATATCGTCATCATATTATATCGTCATCATATCATATCGTCATCGTACCATATCGTCAACATATCATATCGTCAGCATATCATATCGTCATCATATCTTATCGTCATTATATCATCTCGTCATCATATCATCTCGTCATCATATCATATCAAATCGTCGTCGTATCGTAGTCATATCGTCCTCATCTCATCATCATCTAATCATCATCTCATCATATCATCATCATCTCATCATCATCTCATCATCATCTCAGCATTATCTCATCATCTTTTCATCATCATCTCATCATATGATATCATCATCTCATCATATCATAGCATCATCTCATCATCATATCATCATCGCATAATCTCATCATATCATCATATTATATCAGATCATATCTTATCATCATATAAGATCATAACGTCATATCATTATATATCAGATCATATCATATCATTATATCATCATATCATATCAGATAAGGTCATATCATCATATCATATCACACCATATCATATCATCGTATCATATCAGATCATATCATCACATCATATCATCATAGCTTATCAGATCATATCATCATATATCAGAGCATATATATCAAATCATATCATTATATCATATCACATCATCATAACATACCACCATATCATATCATCATATCAGATCATATAATATCAGATAATAACTGATTATATCATATCAGATCATATCATACCGTATCAGGTCATATCAGATCATATCAGATCATATCAGATCATACCATCATCCTCTCATCATCATTTTATCATCTCATCATCATCTATTCATCCTCTCATCATCCTCTCATATTGCTCTCATAATCCTCATCATCATCTCATCATCGTCATCTCATCATCATCTCATCATCATCTCATCTTCCTCTCATCATCCTTATCATCATCTCATCATCATCTCATCATCATCTCATCATCATCTCATCATCGTCATCTCATCAGTATCTCATCATCATCTCATCATCATCATCTCATCATCTCCCTATCGTCCTATCATCATCTCATCATCATCTCATCACCATCTCATTATCGTCATTATCATCATCTCATATAATCTCATCTCCTATCATCTCATCATCTGATATCATCTCATCATCTCATATCATCTCATATCACCTCATCATCATCTATTATCATATCATCCTATATCATCACATCATATCAGCATATCAGATCAAATCATCATATCATATCTTATCATATCATATCATATCATCATATCATGTCGCTTCATATCATCATATCACATTAAATCATATTTTATCATCATATCACATATCATCATATCATATCACATCATATCATACCAGAACATATATCGCATCATATCATATGAGATCATATCACCATACCACATCAGATCATATCATCATATCATATCAGATCATTTCATATCATCATGTCATACATCATATCATTATATCATATCATATCATATCATATCATATATTCTCCATCATCATCTCGTCATCTCCATCATCAACATATCATGTCATCTCATCATCATATCATGTCATCTTATCATATCATCAGCATATCATATCATGTCATATCCTCATATACCATCACATCCTATCATCAAATCAGATCATATCATCATATCATATCAGAACATATCAAATCATATCATATATTCTCCATCGTCATCATCATCTCGTCATCCCCATCATCACCTCGTCATCATCATCTCCATCGTCAACATATCATGTCATCTCATCATATCATCATACCATATCATCTCATCATATATCACATATCATCTCATCATATCATATCATGTCATCATACCATATCGTATATCATCATATCGTATATAATCATGATATCAATTCATTTCAACATCATATCATATCGTATATAGTCATTATATCATATCGTAATTGGTCATCATATCATATCACATCGTCATCATGTCATTTCATATCGTCATCATATCATATCGTCATCATATCATATCATATCATATCTTCATCATATCATATGGTCATCATATCATATCAAATGGTCATCATATCATATCATCTCGTCATCATCTCATCTCATCATATCATCATCATATCATATCATCATCATATCATATCGTCATCATATCATATCGTCATCATAATCATATCCTCTTCTTAATCATATCGTCATCATATCTTCGTCATCATCTCATCATCAGATCATCATCTCATCACCATCATCATCATCTCATCAGCATCTCATCATATCATCATATCAGATCATATCATCATGTCAGATCATATATACATATCATCATCAGGTCATATCAGATCATATCATCAGATCATATCATTACGGATCATATCATCATATCAGATCATCATCATATCAGATCATATCATCATATCGGCGGGGGAAACCGGAGATTCCGGAGAAAACCCGCCCCAGCGCCGTTTTGTCCACCATAAATCTCACTTTGAGGTCGTCTGGGATCGAACCCGGGCCACCTTGTTGAGAGCCAAGCGGTCTAGCTACTGAGCCACGGCGCGGCCTCCAGATGAATCGGGTAAAACTGTACCATGTGGAGTATTTTAAGGAGAAAAAAGAAATAGAGACTTATATTTCTAACTCAAAAGCACTTTAATTGCAACTGAATCGTTTATTTCAGAAACTAAGTGCGCATTTTTTAACTTTTGGAAATCTTTAAAAACGGAAACTAAAAAAAAGGAAAAAAAAAAAAGTAAAAAACCTGCCTTCAGCTTAAATATAGTTCTAGTCTCTTTCAAATATTTTTTACCAAAGGAAAAACATGCTATCGAAATAATATATTTTTTAAGTTTTTGTTTTCCTTTAGGTTTTAGAGTCATTAATTTTTGAAAAAAGTGCACTTAGGTGGTTTCTGCAATAAATGAGTGTATCCAAAGCTATTTTTTTTAGAATTATTTTTGAAATTAAGTGAAACCATTATTTTTTACCTGTTTTGGTATAAAAGGTAAGTGACAGACACACTTAAGTATAAAAAGTGTGTTTTATTAGGCCTAATTAAAAATACAAGTAGACTATAGGCTACAGTATATCTATATGCAAATATCTGGCCTTATTCACTTATTCAGCTCCTGGCAAGTCTTCTGGTAACTCCTTGCCAGTTGTTGGCCATTGGATGATAGTGTCATTGAAGGCTTCATATCCAACAGTGTGGTCCATCAACTTTTTTATACAAGGTAGTTGTGAGTTATTGTCAAAGTGATTCACAAAACACGTGATGTCATCATAACCGCCAACCGTCACGAGTGAAATTTACCGCAGAAGGAACCTTGGCGACGGCACTTCGGTTCTTTCTGAAGTAAACCGATTATTTTCGAGGCTGAAAATAACATTGCAGATATGAAACATAGGTTATTTCTGCACTAAAATATGTATTTACCTTTGAATTGAACGGTACCACCAAAAACATATTTTTTGATATTTTGTTTCTTAGGTGGTTTCTGAAATAAACGATTCAATTTATCTTGTTGAAAACAAGAGTAAAATCAAATATATTTAGAAATACATTTTGAAATCATGGTTTTCGAATATATTTTAACTAGCACATAAGAAGTGTAGCTTCACCGGGTTTTCGATTATTTAATTGATGGATTTCCTTAAAATTCGTTCAAAATATATTTTATTTGGATATTTAACAGCATTGCATATTGATTCTTGTTGGAGGTCTGAATTAAAAGGACAACGTTGTTGAATTATAGGGGTTCACTTGGAAATACAATAATTATTCCAATCAGTGTTAGTATGGGTATTTGAATTTCCTGCATCAGTAATTTTAAAATGGTATCACAATATTTGGAGAAGAAAGAAAGGATTAAAAAATAGTGAATATTTCTTTAATTCTCGTACCACAAATTCTGTGGGATTCTGGACAAAATGTACTTTTCGAGATCTAATTTCTTCTCTTCGCATCAGTTTTAATTAAATACTCTAAAGTTTGTATTCAAAAGTAAACTCACAATCCAAAGTCACTACTTTTACCGAAATAATACTGGTTAGATAAAGAAAGGTACAAAAATTAACAAATATTTTATATTAATAAAATCCTGCAGATAAAGTCATACGTATGTCAATGATAAAATTAATAATTGAAAACATAATTAAGTCCTTATAATAGCTAAGAATTATAATTAAAGAGGCCTAAAATATATAAATTATACTGGTTCACTGATTGGTACTTCCACTTCAAAGTTGCATTGGTTGACCAAGAGCTTCTAATATAGGATTGCACTGTTAATGAGAACCACAGGAATATTTTATGAATGTATTACAATTCCGAAAGTTCTGAGTTCATAAGTTACTGATCGAAAGCTGAATACAATGTTATTTCATAAATTAAACGGTGGTAGCTGTACGACAAACCACAAAAATGTTTAATATATACATAAATATGGCGATATCCATACAATTATTTTTAAATATTGATTGTAACGTGCGAATTTTCAATATTGTCAAACTAGGAAGACTATCAGACAGGAGCCATTGGTGAAATTGTAATATCTATCCTTAAAGAATGCTCCAGAATAATGTTAATTAAATTTTTAACTCGCAACTAAACGAAGCCTTTCTACGACTAGAACTTCTCTTGTAAACGTTCATAAGTACTGCATATATAATGAATATTTACGAAATTATTGACTGGGTAAGACAAATGCTTCATGGAAAGATGACGTGACTTTTAGCTCTATGTGAAAAATGATAGATTAGAGGAAGCGGAAGAGGCATTTCGTTTTAGGTAGAACCTAAAATTTTCCAGAGAAATGGTGAAAATTAGATGCTTTCCTTTCCTCATTGTCGTAAGAAGTTTTTCAAAGCCATTATGGGTACAAGGACTAATGGATTCACGGCGATACCAGGTTGACGTTAATGTGACCTCTAGTACCCGAGGTATTCTAAACCAGCAACAGAGAGCGAGAAGTGAGGTACTTTGCTCGACATCACAGGAGGGACAGTTGAGTCCAGAGGTTCTACTTCCACTAGTCCTGGAACCGTACAACCAAGACCCGGGCCTCTTTCAACCAGGGAGTAGCCGAGCTGTCCCAAAGGGTGCCCGGCGTCCTAAGTGGGGCTTTCCATAGGGCGAGACCTAGAGACTAACAAGCTCCCCATCTGGTCCTATGGACACTACACGGGATGGAAGTGGATACGCCACTTGAGCGTGCCAACACCATAATGGGAAGGCTACCGATATAACCTCCGTGGGGCCGCCTGGCGATCTAGCACACCTTCTACTGGCTCTTCAGCCTAGTACCTGGGAGTATTAATGGCTTCCCTCAACCCCGTCCGGAGACGTACCCAATCACCCACGGGTATCGGGAACCACTTCCCCCTCGAGTCCAACCAAATCCGGACAACTCCCAAAGTGAGGGGCTGGAATGTTCGGCCCGAGGTTCCAGTGAGGGACAGGAAGAGGAAGGAAGAATCCATTGTGCGACCTGAAGGGTGCAACCGGAAAAGAGAAGCGGCTACTTAGCGTGCAGCTTAATGCAGCACTATCCGGAAGCAGAAAGTGATGAGGGTTAAGGCAAAAGCAGACATACCAACATTATAATTTGTGTGTGAAAAATGGTAATGCTAATTTCATTCCCGATACGTAAATTTACTAAGGTAATATCGTGCATTACTCCACAAAGAATAGTGGTAGCTTTACTTGATACCTGGTATGCAACTTACTGAGCACTGTAGATCACCCGCTCCCTCACAATCAGCTTTCCTGGGATCATATGTGACTACAGCCGTTATGGTTTTGAGGTACTAATAATGTTATAAAATCATCACCATTATTTGAATTTCAATAAATATTCCTTGACGGATTCAGTAATAAATGTCATACACTGGTTCCTCTAATCTGGACTATCCGATATTTCATAAGCTCCAATCACTTCTCTTTTTGACCAATTTGGTAAAATATTTAGTATGTGTAGGTCTTAAATGGCTATACACAAGCTTCTATCACAGATACATAGTAGGGTCTTATGCTTATGTCCACAAGCATAGGAGAATTGGTATGTTGCCTGTTGCAATCTTCTGAAGTTTTTCTATACATATTCCCATGAAATTTGGTATGTAGAATACGTAAGGTTCCATTTAGAATATTTACTATATACATAGTAACCATCAATTACCTTCCTGAAACTGTTGGGTAGCTTTAGTCTGCCACAGGACTACCAAATTTGAGTACCTTCCTGATAAGGATGTTATGAACAATTTAAAGCACCTAAAGGTTTATAACCCTAATTTTCTCATACGGTTTATCTAGCAATTTAGATGGGGTGTATTTGTAAGGAGCGATAGCAGATTTTGTTATTACTGGATTATATACGCTACAAACGTTGCATCCTGTAATTGTTATTGTCACTTTCAGGAGTGAGTGTGTGGTGTTTTAGGGCCCGTCGATAACAAGGTCATTTGGGCCCTCACTTTCAGGATATTGCCGGTAGAGTTTATAATAAATAAAATAATAACATAAAATCTGCATATCTAATAGCTCGGTTTCTGGAATCTATACTAGGCCTTATTATGCATTCTTCATTTTTAACTTTATTAAATTCTAAATCAGATTTCACGAAACAACTTACAAATTTTACAGATCTAATCTACTTTCTACGTTAACGAACTAACTAAAAGTGAAGATTACTCGATTCCAGTAACCTTACAAACATAATCGATCTAAAACATCTTTTTTCTACTTTACTTCTACTTCAACAATATAAATCAAATCAACATTTCTACTACAGCTTTAATTCTTATAACAAGCTACGAAAGACTGTTTCCTACAGTTTTAAAATGTCCTCTTCTGCAACTGGTGTCCAAAGTTTCCTCCTACGGTATCCATCTCCTAAAGGAACTGATATCAGTAGATGGAGCTGGTTCGTCAGGTCCAGACATCCGTGTAGTCATCTCTCCGCTTCTGCGTAATCAGATATATATATATATATATATATATATATATATATATATATATATATATATATATATATCTTCTCTCTCCTGGTATTCTCTTTCTCTTTCTTTCGGATGTGCATAATTGGCGTCCTAAAACAGGTTTTCAAGTCTGGTAATCTGTATCTTCAGTTTCTCTTGGTCCTATTTCCCTCCGACGGCCTCTTATAAGCTATATTCTTTTCTCATGGATTGAAATGTTCTTACATTTCTTTCTTAAATATTTTGTCGCGGGTCATATATTCCTCCGACGCCTTAAGACATATTTTCTAAATGTACATAATCTTCTGCATCTCTTAAGATATCCCATAAACATAGTTTATAATACATATTTACACCCCGTAACTAGATCAATTAGGTCTGCCACTCGCAGGAAAAAGGGATGAAATTAATCATCCACCAAAGGAAACACGTCGCCGACAGACAGGATAGAGTCACAGTCCGTAACAGTTGCAGGTTCGAATACCGCCGGAGCTGCCTATTGAGGGTGAGGCAAAGCCCGTTGACCAAACAGCGCTCTAGTAAACACGAAATCTACTATTTTTTTAATAAGGTCTGTACCACCTGTCGGGACACCACCTGCAAGGGACACCTGAGAAAGGAGACGGGAACGTAATCAAAGGGAACGGATATACAGAAAATCATGGTAAATCAGAGACCACTACATAATGCTTGTACCGACCAGCGAAACCAGGAAAAACCCAAAGTCAGAGTATGTGGCCGACGAGAATCGAACCCGGGAACTGCAGAAATTACTGCATAGCCATCTTGTTCGGTTTTCTGGATATTATGGGAAACACGTTTCGTCGAATTACAGGACAAGAAGTAAATATAAATTACTATTTATATCTTAAGTGTTACACACACATACGCATATACACGTGAGAATAGTAGCCGAGGAGAGAGATTACAAGATAAGGCGGTGGAGATAATGGCAAATGGGAGTATGTGAAGAACAGGTACAGTGAGATAGCAGAACCTAGGCATTAAAAATAACACTAGTCAAGGTGCGTGTTTCGCTGAAAAAAATGGATTGAGGAAAGCAGATGACAAGGATTGTGGAAAAGAGAAAGGAAATAAATTAATAAAAATTCTGAAAAAGTTGTATCAAGAGGACCAAATGGACGGTAGTGGGATAAAGCCTCTAATATATTTATGAAAAGCAAGGACAAAAATGAGACGGTGGAGAGAGTACCTGAAGAGAAGGAAGAGAAGGTGTTAGTGAGGAGGAACATTTCTGATGTTGATGATGAAAGAGTTATTTGAGAAATACTGAGTTTGACACAAATTTCTCTACCATCTATCATCTATAGATGGGTAAACAAGTGAAGACATGACTTTTATAAGTTCAAAAGGCCACTTTTTGGCACTATATAAGTTATATACATATACATATCGTTGTAACCGTCTCACTGAGCTCTATCGTATGACATTAAAACATTTCAAACTTAAGGCAGGCATTTACACTTAGTACTGAATTAGGGCCTTCAACAGTAAGTCATATCGGACGATGAATGAAACGGGTGAAATGATGCTCAAATGAGTCCAAGGTCCATGTAGCTTAAAGTTACCTGACATTTGCCTTTCAGTATAAGGGAAACCCCGGAGAAAACCTTATCCAGGTAACTCACCCTGACCGCGATTCAACAGTCTATGATCAAAGACTATAAGATGGATTTCAGCAAGGTTAAGGAACCTATACATATCAGTGGCCAAAAGCCAAGAGAAGTGGAGAGTGACTACATATAAGATTATTGAATTTGTTTCAAATATTGTTACTGCCAGCAAGAACTCTGGTAGTTTAATGACAGAAATATTCCTAATCTAGGCTAAGTTTTTATAGATAGAGTGAACATGAAAAATTCAATGCCATGGCCGGGATTTGAACCACGGATCTCCTGGTTTCAGTCCAGTCGCTATAACCAATTAAGCTACCATGGCCAACATGGTATCCTGACATTAAATTCTCCATTTGACTCGCATATTTCCCCGGTATACCACTAGGGGGCTCTCGCATCCGAGATACACCATTTGTGGCGACTTACTATAGCAAGTACTTGAATCCCAGACTTCATCATTTAACTCTCATTATTTTATCTAATTGATGGAAATTAATCATTTCCTTACACAAGCCGTATATAGGCTAAGGTTTTTGATAGATGGAGTCAACATGAAAAATTCAAATCCATGACCACGGATCTCCTGGTTTCCGTCCATCAAATAGCTAAAATAATAAGAATTAAATGATGAAGCCTGGGATTCAAGTACTTACTAGAGTAAGTTGCCGCAAGTGTATCTTGGATGCGAGAGCCCCTCGTGGTATACCGGGGAAATATACGAGTCAAATGGAGAATCTAATGTTGCGGCGGAAAGTTGGCCATAGTAGCTCAATTGCTTAGAGCGACTGGACGGAAACTAGGTAATCCATGGTTCAAATCCGGGTAATGGCATTGAATTTTTCATGTTGACTATCTAACAAGAACCTTAGCCTATACACGGCTAGTGTAAACAAATGAAGAATTTCCATCAATTAGCTAAAATTATACCAATAACTTCATCGGTGGAAGCTGTGGTCTCAACACTCTTAGCAGAGATCTTTCAAGACAGCGGAATTCCAGTGAAGATAATCAGCAATATACAACGAACAACACTACTCCAAACGCGCGACTAGGTAGCATAGATAGTAGCGTGTCTACCTAACGTTCAAGAGTTCCTGAGTTCGAATCTCGGTTAGAGTGAGCCACACGGATAATGATTTTTCCGGGGTTTTACCTTATCCCGAAAGACGAATGTCGGGTAACTGTAAGCTCCATGCATCCCGAACTTATTTGAGTATCATTTCACCCGTTTCATTTATTGTCCGACGTGACTCAACGATGGAGGGCGTACAATTAAAAAAAAATAATAAAACAAGCTTCTCCAAACATGCCATTTTGTGAGAAAGTTTCTGAGCTGCTAAATAAGATAAAATTCTTCTCAGCAGTATCAATGACAACACAAGTTGTGGAAAACGACAACGATGACGATGAAGATAATAAATAACTATAAATAATAAACGAAGCAGTAGTAATAGTAGTAATAGCAGTCATATTAATTTATATGTTGGGATCGGAGAGTTCCCAGGGGTCTTCGTGGGTCGCACTAAAGCTACTTGCGTTAGTCTATTCCCTGTACGAAGTGCCGTGAGTTGAGCACTGGAAGAACACACTGACTGTGAGTGGGATCGAACCCTACGAACATTTCATGCCTCAAAATCAAACTGCCACTCTCAAGGGCACTGTGCTATAGCAGAAAATTATTTTTGGTATGAATGGTAGGTTATGTAACGTTACTTTTTATGTCAATGATACTTAGTGAATGTATTAGTGATTATAATTCGTTAAACTCTGCCTGACTCGTGAAAGCTTAAATCCAGGTGCCTCCGTAACGAAACGTAATACCTTCACTTAACGCGTCTAGTCGTCACGGAAAAATGAATTGTGTAGTGTTTAACGCCCGCTTTTACTATATACGGCACCGCAGGCGGTGACATTGATGATACATGAGATGAAGATGGAGCACCGGTGGAAACCGGGGGAAACCCGCCCCAGCGCCGTGTTGTCCACACAAATCTCACTTTGCGGTCGCCTGGGATCGAAGCCGGGCCGCCTTGGTGAGAGCCAAGCGGTTTAAGCACTGGGCCACGGCGCGGCCTTTATCATCGCGGTGGATTAATAAATTACTTTCACTGCATTTTCCCCTTACATTTAATTCTAAACCACGGAATGCTTGTACTTCTCAATCACGAATTATATTTATCACTGTACTACACTTCTTTATTGTATTTTGCATCTTGGCGCTTCTACGGGATTCGAAATAGTCCGCTGTGTGTAAGTTTCACAGTGTCCCTTCAAACCTTATTAATTTTCTCCTCCTCTAGCAACGAGAACCCATTGCTATTCTCCATCCTTTGCGGTGTGTTTTCGACTGTTGTTACTTATTTATATTACGGTTTAAACCAAACTAGTTTGCTCTGTTAATATATGTTCATTTCCTTTGATTTGGTCTTATAATAATTTTGGGCTAATATCGTATCTTCCTGTTACAAAACTGTTACATCAATTGCGCAACTCTCGTGTTACTGCTTTTATTGCTTAATTTATGGTGTATAGAATTTCATCTTTCTGCAAGTTATACGCTTTGAACTAATTATACTAGCAGTAAATACGTGAGAAATTAAATGAGCGGTTCAAATGCTTTTGCAACTTATGTTTTAGTTTTCACAAAAAACTTCGTTTAATAGATACACATATGATTAGATATATCATATATATGATTCTGTAAACTATATACTTACTTTAATACAAAAATAGGTAGGGAACATTTTCGTGACATCAATCAATACATTCCCAATTACTTTTAATAAGGAATTCGGCTTTTAGTCTTAGGAGTTTAATTGTATCAGTAGCTTCTGGAGTGAGGTCTATTACGGAAGGGACTCGGTACCGAATACTGCGGTTTATTTTACATAAGCCCCAAGTGGAGCATCCCCGGGAGAAAGGATGTGGCGAGAGTGGACAGAGAGCGGCCGACCCAAGGAGCCACGGCACTTCTAAATGAAATGCACACTGTTTAACGCCCGCTCTTACGACATGTGGTAGCGCAGGGCCCGAAACTTCTATCTTGAAAGAAACCACCAGAGGTCAAATGATGTGAAATGATAACGGACATGAAATGGAGAGACAGGAAATTTCGCGCATGGAATTAACCTATCCAGCATTCGCCTGGCAGCTCGGGAAAACCCTCGAGTCAGGGGTCAGGTAGGTCGGCCACAGGAATTGAACGGGCCTCCCAAAGGCAGGCTACAGATGAAACCGCCTGAGCCCTTTCACTCAGTATATAATTGAATGAAATGTCAGATTGAAGAATTCAATGCCATAGCCAGGAATTTAACCATGGATCTCCCAGTGTCCGCGTGGCCATGGTAGCAACCGGACGGAGGCTGGGAGATCTGTGTTTCAAATCCCTGCTATAATATTGAGCTTTTCAGTCTGTCTCTTCTTATCCAACCTTAGTCTACATAGAGCTGATGTGGAAGAGGCATTAGTTTCCATTGATATTTAATGTTTCATTGGGAAGGTTCCCTTTTCATTCTAGTTTTCCGTGGCATTTTGTGATAGTTTCACTCAGAAGTCTGATTATACAAAAATTTCTTTTGTGCAGATTGCTTCTCATTTTTTGAACATCTGAATGATATTTACGAAAATTATGCCTCCTGCACTGGATTTCATTTAATTTTTTCAATTTTCATTTCTATCTTGCACTTTCCAGATTTCTTAAGAGGTTTTTCGTACGTGATGTGAAGGTCAGTGGGTGTTCATGTTATTATAACCCCATAATTAGGTGTTAATGATTTTAGTTTATTGCTTAATATCAATTCTGTATGAGGAAATTATGAAGTAAGACTTGGGAAATCGTTAATCATATCTTAACTTTGCTGAATCTATTGAATCAAGAGCTGTGTGACCCATGTGATTCGAAGAGCAGTTCCGGTTTCCGTCGTAATTCACTCACTAGGCTTTGTGGGTGATATGCAGTGGAATTATGCAATATTATTTTTTCTGGTATTAAGTGTTCGTAAGGATTTACCGGTGTGTACATTTTGATCATCTGAAAGCAATGCCTTCACTTTCCCAAATTGAGGATGTTAATACTTATTGAACTTGATCATTACTCAATGTATAGCCTTCTTAATTTTCTTTATTAGCATCGTATATTATAAACATGAATTAGAAATTATATTTGAACATAACATATTTAACATTTCAAGGTTTCACTTTATAGCATAAATTGCACGTTAAAATATACATGAGTGCCTTTTCCTCTAAGTCCCTGATAAAAATAATTTCACAGATATCAAAATATGTCGAATATCAACAGTGAGTAAGGTACTTTTGGTAAGTGGAGATTACAATTTTCAACAATTTTGACAAAGAACTTACTTTACATTTGATACTGAAGTTAAAGGATTGAAATACATATAGAATCATGATGGATTTCGAAGGAATGTTGGTTCTTTGTTACAACACGTGCAGGGGCAGTTGAGTCGAATAGCAGTTGGGGTGAAGAGTTGTTTTAACAAAATAAACGTAAGGAACACTGTCCTTAGCAGAGTTCTAAAGGGTAGCACTTGACTGTTTGAGTAGGGTATTCTTCAGTCCCTTCATAATGGCATGACAAAATAGTCGCAAGGGGAATCTTTGGTTGAATAAAGGGCTTCGAAAAAGTGAAAGTCACATACACGCACGCGCAGCTGTGGAAATTCAGTTGGTGGCTTAGAGCCGATTAGGGCAGTCCTCTTCTTCTGTCTTGGTCGAGGGCAGACTAGAAATGTGAGAGAAGATATTTGTCGGTTTATATGTAAGTGAAGAACGAATTAAGTTTTTATCGAGTAATAAGCATTTCACTTACAGTAGCTCTAAACAGTGATATTGGTAAACCTTGGCCGGCAACTTTAAGTTCGATGTAATGATAAAAAGAAGCAGTTATTAAATTAGTTTGAAACGGGCATTCCAGTGTCATTAAAACCATTCTTCTCATACATACCCACGCATACCCTCAGATAAACCTCATTGCCTTACCCTGAGCTAAACACTATTTGCTTCAAACTGTAGCGTGAACGTGGAACTGTGCGTCCCCATCTTCTTATTGCTACACATTTCCATGGAAGTTTTAGAGTAGCTTGTTGCGTGTTATAAATGATTCAGTTGGTGGATGAATAACTCGTGGTGTTATAAATATGTATGTGCCTCACTGCTTTCTGCATCTTCATGATTTATGTTGCTATAATGAATTTATTTACACAATTCTTGTTTTTTCTAGAAATTGAATTTAATAATATTCAGTGGTTCCAATTATTTGTTAACCTACAATTTTGTATAAAGCACAAACTAATGTGAATTAAAGCTGTGTGAATAAAACGTTTCTGCAATTGTAAATACGTTGTATGACTTTCTGTAAGTCGAAATAAACTGATGGTATTTCTAGCTCTGTGATGCACAGGCTCGTCTTTAAATAAAAACCGAGATACGACATTTATGACATGTTCGTCATTGTCAATTCTTCGTTTGGGCATCACAATACACGTAATATGGAAGATATGGGATATGGGCGCTTTAACAGGATGTGGTGGTATTAAAAACTTGCACCATTTTGTGGTTTAGTATGGGTAACGCTAGCCGTATCTTCCATTCACAACTGCTGTCTGCCTTTCCTTCGCTGCTCAAGACTTACTACAATATTTTACTGAGGAGTATAACTGGGACCCTATGCTTGATACAAACGAACTCGCGGTCGATTTTTATTCCTCTTGCTCTAATATTTTACAAATTAACCTATCATTCTCTTCCAAGGACAATAAATACTACATTATAAAGCATTTTCAATAAATTATATTGCTACTTCAAAATTATAAATTACATCAAAGAAAAAGATTATGATAAGTATATGTGAATGACATAAAAATATATAATTACAACAACAAAGGAATCATACGATATAATTTGTAGCAACACTGATACTGCTTACAGTTCAACGCACTGTAGGCAATAAATTTGAACTGCCGATTTTAGTGTGCATCTTTCCAAAATTTTAACACATCCTTATGCGATAGTATTTTCAATTCTTCTGAGTCAAAGACAGTAGAAATTTTCGTGAGCTGAGCACGATGAGGACGATTTGAGCCTTCGGTCTGCAAGCACCTGCACTTCCTAGGGTTTCTTGCTCATACCAAGGTTTTCTTCTTCTTCTTCTTCTTCTTCTTTCTTCTCTTCTTCTTCTTCTTCTTTTCTTCTTCTTCTTCTCTCTTCTTCTCTCTTCTTCTTCTCTTCTCTTCTTCTTCTTCTCTTCTTCTCTTCTTCGTCTTCTTCTCTTCTTCTTCTCTTCTCCTTCTCTTTCTTCTCTTCTTCTTCTTCTTCTTCTTCTTCTTCTTCTTCTTCTTCTTCTTCATCTTTCTTCTTCTTCTTCTTCTTCTTCTTCTCTTCTTCTTCTTCTTCTTCTTCTTCTTCTTCTTCTTCTTCTCTTCTTCTTCTTCTTCTTTCTTCATCTTCTTCTTCTTCTTCTTCTTCTTCTTCTTCTTCTTTCTTCTTTCTTCTTCTTCTTCTTCTTCTTCTTCTTCTTCTTCTTCTTCTTCCTTCTTCTTCTTCTTCTTCTTCTTCTTCTTCTTCTCTTCTTCTTCTTCTTCTTCTTCTTCTTCTTCTTCTTACTTCTTCTTCTTCTTCTTCTTCTTCTTCTTCTT